>BMAO01000365.1:0-332292 GCA_019973975.1 Trichonephila clavata | reverse complement strand
ATTTCAGCATTTCTCTCCAGAAGCAAAGGATAATACTTGAGATTCCGAATTTTTAAATTGGTCACAGACAATCTGTCAGGACATATTAACCTACGTTCAACAGTTAGATGCCTTTAATTCAGATTTTGAAACCAGGTGTGAGAATGCTTTAACTATGGTAATACCACAATCGGCAATGGATTCATATGGTCACATTGAAGAAAAAATGTCACATTACAATAGGACTGATCATAATGACCTCTAACGAAGGTCTTAAAAGTTTAGAAACAGATGTCAAGAATTTTGGCTTTAAAAAGTGAACCTGTTATTAGTCCCGAACTATAGAATATCGCGAGGAAATTTCAAATTGCTTTTCCGAATGTGAAGGAGTTTCAGCACAATGTTGCCTATCTCCAAAAAATAAAAAAAAATAAATTGAACACTACTAACAGAGGAGATTTAAGGTTAAATCTGACAAAATTGATACCAAATGTTGAAAATTTGATATTGTAACACCAGATCCTCCCATTAAAATCATTTGTTTATTGTTTAGTTATTTTATATTTAACAGTTTTATTTATTAATTAACTTTTAATTTAATTAATTCACAGTGATTTTAAAATTTTAAACACTATACTTCATTACAGTTAGAAATTTAATTCTTTGAACGTAGGGGTAGTAGTACCAGCTGTCAAAAAGACAGTTAAGTTTGATAAATTTGCAAAAACTCAATATTAATTAAGCAGGGTCTATCCCAAACATTGCCCCCTGAAAAACATGACAAGGGGTCTATGAGACAAAAAGCTTGGGAATATATGTTTTGAAGAGTCCAGCAAAAAAACAAATGATTTATTACATATATAGTGAAAATCACTTAACACGAAACTGAAGGGACTGAAATATTTTTTTGAAGAATTTTGTTAAAAGAATTTCGTGTTAAGAGATAGTACAAAAGAAAACATATCAACAAAATTAAGTTTATCAGAGCTTATTTTATCTACATCGAATGTATATGCATGTATTTCATAAAAATCAGTGAAACAAAAACATTCACAAGAATTAAATTAAAATTAATACAAAATTTTAAAGTTTTTTGAAAAACAAAACATTTATTGAGTTTTTGGAAAATAATCTAATATTTTTCTTTGCATTGGCTTTTTTAGCATCAAACTGTCAACAAAGTGTTCGATGTCGTTCATTTTGTTATTCACTTCACCATTGGAATGCGTGTGTGTGTCTTAATAACTGCGCACACTTTGTATTGTGTTAAGATAAAAGCACTGCAAATTTCTAAATCTTTAGTGAAGTAACAAATATGAAGAAAAAAAAATTTGTAAAAAGTCACGCAATTAAAATATGATACTATTTGGTATTTTCAAATCAGGCCATATATTCAAGGGAAATCTACAACCTTTCATAATACTTATTATCTAATGTCTTAAATTTAATCATTTGCATTTTTTTTCAACTATCTCTTTTATAAACTAGGAAATTGCATTTCATGAAAGGTTTCTGTAATATACTCCTGGGTATAAAAAGCTGCATTTTGAGGAATTATTCTATATGTTTAATTAGAACATTAATTTTATTATATACTAAAATATTTTTTTCTATCTTTTATTGTTTTTTAAAGAGCCGCAGCTGAGTTGTGATTTGAATTTTGATTTTAGCAAAGGTCTATCATGTGAAACTCTGCAAGTGCTAATTATAACGTGAAACGGGTGGTATTCTGTACAAGTTAGGATAATACCGGTTAGCGACCCAGTTTATGTGCCACAGTGGTATTCAAGCTTTTTAAACTCACGTAATCCTTAAAACTATAAGGTATTTTCAGGGAGCTCTATTCCACACACACACAAATACTATAAAGAATGCAATTAAAAAAATAATATTTTGAAGTAGATCAACATGTTACTTTATGTAAAGACAATTTTAAAAAAAAAGTACTGTATTTTTTATCAAATATTTTACTGTGATTTTTTAATATAATTTATATATATACTCACTAATAATATTAATTTGTGATCTAAGTAACACTTACTCATTTGTTATATTCAGTAACTAGAATATGTGCTTGTTATACAAACTGTTAAAGTCTATATAGATCTATTAAAATCATCTGCAATCGCATTTTATATTCTCAGTGTTTCATTTTTTTTCCTTATATTTTGTTCTTCTTTTCCCGCAGATACATTCAGAAATGTTTTTCCATTTAAATTCATAGTTCTGAAGGGCATTAAAATGTTTACACTGCAAAACAAATCCCGCGTATTTTGCATGAATTTGCAACCTTAAATTTAGGAGCTGTTCTTGCGCAACCTTAGATTTTAATGTCGAATCTTATGATCTATCGAAAAGTTGCTTCTTCTCTTTTATTATAGGTATTATTTCCGCAAACGGAAAAAGGTGCATTTTCCATTAGAAAACTATTTAGCTTTGCAAACCATTGTTCTAACGAGTATAAAATTATTTCATTGAACCCCGGAATAGTAAACAATAGAATATAATGTTAATAAATTCCAACTAATTATGTTAATCACTAGATAAGGGCTTTTTGAAGGGAAGAGAGAGAGAGAGAGAGATTTGACTTTCTTCTTAAATCCTAAAAATGATTTTACTTTTTAAAAGGACAGGAATACAGAATTGAATGTGTTATGCTATATTTAATACCATAGATGATGTTCTGCAATAAAAAAATTTACCAATAAAATTAATTTTTTAAAAAATAATATTCTTATTTTAAGTTTTTAAATTAACCAAATGCAATTAATCATATTTTTATTGGCTCTGGTGTATAACCAAATCTAAATCTAATGCTAGGATTTTTTGAAGATTGGCTATGATCTCTGAAAAAGTCTAAATCGTATTGATTAAAGCGTATTTTTGTTTTGTAAAGAAAAAAGGGGGATTTCTTAAACATTCTTTTTTTACATTCAAAATTTCACTGTTAGTATAATTTTCAGCATTTAGTATTAAAATATTTTTAAAATCCAATTCTGAGTTTTTGATATTTGTATAATATTTTTAAATATGCAATAACTTTTTTCAGAAAATTGTGGGTTGTGGAACACATAAATTTAAATATCTTTCCATAGCAAGTACGCAAATTTTGTTTTAATTTTTACGTCGATGCTGGAAAGATCGTTGTTTGTCGGAAGGCAAATGCGTACAGTGAAGGGATGGAACGGTCAGATCCTTATCAGAGAAAGAAAAGGGCTCCGGCGAGCAGCTTTTGCTTGAACAATAGAGAAGGGTCGTTTTATCTTAGGGGTCAAATTCTGCATAATACGATACAGTACCCGTTTGAGATGTTAGGACGTTTCTTCCGCCAAAGGAGAAGGAAAGTGTACATAGAGGCGGCTAATTGCTTAGCCCTTCCCCAACGGCTTTTCATCGTATTTTTGGCATTGACGACAATAAATCCTTATCTGAGAGAATGTAGCTGGATTTATAGTAGTTTCTAAAAAGCCTTACTTGGAATGAGAGGCAGGCAAAAATGAGAAAAATTTAAAACAATAGGGTGTAGAAAAACCAATGGTCAAAAAATGTGTCTAAAATATATTGCAGCCAGTGATCTTCCCAACTCCTTAAAAATGAAGACATGGCAGTTTTAGGTCATCGATTGTGTGGGACAGAAAGACAGGCAAAACTTTTCTTTTTTTTACTCGTGTAGAAGGGGATATTTATCATACAAGGAATTACTTTCTTCCTTTGTAACAACTATCAAAATTCAAATACCAGAATATTGAATAAACTTAAAGCATAATAAAAGAGATTAAATCATGAAGGATTTTCACTTTGAATTCAAGCAAAATAATTAAAATTAAGAAAAAGCTCAAGCAATTAAATTTTTCTTTTGTGTGATAATCATTAACTTTTGCTTTTGACCCCACTTAAACAAATGAATATTGCTGTTGCATTTTTTTGAATAACAGCAATAATATTTTCTACCCATTTTTTGATGCACTCCTCAATAAAGTTATTTTCAAATAAACACAAATTTCTAATTAAATTTATGTTTTATTTAGATCAAAAACATCGTAAATTTAAAAAAAAACTTATTTGTAACAAAATCTAATGTGTACATACAATAGCGCATACAAACATTTTTCAAGGGGGGAAGGGTCCATTGTTGAAAGTTCCCCAACTTGCATCATACCTCAAGACAAAACCAATTAATTCTTCTGATTTTGTCGATTTTGTTAACAAAAAACAGTAAAAAATAAATTACCGAATCAATAGTTAGCATTAATTAATAAAATAAATTGTTAATTACAAGTACTTAATTAAATTTTGCATTATATACATATAGGATTATCATCAACTGAAAAAAACTCAAGGGCTTTAGGGGGGGTCTCCCCCTTGTGTGCGCCATTGTGTACATATCTTTTCACTTTTTAGAAAAATTTTTGAAATTTATGGAAAAGGGAATAAATGATACATTTAAAAAACTAAAATTAAAGTATAAATTTGATTCCTTTGAGGTGAAAATCTAATTTTTTTTCTGTTGAAAGGAGTAATTGAATTCTTTCTGAATATTTATACGATGTTGAAAAGAAAATATATAATACTTTTAAACTCGTTTTATAATTCAGTCTAAGAATCAGTGGCGTTCACATACCTCTTTTTTTCGGGGGGGGGGAGGAGGAGGAGTAAAAAACACGTAGACCTAAGCGCGAAGGCATAAGCTCTATGGCGAAAATTAAATACTTGGTCTAAGGAGAGGGATTGTGAACTCTCAAACCCTCCCCTTGTGTGTGTGTGTACGCCACTGCTAAGAATTACTTGTAATGAATACATTCTCTTATATTTGAAGTTAATGAGGAATCCCAATAAGTTGGATTCAGATACACAAAAAATTGCTATACTTACACTATAAATCTATTTAACAAAATAAATGGATTTGTGTTTGATATATATAAAAAAACAAACCATTGTGAATTTCACTTTAATTAAAATATTCTTTACTATCTGGATTGAAATTAAAGCTTTGTCTGAAATTATAAAGTCAAGATATCCAACTTCCTTAATTAATATATTTCCTTTTTATTATAATCTTCATTTGAAAATGTTGAAGTAATGAAATTCAGTAACATTTGCATTCAATTTTCTTGTTGGTAATAAGTGTTCCAAAGTGGTAGTAAAAATTTTCTTTCTTTCTTGTGGCAAGCTGTGACGGCAAGTTTTCCTCATTCTGAAGCACAATTATTCCTGCATAAAAAAATTCAATAATGAAGTAAATTTGACAATATCAATTAAATTGACAATTACTCGATAATTATTGCAAATTTGAATTTTTATACAGCTTTCGCGGCCAGCAATCCTCATAAAAAATTAATTATTTTCAAACTATACATAGTTTATTAACTAAAAAATGAAAAAAAATTTTTTAAATGTATTTAAATAATAAAAACTACAAAGCCCATTAATTTTAAAAATAAAATTTGAGGAAACATATAGAACACGAATGTATATTTTTTGCGGCAGTTTTTGAAAAAAAAAAAAAAAAAAAAGGATTATAGAATTTTGTAGAAATATTCCCAAATTTTTTATTAGAAAGATAACTGCATTTTTAATAATAACATTAAAGCTACTTTTGTATGTGTATAAATACATTTTGAAAAAACCGAATGCAAAGGATGATAACATTTAATTTTGACTCTTATCACTCTTATTTTGACTCTTATTGTGAATGTGGTGTGGCAGTTAGGGAAGGATGTACCATCTTCCGTCATCCTCTTCCTCTTAAAAATGTGTAGAGATATCATTTCCAATTATGAAATATCAAACAATAAATTTTAAATTAAAACAAATGTAAAAATTGTTAATAACATTATTCAAGAAAGTAAGAGAGTTATATTTACATCGCACTATAAACCTGTACGAACGTTATTGGTGAAGGTCCTCATAATTTTGAACCATGGTCATGTTTTGAGGACGACACCTCAGCTGTCCCCCGCTTCTCCTAACTTCCACACCAATGGGAGGAATTGAACCCCTCTACATATTTAACGTGCATCGGCCGCCTTTGCACGGCGGGTCTTCAGTGGTACCAGACTCAAACTCATGATACGCCAGCTACGAACGGGTAACCTTGACCATTAAGCTACCACGGCCTAGTGGTCAAGCTGCTCATGAAAACTGGCAGTGCATACATAATTCGATTCAAAGGAATTATAGAAAAAATAACAATTGAGAGAAGTTGAAAAGTTTTATTAATATTTTATCTAAAAAGCTTCAACATTTAAAGAAAAATAAACGAAAAAAATTTGTTGATTATTTTTTATTGAAATAAATTTTGCAGTCAAAATAAGCTTTTCATTTTTTAAAATTTTATTAGCATATCTGTGTAAATCAAATATTAATTTTTAACATTAAAATAAAGAGTAGTCAAAAATAGAGTTTTTTGAAGATATTAGAAATACTAACATATAAATAAATATGTATTTATAAAAAAGTTTAATCGTAAAAATTTCCAAAATAACAGTATATGAAAATACACAGTATAAGTAGAAAATAGTTTTATTGAAAAAAATAAAATGTAAAAACTTAAATTATATATATATATAAATAGATTTATAGAAAGTAAACATAGTATGCAATAATAAATAAAGATAAGAGAGAAAAAAATTTAAAAATTAAGTTTATTTATATATTTAATACTATTTTAATAAATTTCAACAATTTTTATTTCACGTTTAAATATAACGAGATTTCTTTACTTTTAAAAAAATACCAATTGTTTCAAAAGAAAATTAGAAATTTTATTTAAAAAAAAAAGAATTGTATGTGTAATGGAACTGTTTTTGAGCGCTTAATATACAAACAAAAAAAAAGTTCCTTATATCTTAATCTTTTCAACTAAAATCAAAATATTGTTCAAAAACTAGTTCAAAATTTCTACCCTGAAATAAGCCCAAAACAAATATTACAAATTCAATTTTTTTAATGCATTCTATTTAAAAGTTGTAATTGTATTTCGAACTCTTTTTTGTGGTGGAAGCCCACAATTTCTAACTCTTTTGCTCTAACTTAGTGACGCAGTCAGACGTAAGAAAATCCAACAGACAGGCAGCCACATTTGAATGATACTCGCGCTGCTTGGCGTTTTTGGCGTATTCTGAAGCTTGAAAAAGCCCCTGTTTCTGAAGACATCCCGAAAATCAATTAACGTGGAAAAAGTGGGATCACACAGAATGCTAGTGAAATATCTTGACTTTTACTATGAATCACTAGGGCATAAAAAGATGCTATAACGCCAAACCAGGCAACCCGGAACATATATATCATTGCACATCTACCAATGACAAGCAACCTCGTCTTCTTTGAGCGTGCTGAAGTAAAGAGAAATGCCCGAGAGCAGCATGAAAAATCTCTCTTTTTAACTTTGCGCCAAAATCTAAACCTTTGTTGCTCCATATCCCACAAAACCTGAACTGAACAAAAACTGTTAGTCTCAATAGTAAACAAAACCCCAAATACTTAGACAATCTGTATATTAAAGTTATGTGTGTTTTAAAAAGTTTTATGAATCCTTTGTAATGAAGAATTCTCAATTTGTTTGTCTGGAATGAAAGAAATTATGTTTTTATTTTCTGTGTAAGTTGCAAATAAGTTTTGAGTTACATTAGATTTTCGCCATGCATTTTTTATGTTCTATCTTTTTCAAAAATTTTCAACTACTTACAGAAACGTTTGCTTCTTTTTCAGTAAAAACTAAACAAAATGGTAATGACTGTTTTGCTGATTCTGCTAAATTGCAAGATGATGAATTAAAGGTAACTAATTTCAGAGTTTTACTTTTAGTTCTCTGTTCATAGGTCGTCTTTATTTACTCTTATTATTAAATTTTAGATCTGTTTTTTTATTTATTTTTGTCAATCATATTTATTCAAAATAGTTAAATTTAAATATTTCTCAAAGTTTTGCTTTTTACCTTTAAATAAACACACACACATAATTTGCATATATGTTTTTCCAAAAATTAACTTAAAAATACAATGGGCTTTCTACAATTCTGAAAACTTCCTCTTTAAAGAACTATAATGAAACAATAATTTGCTCAATTTTTATTTTAACACTGCTTATCCTTATTTTTAAGTTTTTTGGTACTTAGGTATTATCATCGCAACCTATGGGTGACATTACATGAAATGAAGCACCTGGTGGCCAATTCAGTGCATGCATCACATAGGAAATTGGGGTTGCCAATTTGGTAATTGTTGCAATAATACATAAGTACCGGGATTTTTTTCATATTTGCTATTTTATGCATTGGTGTAAATCATGTTTACACCAATGCATAAATATAATACTGTTTGACTCATGTTTTTTTTAAACAAATTATTTTGGATTCCATACCTTGCTAAATGCATGCAGCTTGCATATATATGTGTGCAATGAATCCTTTTTTGATGGTTGTTGGGATAAGACAAATGGCCCAGTAGGAAAGCAAATTTATTAACATACTTTAAACACAAGATTTCGAGCATTATACAATCTTCGGCTACAAGTAGAGATCAAGGAAAGGGATAGAATAATCCAAACACACTCTTTGCTAGTTAAATAGAGTGGGGAAAATAATAAGTGATAATCATGTTGTTAAGGAAAAGGGGAAAAAAAGGTACTTGCATATCAATGCAGCGTATTGGTGGCATTATATGAAATGAACGTGATTTCCAATTCAGCATGTGTGAAATTGGGGTTGCCAACTCTGCGAGTTATCTTGAAGGTTGGCGTTTGTTGCGATAATACGTAAGTACGCATAAAATCAGTTTTAATGAACTGTGTTGGTAGTTTGGAAAAACCTGGTTCCACCAAGGCACTGGGAAAGTGTGTAAGCTATTCCCCCCCCCTTCCTAGGAATACCAAATGTGGGAAAATGTAGGGTTTAATCCTTTTAATATAGGAAATAAATTGATACTGATGTTTAGAAAAATGGTACTTCTTATTACAATACACAGAAGATATGTAAGATTAAAATTTTGATTAATATTAAGTGAAAGTTTTACTTATATAAATACGTGCATATGTATAGTGGTGGCCAAAATTGTGGACACATTTGAGAATTGTTATATTTTTTAAGTTTGTATGCTTATAGAAAATGTTAAGTTGCACAGAATGCAAAATCTTTGATATAATTTTAAAGATAATTTAATACTGAATTGAATACAAAAAACGAAATTCAGATATTGCAATGGAAAAAACGTTATGCCACAATAACTATCAATATACTTCAGATACTGATGATATCAGTACTTAGTGGATAGCCTTTTTTTTAATTACAACTTCACATCAGTGTTTCATTAAGTTGAAAATAGTTTTAAACTCTTCCTTCATTATTACATGATGCTAGGAAACAATTATATCCTCATTTAGTTCAACAACGAAGCACAAGATTGCTGTGTTTGATATTCCAAAAACATTTCTGGTTATGTAAACTTGTAAAAAAGAATGATAGATTATATGAAGTAACAAAACAAAGTATGAGAGTTTTGTTAGAGAGTTTAAAGGCATATATCACATGATCATGATGTCACTTGAATTTAGTCCATTGAGAAAGACTGATTTTCTTTTTTAAATGAATCCAAAATTGCAATTGAGTTTTGACGTCAACTATAGCAATGTAACTGAATAAGTTTGTCTTGAGTTGAATTATTTATTCTATTGATCTTATCATTTCTTTCCATCTATGCTTTTGTAAGGTTTAATGAACCTCAACAGCATTGTAAGAAATTTTGAAGTCTGTTAACTATTTTAATTTTTTGGGGAATTAATGTGGGGCTTACGCCTAATCAATAATTAAGTGTTCCTTATAAAATACCATTTTGCATGAAGCAGTGTATGAAATTCAGATAATCAGAGTAGTACCGCTTGAACATAAAAATTATCAATCCAATTTTTGTCACATTTTTCACCTGTAAAAGAAATTATGCTCTCAATATCATTTAAGTTTAGAATTACCTTTTGATCATTCTTAGTATTTACATTTTTAAAAGGAAGGAATATAGTTGGGTCAATAATACAGGGTTAGAACGTAGGTTTAGCCTTTCAGTTTGAGGTTAGACAAAGTTTTTACAAGTCTTTACAAATAAATCAAATGGTCAAAATGCTAGGAGCATTGATTGGACTGGAATTTTTATTAATAACCCATTCTAAAGCAACATTTAAGGATGTAATTGGCACTTTTCTAAATTTTGGATCTCGGCCAGTGACAAGGACAACACTTGACGTGGACCCCATTCTCCAAACTTTTAGAACACATGAATCAGAGACCTTTGATCCATGACAATTTTAGCATGCATCACTTGCCTTATGGGGGGGGGGGTCAATGGCAACAGGACTCAAACTTACAACTCATTGACCACAAGTTCTTGAACATGAAACTTTACTCTCATGCCCGATGTTATCTTGACAGGTTGGGAGTTAGCACACTAGATTTGCACACAAGTACCTTTTTCAGGGAAATGATCCTGATGACGTCTTTGTCACTGGACCTCGCTTTAGAATCCTGAGATCTGCTGTTATGACAAACATGTTGCTTTAGAGCAGTGAGTGAAAAAGCTACATAAATGCTCAGTATAAAAATTACAAATTAAAAAAAAATATTTTGTTGAATACTGTATAGTTGGCATTTTTTTATGGCTGTCTCATACTCTTATCTGTTAAAAAGAATATATGAAAATTTTTACCTCAAATGTTTATTTCTAACAAACTACTGTCAGTTAATTTTAACTTTTTCAATTGAATTCTACAGTAAAGCCCTTTTGAATTAATTATTTGATGTAAGGAAATAATTTCATGTAATTTTTGAATAAAGTATTATTTTCAGAAATTAATTTCTTTCAAAAAGCGTCTCCATTAAAAAAAACTTACGATCTCTACCTAAATTTTTAATTAAAAAAAGTAATTACTTTACTAACGTTATGGGAGTACTATATTGAAAAATATGATGTATAATTTTTTCAAAAGAGATCAGTTTTATTCAAATATACTTATATAACAAAAGTACACTATTTGCGTAACAATACAAAACACACTAATGTGTAAACTAAATGTGTGTAACAAACAAAAACACACTAAATGTAACTATATCAAAACTTCCAACTTACAATACGAAACTTTTTTTGCTAAGACTGGGAAAATTAGTTTATACACATTGTATCAGCTTAACATTGAACTAAATTGTTGATTAGATGTATGACTCTTTTATAGTTTATGCTTATATTGTAGACAAGTTAGTGCATGCAGTGGCGTTATCGCATCCCTGTATAAACCTGTTTTTAGCCGTCTGTCCCACACCGTGCCATGCTTGTTATTAACTGAAGTAACTGGTGCTATCTAGAACTATTAAACAGTAGGCGAGTGTCAGTGTTTTTTTATTATTATTTTTGTTTGGGGGGGATTATTTCAGTTTTTATTCTTATTTGGTTATATTGTTGTTAGCATGTTGATGGGGGGGGGATAGTAAGCTTAAATTTATTGAAGTAAATTGAACAATAATTAAGTTTCAGTGAGAGATAACTTTAAAACAAGCTATACACACTGCTGTCACTACCAATAACAATCAGTAGAAATAAAATTTGTCAATCTACATTCACAAAAGATATTACATAACTCTCAGTACTTAAGTAACATAATGCATTTTAAGCACCCACCTATATTTATGTTTTACTCAGGACGTAAAAATCGCTACTATTTTGTTTATTATTTATTTAAATTTCCTTAGTAAAAAAAGGATCACAATTGTATAATAATATTAAACCTTGCACATGGACCCCTGGCATTGTTCAGGGACCCCCAATCAATCTTAATTTTTCACGGACTTCCTGAATGATATCAGGAACCCCTGGGGGTTCCATAGGGATTACTTTGGTAACCACTGCTTTAGAGCGTGATGTTACTAAATACTTTCTTAGTGGAGATCCACCAAGTGTAGTTACAGATTTTCCTCATTGATTGTTAACATACATTTTAATGGAATATTTACCTTTGTATGCTTCAAATTTTACTCTTTAACACTGATTGACTCTGCTCAAGAAAATCCAAAACACAAATCTTTAATTTTTTATACGATTTTTAAACATGTGTTTGTTACAATATGTCCCAAGAGGTTTCAGTGCTAAAAAGTCAAACCAACAAAACGTCACCACTGATTCTCATTTTCAACCTAGAATAAAAAAAATGCAAATATACTTATTAATCTGACATCCTCTTTTACAGTTTGAAAAAATATCTGATATCTCTGTAATCAGTTAACCTTCTTTAAACATTCATTTTCACATGCAATAACAGATTTAATGTTAATTCAATAATAAAATCTTCAACTTTCATCCTCTTTTTCAGATTCTATGATTGTTCAAGGTCCTTCATGGAATGATAGCTTGTTCTAATTTTGAAAGGGACATGGCAAAGGAAAAAAACCTCTAAAGAAAGCTATAAAGGTTTTCAAAATTTAGTATACTGAAAGCAAACTGTGTGTACAACAATCCCTCTTTACAGCAAATTCTTTCTAAATACTTACTTTCAAAAACTAATACTATCAATTGATGTTTGAGTGATGATCTGTGGCAAAGAATATCAAAAGAATTGTTTGTTCCCCAAACTATAAAAAATTGGAACTTGAGCTGCTGTTAGTCTGTTTATGCATGGATTCCAAATGTATTTAAATGTTTCTTCAAAAGTTGAATATTGATAAAATAGTGTTTTCCTTCTCTCATTGGGATATGAAAATTTAACAATTGCTAAATTCACGAATTAAAATGATACAATAATTCTCAGAGCTCTAAAAGAAAAACCAATCAATGATTTTAAGAAAAAGAAATTAAACACTATAGATATAGTGTTTTACTGAAGTTATTAATTATGTTTTAGGGGAAGTTATTTAATACTGCTTATAAAGTGGAAATTGAAATATTGTAGAAGACTATTTAAGAAATTCAACTAGAACAGCAATGCAATGAAATCAATTTTTGATTAGTTAAGGAAGGAATTTCAAATATTCAGCATGAACATAGTATACTTTTATTTGAATGAGCTTGTGATTTATGCAATGGTCATTTAATTTTGTTTTATATAAATTGACCTAAGAATTTTTTGATTTTTTTTCTATTTTAAAGCCTTTTAAAAGTTTTAAATTGTTTATTTGAAGCTATTTCACAAATTTTGTATGTTTATTGCTTTATGCATCAAAACAAGGTTCATGCCTCCTTTGAATTATTGGCAAAGTTCCATCATAGTGTTTCTTTTAAATTTATTTTCCATTGTTTATAATTAGCTAATATTCTTTATTCTAAAGTTCCTCTTCCTTAAATATAATTTATTAACTATTAATTAAATATATTCTATATTTTTATTTATTTTAAGTAAACGCCAATCAATCTCTTGAGCAACCTAAAAAAGAATACCATTCTCATTCTAAATTAAAATCTGTGATGTCCAGCTTCATTTAATTTTATGCACAACCTAGCTGGAAAAAAAATAGTTCCAATTTCACTATTGCATAGAAGACAAATCAATCTCTCATAAAATGTAATGTAATTGCAAGCCAGTAATCTCTTTGCTGTGAATTAAATTAAGTTTTTCTACATTAAAAGGCAAGATGGCTCATGATGGAAATAACTTGAGCCATCATTTATCTATTGATGCCAACGAAAACCATTATGTTTGTAAAATATGCTACAAGGCTTTCTCTGAGATTGGTACTTTAAAAAGTCATTCACGTGTTCACACCAAGAAAAAGACTCATGTTTGTGAAATATGCAAGAAGGCTTTTTCTCAAATTGGTACTTTAAAAAGGCATTTGTTTGTTCACACCAAGGAAAAGACTCATGTTTGTGAAATATGCAACAAGGCTTTCTCTGTAAAGGGTGATTTAAAAAGGCATCTGCATGTTCACGCCAAGGAAAAGCCTCATGTTTGTGAAATATGCAACAAGGCTTTCTCAGAAAGTCGTATTTTAAAAAGGCATCTGCGTGTTCACACCAAGGAAAAGCCATATGTTTGTGATATATGCAACAAGGCTTTCTCAGAAAGGGGATATTTAAAAACCCATCTGTTTGTTCATGCCGATGTAAAACCTCATGTTTGTAAAATATGCAACAAGACTTTCGCAGTGAATTATAGTTTGAAAACACATTTACTTGTTCATTCCAGGGAAAAACAACATGTTTGTGAAATATGTAACAAGGCTTTCTCTCAAAGAGGTAATTTAAAAAACCATTTACTTATTCATTCCAGTGAAAAATGTCATGTTTGTGAAATATGTAACAAGGCTTTCTCTCAAAAAAGTACTTGGAAAACACATTTACTTACTCATACCAAAGAAAAACCTCATGTTTGTGAAATGTGCAACAAGACTTTCTCGCAGATTTCTAGTTTGAAAACACATTTACGTATTCATACCAAAGAAAAGCCTCATGTTTGTGAAGTATGCAGCAAGGCTTTTACCCAAAAAATTGCATTAAAAAGACATATGTGTGTTCACACATAGGAAAAGCCTCATGTTCGTGAAATATGCAGCAAATGCTTTCACTCAAAGTATGAATTTAAAAAAATATTTGTGCATTTGTACTAAAGAAAGACTCATTTTCATAAAATATGCAATGAGTCCTCCGTTGAAATTAGGGATTTAATGTGACTATAATATATTTAAATGAGTGAAAAAGCCTCCTGCAACGAGATTTTCTCACAAAGTGATACTTTAAAACACAGGTTCCCAAACTTTTTTGTCTCATAGACCCCTTGCCATGCTTTTCGGTTTTGGGTAGACCCCTACTTACCATATAATGAATTTTTGCAAATTTATCAACTTAAATGTCTTTTTGACAGCTAGTACTCGAGTTATACTTACTTTAAAAGATTTAAAATTCTAACTTTAGTAAGTATAGTCCTTAAAAACCTATGAAGCAAATGTTAATTAATTAAATTAAACTTTAATTAATGCATAAAATAACAACAAACAAATGCTTTTGATGGGAAGGATGAGCCTGGGCTTCCAAAATTGCTGATATCCGTTTCTAAATTTTAATTTTGTGAGGGAATATTAATGTCGCACTGTTCAATTATGAGGGCTTTTAAATTTTACTTTAAGATCTTCTTAGTGCCTATTTCGATCAGTTCCTCTTGTAATATGACATTTATTTTTTTCTTTCAATGTGACAAAATGAATTCATTGCCTCCTGAAATATTACATAGTCAAAGCATTCTCAAACCTAGTTTCAAAAACAGAATAAAGAGCATTTAAATGTTGAATGCAGATTAGAACGTCCTTTTCCTGGCAGATTGTGTGCGACAAATTGAGAAACTAGGAAAATTCTGGATGTCCAATATTATACTCCTTAGCTTAATTCTAGCAAGAAACTACGAAACGATGGTCCTTGTAACTGCAAATTAACTTCATTAAATTTAGTAAATAAATCTGTTAAATAGGTAAATCTAGTTTCCACTTGATTAAATTTTCTTTTAAAATTAAAGTCATGATCTGGTTTTAATGGGTGAGTGAGTGAATATTAACGTCCCACTGTTCAGCTACACAAGGGCTTTTTTGGACGGTCCGCATAATTTTGAACCATGGTCAAGTAACGTGGACAACACCTGAGCTTGCACCCCCCCCCCCTCTCCTAACAACCACACCAACAGGAGGACGTTTGAGCTCTCGACAGATTTTACGTGCATCGCTCCCCTACACTCTGGTTTTGATGGGAGTCGCTATCATAGACCCTCAAATTAATTTTTCGCTGACGTAAACCCCTTGCAGATTGTCATAGACCCCTGGGGGTCTATATAGACCACTTTGGGAATCACTGCTTTAAAAAGAACATTTGCATACTAATGCAAAAAAAAAAAAAAAACATTATTTTTTTGCAGTATCTACAACTATTTATCAGATTGATTAATTTTTAAGAAAATTTTTGTCTGACAAATTTTATAAGCCTTATATTAAGCAAAATTTCAGAATTTTTTCTTATATAAGTATTACTTAAAATATCATTTTCACTTTGAAAAATAAAATAATACCAGGTATGTGAAAAAATAAATCATAGCATAGCATATTTCATAGCATATTTCATGCGAATCATAGCATATTTCATGCGAATAGCATATTTGAGAACCATTTAATCTGATATAACTGCAGTCAGACTTAATCCTAGAAGACTATACTTATTGTTTGTGTCATTTTTATATTACTATAGATTGTTAAGTGATTTTAATGACAATTTTTATTGTTTGTGTCATTTTTACATTACTATTATATTACTATAGATTGTTAAGTGATTTTAATGACAATTTTTTATTTTTACAAATAAAAATAAATATTACTGTTTAAGATGAAGAATGTGTTCATTTTGACAAATAAAAATAAATATTTTTGTTTTGCATCAGGGTTAGCCAACCATTTTGGGAAGAGTGCCACTATCTGATAAAAAAAAAAACATTATGCCTGACACTTCCAACTTTTCCAAGGGGGAAAGGGTAAAGAATGTTACTTATATGTTCTGATTATGAAATTTTTTCATGCGAATAGCATATTTTGTCATACAAATCTTAAGTAATGGAAAGCTAAAAATATAAAAAAATAAGACTATATATATATATATATATATAAAGTAAAAACTGTGTTTTTAATAAACGTTTTATATGTTCAGTCAGTTTGGTTAGGTATTAAAAAAAATGAGAAAGTTATATAAAATACATTTAATTCTAAACTATTAAACAGTCAGTACTTGCTGAATGTAGATTTTGAATCCAGATTTTTTTTTACCAAGTCATCTGTACTAAGATGAGTTCTTGAAGATGCTAACAACACTAGAAGGTTTTAAGTACATATCAGTTAATGTTGAGCGATATTTTGAGATTTCATAATAATAATAAAATTTGTTCAGAAAAAAGGCATATGATCCCAAACTACTATGATATTTGACTACCAAATTGTGTAAATTTGAAAAATTGCTTGCTACAAATTTTCCCAATTCAACGCAATTCGAATCACTTACAGTTGAAATGTTCCTTGTATTAGGCTGGGGGGGGGGGATTATTAATTTTTCGGTAGTTAGCTATAGTGATCGAAATCTTGTAAAGTATCGATCAAATAATATCACAGATTTAGGCTCGTTAGAAAGGTGACATTTCGCATTACAGATATTATTTTGCTGTTTTTTGTTTGGTCCATTCAGTTATGAGGTACAGGTTGTTAAAAATAAGAGTCAACAAAGAAAAAATTTGGTAGATTTTGCAGATTTTCTTTGATAAAAGCGAAAATGCAAGCCAGACGGCTAAAATTTTGAGTGGTTTTTATGGTATCAATACTGTAAAAATCAATTACGTTCAATTTTGGATTCGTCGATTCTATTCAGGTATACCCGCCGTCAAAAATATTGGTAAAATCACAGAAATGATCAAGGTTGACCGCCATGTTAGCTATCGTAGTATTGACCATAAAACAGTTTTAAACGATTTACACAAAGTTGGATTCAAAAAGATGTTGAGGTGTCACACCAATTAACTCTAAAAACATGATGGATCGAATTTCAATCTGTGAAGCCTTGACCAAACGGAATGAAATCCATCAATTTCTTAAACGGATGGTGACTGGAGACGAGGAGTGAGTCACATACGACAACATTGTGTAAAAATGATCGTGATCAAAACGCGGAGAAACAGCTCAAATGGTGCCCAAACCAGGATGGTTCTACTGTGCATTTGATGGGACTGGAAAGGAATTATTTATGAGTTTCTTCCATATTGTCAAAAACTAAATTCTGTTCTTTTCTGTCTACAATTCAAGCTAGCAATTGATTAATTTTAGAGGTGTGTTTCATCAAGAAAATGTTAGACCACACACATCTCTAGTGACTCGTCAGAAACTCCGGTAGCTTTGGTTGGGAAGCTTTAATGCATGAACCATATATAGTCAGGATCTGTGGCTGTATCTAAATTAAGCCAGTAACAGCCTCCGGACAGGAGTGATCACTTTTTTCTAGTAGTATGTTGCGTGCTTACGAACCCATAGGTCGCGAGTTCTAGTCTTCCACATTGGTGACCTTGGCTGAAAAGAAAAACGCAAAAATTTTCTGATGTGTCATAGTGCCATCTATCCGCAAGAAGAGCAAGCAAAGTCGTCAGATTCACTTGACGCAATAGTAACATTTCCCATGCTCGCCATAACAAAATATCTCGTTCGTTCGCCTATCCACCGACTCACTGGTGGGGGAGTACCGTGGCGGTATCTAAAGTAAGCCAGTAACAGCCTCCGGACAGGAGTGATCACTTTTGTCTAGTGGTATGTTACGTGCTTACGAACCCATAGGTCGCGGGTTCTAATCTTCCACAGATCCATCAAGCGCGTGCCATGTTTTTCTTGCATTGCAAAACTTTCTCGGTGATCACAGGTGAATTAACCATATGCGCTGGAAAGACGTGCCACGCACGTCGTAATGTTTTTGTCACAGAATCACCCACGACGTGGTATGCACGCCATCATGCAATTGTTACAGAAACGACCGTTCTGGTACACGCGTCAGTGAATTTTTTTGCCAGCGCAAGTGGTTAAGTTAGTTGGGAGCCCCTGGCGGTAAAAGGTTTGAGGCCCATGGATTCAAGAGTCAAAAAACTAAAATAGTGAATTCTCAAAATAAAATGTATAGCTAATAATAACACTCAACTGCTCAAAATAAATCTTAACTTTTATAAAAAACCTTGCTAAGAGCTTGCAATTTTGCTATAAAACGTTACCTCTTGATTTCTTTTTGACAAATTCATCAATTTTTTGCCGTATTTATTTTGCTTAAAAAATTTTGTTTCATATGCAATATGTCCAGGCTGTCCAACTTGTCTTCTCTCCCACAACACTTATTAAATAATTTTTAACGCGCTTTAAAATATCTCTCACTTGATGCATTTGGTATCAGCATTGTTAAAAATATTTTCAAAAGTATCTGGACATTAGGGAAATTCGATTCCATTTCTCTTGCAACTCAATAAATTTCGAATGTTGTTTTTATTGTATCTTTGTTTTCTTTTAAAAATCGTTAAAACTGATTCAATACATCGTCAAAATTAAAAGATTTAATATCGTCTTTATAAATAGTTTTTTCGTTTAATAGTTCTATAAATAGTGTAATGTTCTCAAGTAGAAGAGAAATTATCTCGTTCTGAATGTTTTTCCCTAGAACCCTAGATAGTGTACTTAAGTTGCTTGATTTTAACACTTTTCGAACCTGTTCCTCCTTTATTGGATCCAGTTTAGCAAGTAATTGAATTATTTGTAAAAAATGACCATTATTGGAATCGGAAAGTTAGTAACTCTTACCACGATGGGCTAAACAATTTTGAGCACGCATTTTTCATGTTGCCACAATGCGTTGAAGCACCAATAATTAGTCTTTGCGAATCGCCGCCAGTTGTTTTACAGCATTGTAATCGCTGACTAAATTCAGTCCAAGATTTTGACTTGGACTATAGTTCTTGGATGTTTCAACCAGGTGCTTCCAACTTTTCGCTCAATAATCTATTTCCTTTTTATTTTTAAAATTAAATTTACTACTAAATTTTTAGCTATTATAAACTAAATTATAAATAAAGCCTATGCTTAAATTTTTATCTTCTATCTTTAGTAAAATACTATGAATTATAAGTGATTCCGGCAGTTGCATAAAAAACATATACTGATACTTTGTTCGGAACATTTTAATGCATTTCTGAATAGCAAATGGTAAAGGATTATTGTTTGATTAATAAATGTGTGTGTGTGTGAAGTAGTTCTGTTTTGTTTAATGGAAGAAAAATAAAAACATGGAAGAAAGAGTAACAGATTTTTACTCCCTTTTTTATATTTGAATAATCAGACAACCTGATCATACTTTTAATCAAAAATCCCCTTATAAGAGGAGTACAGAAGGATGGATGCAAACCCCACCCACAGATGAATACATTTTTAATTTTAGCATGAAGATTAAGTCTTGGTATTTTCGTCTATGTTTTTTAAAAAAATATAATCCTATAATAAATATAGTCATTCCTTGTGTACACTACTGCCCATTATATATATATATGTAGGGATGTATTTTACTTATACAAGTGGCTTTTCTTTTGGTGTCTAGGGGTGAGTCACTATGTCCAGGATCTTGATATTCAAAGAAACAAACTGGTTAGGATAAAATTACTGTTTAATTAAACATTAGATTGATTTCCGATTAAATACTGGTTTACAACATGAGCTATTTCAAGGAGCATACACTCAATTGTCGCTAAGCCTATCGACTACCACGTTGACCGAAACACGTGACTTACTAAGCCTATCGACTGAAACGTGACCTCGCGCCTGTAAACCTGAGTCTGTCTCGTTCTCCGTCACTCTCGCTTCTGCTCAAAAACCCACCATTGCGGGGGGTGACGCATTTATTTGCTGGTAGCGCCATCTATTGGTGAGGTTGTAACCTCACTGATCGGATATTTTATATCCCTAATACTTTAAATCCTACATATATATATATATATATATATGTAGGATTTAAAGTATATATATATATATAAGGATAATTAAATTAGATCTAAAACTAAATCGCTAGTCCACTTCTAACTTTTATCTTCCCGTTACATCTTCAAGTATTAAATTTATGTATTACCCAGTTCGGGAATATAGAACACATGGCTTAACAGAAGTTTGCCAGCTTCGACCGTTAATTTTTATTACCTAGTATTTCAAATATATCTCTTCAATCAGAAGCGTACTCAAATAACATATGGCTTCTGAAGAAGCCGCGGAATCTTGACACATTAGGGGAAGCCGATTCCGCTTCTCTTGCAATTCGATAAATTCCTCGATACATTTTCCTTTGTTTTCTTTTAAAGATCGTGAAAACTCATTCAGTACATCGTCAAAATTAAAAGATCTTTTAGTTTTTATAATATCTTGATTTGATAATTTTGATAAAAGATCTTTTGTTAAGATCTTATCTTTTTAAATATCCGTTAGTTTTTGGAAGCTTTCTTCTAACTTTTTCAGTAATAATCTATCGTAAAAAAATGCAGTTAAGTGTTTTTAACAGTTTTATATGTCTCAACTGTTTGGGATAGTTCTGCCTTTTGTCCTATCACATATGACATAAAATGAATTCTCTGGGAAATTTTCCCTTCCTTCAAATTCATGAAATACTTTTTTACTTCTTCCTGCGAACTTGTCTAGCTTCTTTATTTCAACGAAAACCCTGATAAATCAATTGCTTTTCGTTCCTCTTTCCGAAATTTTGGATATAATTTTGTAGATATTCTAGTAAACTAGATGCTATTAATAATTCACACTCAGCTAATGCAATGATTTGTTGGTAGCATTTATTCTTTGGGGGTAAGGTATTACAAATCACGGTCATTATATAAATTTCATATTTGTCCATCTGTTTCAATAGGGAAGTTGCCTCCAGTATTGTAGCCTTTTCCCCCGTCATTCGTATCACGGATTTAAGCCAGGGTATCTCTTATATGCATATAACCAAGTCTTAGAACTCGCACGACACCTGCTTTTGCTGACCTTCGTGTACCTAAAACTGTTTCACAGATATTGCATGTTTAATCACATCACTACACCTTTTTGTAGCAAAATTTTCTGTTGCATTTAGGGAGTACCTGGCACAAAGAATATAAACTGTGCTTGAACTGTTCTTTAATATGTGCCTGTAGGCCTGAGTATTACTTAGACGCATTATCAAATGATTGTCCTCTATGATTTTTAATGTCTAATCCAAATTTAGCTAAAAGTTCTAATACTTGCAGTTCCAAAAATGAAGTATGTGCGTATAAATTATACTAATCTTGTGGTATAAATTTCTCAAGTTTTGACCCTTGGCGGCCGCTTAAGCCGCTTCTGTTGGTGATAAGAAATTGACATCTAGAGAAGATTAAGATAACCGATTACTAGAGTTTTTCGCCAATAGGGACCAATACTTTTATGAGGAAGGCATGATTTCGATTTGGATTTCGACAATTAACGTCTTGCACAGAAATTGAAAAAGGATTTGGGAAAATATCACTTTTTATCATCTTGAAAATCATCAAACTTAGCACTGATTTATTTCTTCAAAATGGATTTAAAATTTTTTAATCTATCATAGCTCGGGGCATTATCAACGTTGGTAGATGGCTCCTGCATTATTGTGAAATGTAATTTTTTTCCACCAAAATCGAGGCAAAAGGAAAGCAAACGTTTATTCACAAAAGAAGATAGCTTACCAACTTCGATAGGAAAAATACAATCTTTTCCCTGTATTCCTAAATTTAAACAATATAAATACCCCATAATATAGAAAAGAAAAGCTATATCTTATTGCCAATAATCATTTTTGAGTGGCTAGCACTCACTGGGCAGTTCATTGTTTTCCTCCAGATGTTTGGAAAACTCGCTCGCTAAAATTCCAAATCTCTCCTTTAGAATGAAGTATTTTTTTTCATTAAAATTTCATAGTGTAACACACAATTACTTGTATTTAAAATACATTTTGATTTTTTTTGTCTGAGATAACCACATTTCAATAAAATTATTAAAAATATGTTTATTATTTCAAATTTTTTAACAAGTTTTCACTTGGCATTGTTAGAGCTCAGCCGTTCCACGGGTTGATCAACCCTGCTTTACGTTAAGAAATATTTACTGAATATTTTTGATACTGAAACTTTTTTTTAATCTATTGCAGAACTTCTACTTATTATTTGAATTTCAATTTAATGCATGAAATATTTTTGAATTTTACAAGAGTTTTTTAAGATGTTTTTGTAAATTTAAAATTAATTTTTATTTGATGAAAAATTAAATTTTAAATACTTTTTACGTAGGTTGATAAAAATTTTCAGTATGCAGTTAATTCAGAACGACATTTTAGGGTATCTTGCTGAAAATATTTTTTAAAAGCAGTTATGTAAGCAAAGTTATGAAAAGAATTAATATGTCATCATAGCTTTTATGTAAACTAAAAATGTAAAAATAACATTTTCTCTTTCTTCCTTTTACGTAAAACATTTAAATTTAAATGTAATATTCACATATAACACTTAATAAAAACTGCAGGGGCGTAGCTACCGCTGTATCAACGATATGGGGCCCCAATATGAATAAGTGAAAGATGGTAAAAAATGCCGAGGGACCCCGATGAATTTTGATACAAGGCCCACTCAGAATTAGCTACGCCAGTGAAAAGCTGATGTAAATTTAAGTAAAAAATAGATATTCATATATGACTTAAACATTTGTTAGAATAAATGTACCAAATATCAGCTTATTTGGATTCGTTTATAGTTAAGAAATATATTTTTGAATTAAAGTTCTAAAAATTTTACGGAATATTTAGAGTGGGATATATATATAAATGTAGTATAACAAAATTATTCGGGCTTTAAATTTTTTAAAATTTTAGTAGTTTATCAGTTTTGAAAATATTGCATCTTCCTGGCATATTCCTTTTGATTATATTGTTTTTTAAATTATTTTTTTTTCCGTTTCGAGTAAGTATTGTAATATTGTAATATTCAGAAAATCTCTAAATGTTTAAATGATTAAAAGTTTAATAAGAATTCTAATGGACTAAATTCATGTGACGTCATAATCACATGATAATTTTAAACCACGTGTTTTTAGCCAATCAAGTTTAAAAACACATGTGACGTCATAGTCACGATAAATGCAATTATCTATTCTCAGCAAATCAGTTCATGCACTTCGTTGTTGCCAAATTACGCTTTTTACAGAAACTTTTTTTTTAAAAAAATTAATATTTGTCACTTTATTTAAAAGTACATGTATAAAACAAGACTTTTTTTTCTTTAATTTTAAAATCTTTTTGCAGAAATTTCTTTTTATAACTCTTGAGCATCTTTACCCAACAATGCAATTTGAAATTTTACCTAAGCTTTACAAATAGAATAAAAAGTACGAGCTATAGTTTGTCTGTTTTGAATTCAATGTAGAACACGTGTTTATATTTATCATGTGACCGTCATGAATTTAGTCCATATCTTACCAGAGAATGTAAGTAAACGGCATAGAAATAAAATTGGAGCAAGACCAAATATACTTACAACTCAGAATTGAATTAACATTAAAACAATTGCTACACAAAGCGCGCACACACATTAAGTTTACATAATTAGTTATAAACGAAACGGTTCGATTATAGGGTTTGTCATACTCTTCAATGATTCACTGAGGATCTTATCTTGTATAAAGAACTTATTATTTATGCATAATTATCACGTTAAAAAGTTAAATGCACAGGCTTATTGCCATGTATGTTTTACACACAGGTGTAGCTAGTTCTGAGTGGGCTCTGTATCAAAATTTCTTCGGGGCTCTTTTTCAGATATGAGAGCTCTGTTAGTAGGGTTGTAGTTATACATAGTGAGGCCCCGTATCATTGATACTGTGGTAGCTACGCCCCTGGTTCTACATACCTTACAACAACACACATGTGTATATATAAAGTCAAAGTAGAAGAGAGTACGTATCTTCAGTTAAAGTTACAGTAAACATAGTTATATTACAATACAAAATCAATCAATTATTATAACAGGTATGTGACAAATGCAGGTAGCCTGAATGCCAAGCACCCTGTAATTTGGGTTCCTTTGACTGGGAACCACAGAAAAGACCCTCTAGCATGGTGCCGAGAACATCTACTTGTCTTGGACAAAGGATGATTGGGGGCGGGTTATCTTCAGTGATGAGTCGCAATTCAGTCTGGACAGTGACTCGAGACGTGTTCTCATTAGGAGAGAACCCAGAAGTCGATATTGACCCTCTAACATTGTCGAAAAGGACCACTATGATTGCAGTGCTCTAATGGTCTGGGCAAGCATCATGACAAACGGGCTTACCAACAAGGTCGTCTTAAGACTCTTTGAGGCCCTGGGCCCAGATAACATTTTTTCAGGCCCTGGCCCCATATGCAAATGTAGGCCTTGCCTGATCTCTTTAAAAGTAGACAGTATATAGCATCCATTGTCAAATACTACTTGAAACGAATAAATTTGCACGACTCACAATCTCAAAAAGCTAAGCACAAACCGGCTCGACCGATAGCCGCATTTCGACTAAATAAGTTCAATGATTGTTTATGGTATCAAGCCTAGGCCTAGACATGGACAATGGTCAACACATAATAATACAGTCTTGCCACTTTTTGACAGTTGACATGCAGTTTGAAATTCCCTGTTTTTCGGAGAATATGTATGGGGATAAATAATATTTAACCATTAAAACTATCTGGATCATGATCTTATTAAAACGGAGTTGAGAACAAAACGGGGCTCTGGGCCCATGCTTTAAGACGTCCCTTCATACCGATCTCCATGTGTTCGATAGAAGTACTCTGACAAGTCAGCGGTAGAGGGACGAGATCCTTTCAACCTATGTCTGACTTTTCCTTTTATCATATGGACCAAATTCCATCTTTATGGATGATAGCGTATGCCCACAAAGGGCTCAGTTGGTGGACAAATACCTCCAATTGGCGGACGACTGGAGTGCCCTGCGATGTCCCCTGATCTTAATTCCGTTGGACACGTATGCGACGTCTTTGGACGCTCAATTGCAGCTCGAAGATCAGCCCTCAAAATTGATCTCATATCGAATGATAATGAATGACCAGGTTTGGTTTTATTTGCTTAGTTAATTTTCTTTTTATTGCAAAAAAAAAAAAAACATTTCTTCTTTTAATTGTTTTTACCAGTGAATTTTGTGGCTGATGTCTTTAAAATCTCAAAGAATATTTTGAATAGATGATGCATGACTAATGGCTCATGAGTTACTGTAATACTTTAAATTAAATAAAACTTTTTAGTTCTCTTCATACGTTGTTCCTTTCCTTCTGATTTTCATTAGAAGTACATTAGAGATTTTTTTTCAGTTATATTCTGAGAAAGTTATTTATTCTGTATTTGATACTGCCTTTATAAATATCCGTAAGTGAATGGGGGGGGGGGAATCATTGTCATGAAATGTATGTAAAATGGAGTCCAAAATTAAAATTCTTCGAAATTTTAATGAATAATTTAAATTTAAGCCAGCGGTACTTGAGCAATAATAACTTAGTGTTGGATAGAGACTTCGATAAAAGCGATTAGAGACACAACCTTTATTGACAGAATACAAAACGAGAATGAACATAAAATACACTCATATCCAAAATTAAGGTCACAGACACATGTTTTTAGATATTGCCTTCAGTAAAACAGACAGAATTTGTATTTTACACAATTTGAAGAACGGGTAGTATAGTATCAACCTTCGGTTAAGGAAAAAAAGTTGTTTAGCGTTAGTTTTTGCAGAACTAACTGGATTGAGAACGTTTAAGGATATGGGATATTTTCCTGAATATTGCATGAAGTGAGCCTATTTGCAGTGAGGACTTCTCATAATCGTTTAGATGATTCCTAGAGATGGACAACCGTTGGTAGGTTTGAAGTTGGCCAGTCTCAAGCGGAGATGGCTCGATGGCTACAAGGGACACCTCCCGGCTGTGGAATCAATTCCAAACAAATAGCATTGTCACCAGGGAGGTTGGCCAAGACCACCACAGAACGACATTTGCACAGGATCACTCTTTGGCATTAAAAAAATGACGACATAGGTGGATAAAGGCTTCTCAGCTTGCTCGTGGCCTTGCTGCTGTGTCTAAAAGAAAATCCAGCCAAACCGTCTACAGACGTATTGCAGAGATGGACAGACTGTAGTGCCTGGCGTCTAGTCTTGTGTGTCCTTTCAACTGCATCTAACAGGAAAGACGTTATTGGGGAGCCGAAAACATCAGTCGTGGACAGTACAAGAATGGGGTCGTGTTCTTTTCAGAGATGAGTCGAGATTCACCAGACAGAGAGATTCTCGTCAAGTCTTCATCTGGAGAGAAAGTGGATAATGTTGTGCAATCGTACACGACTGTGCGTCTTCGATACGGGTACTGTCAACTCACAGCGCTATAGGGATATCTTTGAAGCCTAAGTGAGGTTGTTCTGGGTCTGGACTACATTTTTGTGGACGATAATGCTCGGACAAAGAGTTTGCATTGTGGATGAATTTCGTGAAGAGGATATTTGTAGTATGAATTGACCCTCGAAGTCTCCGAATCTCAAACCTATTAAACATGTTTGGGATAGTATAAGAGTGTAGCTTAGTATCATTGACAACAGTTTGCTATCCCTCTTTTCATTTTGACGCCCATGGGTTAACAGAATCTCCAGATGTTTTTTTAGAGAGAGCTATCGATTCTTCTCTCTAGCCCTGAGACGAAACAGCTGTAGAGTCGGACTGTTGACACCCAGAGGCGAATAGATTCACCCCGATGACATTTTTTTCACAGCGAACTACGGAAGGGATACACCTGTTTCCACGGCCATCCATTCTTTCTTTCCCTCTAGCATTCTGTCATGCCAAATGAAAGGAAAGAAGAGTCGCCTGTTGTATGAAAGAAATGCCAAGGATGGTATTCTCAGTATCAAAGTGACAGATCGATTTATAGACCCTTCGTAAGATTTACGGTGCACGCGCCGATCAGAGGATTTCAGTCCAGACAGACTTTTGACCAGGAAGAACCAATGGTGGTTGAGACCAAGATAAAGTGTGCCGAGTGCAAACCAGAGTTCCTGCCAATCAGAAATTATAGGGAGCGTGAGAGAGGCCCGCTCAGAGGGTTTAAAGAGACGGTTCGGAAAGTGATCAGAGTCATTAGTGATACAAGCGAATAGGCTGCGGGGGAAGTCGAACCTGCAATAGGCTGCTAGGCAGTGGGAAGACCAGCGAGCTAAGCTATTGGAGATAACACTGCGGGACAACGTGACCCGAGCTCGGGACGATTTTTTTCCAGTGAAAGGGTGCGGGGCAGCGAAAGATTGATACCGGCGAGTTCCGGGACAATAGGGAGTTCATCTAGAGTTGTGAGCGACCCAGAGGCGGAATTAGGAGTTGGAGGCCCTGGCGGTAAAAGGTTTGAGGCCCATGGGCTTAAGAGTCGAAAAACTAAAATAGTGAAAAGAGTCGCTTACTTTAAATTTTCAAAATAAAATGTATTGCTATAATAAAACTCATCAAGTCTTAACTGTGTATAAAAAAAATTAAAAACCTAACTTAAGAGCTTACAGTTTTGCTATACAGTTTGATTTCTCATTGGCAAATTCATCAATTATTTTTACCATATTTATTTTGTCCAAAACATTTTATTCTGTACATAATATGGCTATGTTGTTCAATTTGTCTTTCCTCCCATAGTACTTCTTAAATTATTTTTAACACGTTTTAAAACTAAAAAAGATAATTCAACTGATGCATTCGATATCGGTATTGTTAAAAATATTTTCAAAAGTTTTTCTACATTAGGATTTCTCTTGCACCTCGATAAATTCTATCTTTGTTTCCTTTTCATTTCTTGTTCCAGGTGGCGTGGTTGGTTTGTCGCTGGCCTTTGCACTCATCAAGCTTGGGGCCCCTGGCGGACGCCAGGTCCGACACCCGCTTAATTCGCCACTGGAGCGACCAACAAGAAACTCCATTTTGGCGGATCGTGGACATAACGATATCCAGTTGAAGACCCTTAAAAACGAGCCAAACAGTCAACGATACCCAGTATATGATGTGCAAAAGAAAAAAAAAGACATATCTTACAAATCCCATAGAATGTGTTAACTTTTTGAAAATAAAAAGGTAATTTTTTTTTTTTACTAAAGCTGTGTGATCTTTTTCACTACCCAGAAATCAAGTAAACCAGGAGCCACGACAAGGGTTTCTGATTTCCTCGTTTTTTCCATTTTCAAAAACGTAACAGTCATTCCCGAAAATACATCAAAATTTTGAAAAACTTAAGAACAAGTTATTTTTAATTGACATCAATAAAAATTATAAAATAAGGAAACATATACATTCCAAAATTTATACGTTCAGCTAAAAATACAAAAAAATGTTAGTTATTAATTTTTAAAATCTGATTTGTGCAAACATAAGTGATCTGTTCTTTTTTATCACCCAGCGTAGTCCTTAGTTACATTTAATTAATTTAGTTAGTTTTACATTTAATTTATTTTTTTCTAATGTTGCTACTAGGAGATAAATATTAACACACAATTACTTGAAAATTTATTTGCAGTTGGAGTAACGATCACGTCCGTTAAAAATATTAATTCTTGAATTCAAGAGATTTTTTTTGTGAAACTGATTTTTTGTTTATGAAATTGCTATATTTTTGTTACATAAAAAGAACTAAATATTAATGTAAGAATCTCACACAAAATTTGGCTAAAAAATTAATTAAAAAAAATTGCGAGATTTTTTAAAAAAAGTTTTCTTTTTGAAACAGATTGAGGGTTTATTCCCTTCTTCAAACTGCTGATTCAATTAAACATTTTAATAAAAATAAGCATCGAAAATTTTTTAAAAAAAATAAATAACAGTTTTAAGTGTAAGTACTAACGTTATCAATGTAAATCAAGACATCAAAACTTCCATCAAAATAGCCGACCTGGTAGACTACAAAATGATGTTCCTTTGAAAACCAAATACTTTTAGAAAACGAAGCGATGCTCGACAAACAGGAACTGATTAGTATTTCATGTATTTATTCTTTCCTAAGATAAGCTGCAAAAATTCTCCTCAACCCTACGTAGGTGTTACTGTTTCTCTTATTACTTTCTTACCCCAGTGTTGGGAGTGCAAACAGACATTTCTCCTTCCAAGGAATTCGGGGTAAATGATCGAAAAATTGCAACGGTATAGTCAGCTAAAATTTAAATCGGAGGTCGAAATCCACAGAAGTCAAAACTAGCTACCTCAGATTTTTTCATCCCCGTGAATACAAAAAAATCTTATGATTTCCCGGGGAAAAAACCCTAGTCACGACATTACAAGAGCCATTTCTATGCGTACCCTCCCTCCCAGGAGTTAAAAAGTCGCGCTTTTGGAAGAATGGGTTTTGTTGCCACGAACATTTATTGACACCCTCATAAACAATATAACAGCTAATTGTGAAACTAGTATATCAGTGTACGATGGTTACACTCCATTTTAGACAGACTTTTCCCGAGTTAAATGTTTTATCTTTAATTCATGATTTTCCACATTTTGATATGTCCTGTATTTTAATTCAAAATTAAAATCTTTTCCATATTGCTATGTTGCTGTATTTTTTCTTACAACGCAATATGTCTCTGTGCCAAATTTCGTGGCAAAAAACTGTAAATAATTCATCCGTTTTTATGTTTGTCATCTTAATTATGGACATATGTATAAGTAAAACAATTGAACAATGTTTACAACGCCATCTGTTGGAATGTAAACAAATCAAACAAAACAATATTTAACCCCCCCCCCCCCTGCATTTTCCAAGGATGCATCAACCAGTATTTTGAACTTATTTGTATTTCACATCGATTGTATAATTTTCACAGTCCTTTTATGTACGAAATATTTGAAACTGGTTTAATAGTTAAAACCTTATTCATGTGTGAACTAATCACAATATCGGTTTTTCCAAAGCTTTCTTTCAGAATTTTAAATGAAAAATCATAATTTTGATCATTAATTGTAAGACCAGAAATAGAAGACAAAGCATGTCCTCCTAGTAAGGATTTAAGATTTGCAAATTTTCCTGTTCTTTTTTTCATATTATCGTTGCTATGAATTGTAGTTTTTTTTTAATTGTTTCCTAAAGTCCAGCAATTTTTGGAAGAATTGCCACGGAATGGTATAGATTTCAAGATGAGGAAGATTCATCACCTTTGATTCGGAAGTTTTAAAAATAACAGTTTCTTTATTTCCACAGTACTAACAGCTTCGATACTTCTTTCAGAAGTTGGTTTTCTATTCAGTAATCTTTACAATCTCAGCAAATAAAGAGATATGCATGGAACAGTCAACTTTAGAAGAAAAGAACCTTTAAAAAGAATTGTAGTAATAATAAAAAACAAAACAAAACCCAAAATACATGCTTTTCAAAGAGTACAGGTACTTATAAAATGGATGGGTAAAAAGGTTGTAATCGTGTTATTTTGTTTTACAAATGCCACACTCAAATAGCACCTATGCCATTGGTGCACGTGCTCTCCAATTTTTTTTTTCGACAATTGAATTGAGACTAATTAGAGCAGGACACGTGACCAAATGTTCAGCAGTCATAGAATGACCAGTCACCACAGAGTATAGTCCGGTGAGTCAGCGATACCAATTCTGTAGAGATGAGATCTCAGACAGTCATACCCTGTCAAAAGTAAAATGAGCCACAGCAGCTTTTCTAGGAGCACCAGGAACCCAGGACGGGTTCTCGTTCAAGATTGCCCAGTTCTTGTCCTTCGACATCTCCACAACTTCCATTGTAAAATTATACTTAAGGGCCATATTAGAAAAAAGCCTTAAGAAATAAAAGGTTGAAATCCTCATGGGTCTTCGAATCACAAGGGTTCCTTTCTTAGCAAGTAAGTCAGCATGCTCGTTCCCAGCAATGCCACAATGAGCCGGTATCCATGAAAAGAAATTTTACGAGGAAAAACTTTTATCTGCACTTTAAAATTCTTTGTGAATTACAGAGGTAATTTTAAGATAGAGCTTGTAATGCCAATTTAGAGTCGGAAAAGATTACGTTGAACTTGGAGCTTCTTCGTGATAGTTGCTCGGCCGCTACTGCAATATCGCCATCGAAGGCAGTAATAAAAATATCTTGTGGTAGGGAAAAGCTAAGCAATTCATAGAAGATACCGGCTCCAGTACCATGATATCTATCTAGAAGGGAGCCATCAGTAAAAACATGTAGCCATTCACTTGTTGGGAATTGATTGTCAATAACTTCCAAAACTATAGCTTTTAGATGTTCGGGAGACATTTCCCTCTTTAGAACATTCACATGAAGCTCAAGATTTATATCCAGAGGAATGTAATCCAATAAAGATAAAAGCAAAATAGAAGTCTCTTGACAAAGTTCCAAAGAACAAGCGACCTTCATGGCTGACTGTATGAATCCCTCCTGAGTCTTTAAATTTCTAGCTCTGTTCAGAACATAATTTCTCCAGAAAGGGTTATTAGGCAAGCTTTTAAGTTTCTGAAATAATACTACTACTTTTATCTGGATGGATTTATAAAATGGGATCGATGTTGGTCAAGGCCTGCATAGCACAAGGACGGGAGTAGATTTCACAACACCAATTAAGATACAGAGGGATTGATTCTGAAATACCTCAAGGCACTGGATGGTGTGTTTGGGTGTAGTGATGAGGATTTCATTACAGTAATCAATAACTAGTTGCATAAACATTTTATAAACTACTGCTTGTAAAAAATGCAACACCATGAAGGAATCATCAGAATTAAATGAAATTTAATGCACAAACGACTTATTTTAATACAAATAAATGACAAAATTTTCAAAGCAAATAAAACAATATTTAGTGTCTGAAATCAGTATTTGGTGTAGCCACCATGCGCTGCAATAAGTGTTGCTATACGACGTGGCATGGAGTCAAACAGACTTTGAATGTCTGCTTGTGGAAGAGAACCCCTTATTGCTTGTATACGCAGCAAAAGTTCATCTTTTGACGCTGCAGGATCACGAGCGAGACACCGACCAACTAAATCCCACACTAGCTCAGTGGGCGACATATCCGGCAAATAAACAGGTCAGGGAAGAAGTTGCTTGTGTTGGGCTGAACAGAAGTCTCGAACAATCTTTGCAACATGTGGGCGTGCATTATCCTGCTGAAAGATAGCTCCAGGGATGCCTTGAAGATGGGAACGACTTCGGGCTGTAGCACTTCAAGGACGTACCTGTTGCTATTGAAATTACCTTCTATTCGTAGGAAATAGGATCGCCCCTGATACGAAATCGCACCCCAAACCATAACTCAGGCCACTATGTCGTTCGATAACGCAATCTGGAAGGCAGCGTTCACCGGCATAGCGTCTAACACGAATGTGGCCATCATGATCCCACAAATTGAAGCGTGATTCATCTGAAAAGACAACTTGGTGCCAATCAGCTTGCCAGGCTCTTGTGCTCATGAGCCCATTGCAGACGCAGCCGTCGATGGTTTGCCGTGAGGGGGATCCTGTATAAAGGTACCCTTGCACGCAATCCACGGTGCAGCAGACGTCGACGAATTGGTGAAGCACGTATCGATCGTCGCGCGCTGACGTCACCTTCCGTTGTTCACTGCCAGTTTTTCGAATTGTTCGGTGCTCGTCGGTCCACTACTTCTAAACTCGCATCACTGTGGAACTGTTCCACTGCACACGAGCTCCTATTGCGCGATAGGAAAATTCTCCTTCTCGAAGGCCGATAATCCTCCTCTGTTCAAACTCCGTAAGTTGTTGGAATTTCTCCTTATTTCATCGTGGAGGCACATTTAGGTCTCACTTAACGTTCGCCACTAACAAATAATCATTAACTATTTTCAACGTCCCGCTACAGCCCTCTATTTATACGCTTTTAGCATTAGTTCAGAGGGCGCTGAGCGCACCACGCATACGGTGGTGGCTCTGAAACTTTACTGTTTTACGTAACATCCTATAATTGATATTTGCTGCAAAGTTCATTTAATTTTGATGATTTTTTCATGGTGTTGCATTTTTTACAAACAGCATAAATGTAGTCTGTAGTGTCCATCTGTTGCATCTCCAATGCGAGCCAGTCAAACGCTTTAAAATAGAGAGTCTCTTTTGTGTTATCTACTATAAACAATCTTGGAATGATTAAAGTGCAATATCATAAGAATAATGTCAGAAAGATAACAAAATTAGTGGATTATAGTATTATGGTAGGTGTTGATACATTTCATCTGCTACCCAATCATAAAGAAAAGATAAAGAAAAAAGAAAAATTATTTCATTTTTTTGATATATCACTGGATAGCTTTTGTTTTGGTCCAGAAACTAGGAGGAAAATACTTCCATATAAATTTTTGAATCAGTTGATTATCAGATCAAAAAGCATGGAATAGTGAATGAGAAAAAAATAGCCAACCAGGAATTTTTCTGAATCCCTTAAAATTGACAGAGATATTTTTTACAAGTGAATTCTTCCACCCAAAAGAAACCAAGACTGAGAAAGCATTGTTCTATGGAGTTGCATATAAAAGAATAATAGAAAATGGATAAGAAAAACAAAACATATTTTTGTCTTGGTTGTGATAAAAATTACCCCTTTCACCATGTTTTAAAATTTACGATATATAAGTTTAGTTTAAAAATGAAATAAATATGCAAGCATTAAAAAGTACATGCTCTTTCTTGAGAATAATTTCTATAATGCATTCTTTATAGTTCAGTTTCTTCAGAAAAGACTAAGTAAAAAAAAATATCATTCTTTGCTATAATGAAAAATTATAAATTCAAAAACTCAACACTAGTAACACTTTTAGCTCTTGCTTTGAACTTATACAATCAATTTGAATTCAAAATTGCTTACCAAAAATGTGATTATTTTAAAAAAGAATGTAGCAGGAGGGGGAAAAAACCATTCAACTTTTTAATTCTTATATATTTTTCACTTGTTGCAATGAAATTCTTATTTATTTTTGAAATTATTATTGTGTAGTGGAATTCTTATCTTGGGGAGAAAGTTAAATAATGAGCAAAAAATTTTGGCTTCAGAGCTAGATAACTATATTTTTTTAGGTCATGCTTTTATATGTATAGTAGTTTTTTTTACAAAAAATTATTCCCTGAGAAGTATTTACAGTTATTTCTAATTGAAACTTTGCTTATTACAAATTCTTATTATTCTTTGCACTCTTAGAAACAGAACTTTTTCAAATGCAACAGCCTTCACTTATAAAAATTTAGTTTTTATTTGCTCTTTTAATGAGCACTCAACAAATACTTTTGCTGAAACTTTTTACATTTAAAGCCATATTGCACGTACATTTTTCGTGCAACTTCTTCACCCAATCTAAGGGTGAAAGGTTGTCGTAAACAAAATGACATGCTCTAATGTCAACTGCGCTCGTTCTCCATTTTGAAACATTACTCACTGATTTTTCTGCTTCAAAAACGACCATTCAATATGATTTGTTTTATTTTGCTCGTGCTTTTGTTGATGAGTGTAAACAGAAATGGAGCACCATTCTGTTAAAAATATTATACCTCATTAAAATATTACACACCATTAAAATATTATATGCCATATCTGATGCATTTGATAAAACCAAAGCTACCATCTTTACAGCCATCTTGTTTATGACATAGGGTGATAAAGAACACCATTGGCTGGAATTTTAACCAGCTTTTACAGCTCACTGGGGAAAAGTTGTTCGGAGCCGTTGCTATGGCAACTAGAAGAAATTGTTCGGAAATGGGAGGAAAATTGCTCCAAATGTGTACGTGTGATAAAGCCTTTAGAAAGTACAAATATGATGTTGCTGTTCTATGCAGTTTCTTTGTGATTTTTTTCCCCAATGAAAAAATTAAGAATTACACGTTGTAATTTTATATTTCTAAAATGTTGAAGATTTACGCTTCTTGTGTCATAAAAAGAGGGGCTATTTTTTCAGTCACTTAAGTGTAAATTTGGAAATTAAAAGGATTCCAATATGTGCAATAAAACACTTAACACCATTTCTATAATTCATATAATATAAAAACAATTTAATTTGTTTAATACATTAATTATCATGTAATTTCAGTCAAGCACGATGCTAAATCAACAACGTCAAAAACATCACCATATGTGCTTCGTTTTTCAAGAAATGATATTAAAGAAGAATAATTGTCCATAGTTTGGTTTAAAATGTTCTTTTGATCATCAGTCTTGATGCAATATATTATTTCATTTACTTCTTCAGGTATCTTTCGAGAATACATCACTTTGAACACTGATTTCAATTTAGAATACGCTTCTTTGTAAAGTTCGGAATTACGGCATGCAAGGTTAATGAAGACTAAACCTAAAGAAAAGATAGCTAATTAGCTGATCATTTGTATGAATTTATGAATAAACAATACCACAAAATATTTCTTAAGACATTTTTTGAAATTTTATATGTAAATACAAAATATAAAATAAAATACATGAAGTAGGTTATATATACAATAAAACACTAAATATTAGTTATATATATAAAATATTTTAATTTATAAAATTTACAAAAAAAAAAAAATTTATACTTATTACTATCGCAACAATGGCTATGTTTAAAATAATTTGCCAAGTTGGCAACCTCGACTTCACATGTGTCGTTAAAACCGAAATGACAACCATGTGCTTTATTTTATATAATGTCACCAATACAGTTGCGATAATGCATAAGTATAAAAAAATCTAATTAATAAATAATTTAATGAAAATATTCTTTAAAATGAGTAACAAGAATATTTTATAAAACATAGAAAAATGCTTATAATTACAGAGTACTAAAAATTCACTTAAAAACTTTATTCTGTTTTATATTAAGTTTTCAAATTTAAGAATTTTCTTTCTTGCAGGATATACATATTTATTTTAATTTGTATACATAAATCACTAAAACTATAAATGCATAAATCACTATTAAAATTTGTAAACATAAATCACTATTCATCACACGAAAAGAATATTTTTTTGAGCTCTTAAATATATTTAAAAATAAAAGTTGTTAAACTAAATATATCAACTGTTTTAAATAGTGCTCATAATAAATAATTCAAAAGATAACTTCAAAATATTAATTTTTAATTATTTAATGACAAATCTTTTACCATTGTAATGGTGGTAAAATGCATAATCTTGATAGTAAAACAATAACATAAATATTAGAAAAGAACATAATTCCTCACCAATTACCATTCTCTTCTAAAATTAATATTAAAAACACTAGGGTTTTTCTTTTTATTGATAAAATTTGTTTTAATACACAATTTTTAAGAATAGACATATTTATCAAAATAAATCGGAAAATATACCTGAATCATAAACAAGCTCTGACATGTTTTGAAGCACTGTTGTTTCTAGAAAAGCTACAGGTGGACCACTGATACCCAATGACATGTCCTTGTTATCAACATCCAAAATTACAATATCATATTTCAAACCTATATTTGTACAAAGAATACAACACTTAGTAATTTACTTTAGTTCAAGATTAGATTATATTTTTCTGTACAAAATGCCACTGCTTTTATTTTTAACAGGATCATACATTTCATTTTTTCACAGCTTACTTTCAATCTCATGCCATCAATGACTTTTAACAAGTTTTTGTTTATGCCAGAAAATACTAAGCAATTGTCCACAGGATGGTATGAAATAGATTATCGTACTATGTAAAACCTTCAGCTTAAATTTCTGATATGGGGTTAATATGTAAGTATCCATATTTCTTAAGCTAGGGAAAAAAATGAATTTCAAAACATTTATATTTTTAAGCACAATAGAGTAACATTGCCTTCAATTTCATTAAAATTGTATTACCAGAAAAAAATACCTAAAATTTTAATTTAAAAGCATTTTACACCATATTATTTTTATTTTTAATTTGTGAAATATTTTTATGATATGCATTGCACATATACAGTATACCCACTAAAATATCTTGCAACCCTCTTAGCTTAGGAACAGCTGCTGCTATATTCATAAAAGTGGTGTCTAGGTATAGTAAAGTAGTCACGCGCTACTGAATAAAACCATGTATGATGTCACCTGGAGGTAAACTGCAGAGTTAGCATTCTTGTCATGAAAATGGAACAATATAGAAGAAAAAAGTGATTTACAAGAATTGTAGAGCATTATCGATTAAGGATGAAAGACAATTTGTGGACATTAATGCAAATAATAGAATGGTTAAATTACACATTTGTTTTTTCATGATTTCTTACACTGTGGTGAGAAAAAAATGATCTGTGATAAAGAAAAACAACAACTTATTATATCAATATATCTTTATTTGATATGTTCAAATTTCTCACTGCCAACTGCAATGCACATTTGGATCCTTTTTTTAATGTCACATTGGAGTATAGAGCATAAAATGTTCGCACAAGCGTCCATTAAGGACTTGCAATGTTTGTAGAAAGGTCATAAACACTTGCTGCTTCAGGTATATCCACACAAAAAAAAAAGCCCAGTGGAGTCAGATCAGATAAAAACAGGCCAATTTTCATAACCGCCATACCCAATTATTTGGTTCCTGAATTCCTCGATAAGGTATTGCTTCACTGAAGATGTCTTGTGAGGAGGCATGTCATCATGTTGGCCAAATAATTGGGTATGGCAGAATTGAAGAATGGTTTCCATGTTTGCCTGATCTGACTCCACTGGACCTTTTCCTGTGGGGATACCTGAAACCACAAGAGTATGCGACCCTTCCACAAACATTCCAGGACATTAAAGGATTGTTGTGCCAAATGTGTTGTGCTCTATGCTCCAACGTGCATAATGTAACATTCAACCGAGGATACAAATGTACAAGACAGCTAACAGTGAGAAGTTTGAACTACTCAAATAAAGGTATATTTTTATAACTAGTTGTTCTTTTCTTTCTCCCATCATTTTTGACTCACCACAGTATAGAAAATCATGAACAAACAAATGTATGGTTTAACCATTCTATTCTTTGCATTAATGTCCATAAAGTGTCTTTTCGTACTAAATTGATGATGCTCTACAACTTTGTGAATCACTTTTCCCCAAAACTCCATCCATTTTCAAGAAAGGAAATACTAACTCCACAATTTACTACCAGGTGGTGCCATGCTCTGGTTTTATTCAGTAGAACATGGCTACTTTACTATACCTATACACTACTTTTATGAATATAGCAGCAGCTGTTCCAGAGTTAAGAGGGTGGCAAGGGACTTCAGTAGGCATACTGTATGTTTATTTCTTACCAATAAATCTCATTATTAAGTTTCTTAACTTCAAAAGAAGTTAAAATTTGAAAGCTAACAATTTAATAGCAACAACATTGAAGGAAAAAAACTTATTTCATAAAAAAAAGATTTTATAACATAAATATAATTTAGAATACAAAATGAAGATCCAACCATGTAATATTAGCAGTAATATAGAGATCAGGCAAGATGAGTGGTGATTAAAAATTATAATATAACAATGAAGACAAACTAAATAAATTTTAATAAAATTATTGAGAGCAAAAGGTACAAAAAAGCTGTGAACTGATTTGCAGAACTGAAAATATGCAAATGTTTCCAACATTTATTACATTCTTTCCAGTGGAAAAAGATCAATAATATAAAAATTGAAAAAACAAGACAGGAGAGGGAAAAAAACTTGTTCATATTTTTAAATTTAAATAAATAAAAATCAGATTTTGATAAAATAAAACATACCCTTATTTACTGCCTCTTGGATAAATGTAAGACCATCAGCAATATGTACATTTAACCTATTATCAGTCAATAGATTAAACCACTTTTTAGCAACATCTAATATGCAAGGATCTAATTCAACAACTTCCACATTAGCCTAAAAAAAAATCTTTAATGAAATTTGATAAAAACTTCCTATGAAATAAAATCGAAATATACAAAAGCTACAAAGATAACATTTCATATATATAACCCTAATATTTACTATATTATACTCAATGGAATATGTAATATATATAAAAACCATATTTACTCGAATCCAAGCCGCACTTTTTTCCAATGTTAATGCTACTGAAAATTGGGTGCAGCTTTGAATCGAAGAGAAAAAAATTCGTTGCATGGGACAATTACAGCATTAGTTCATTTACGTATTTAACTGGTAAAATAACTAAGTATTCTCTTATTATTTCTCAACTCAAATTTATTTAAATTTCATAAAATTGGACATCGCTAAACCATTTAACACTATTTTTCATTTTTCACAAAACCTTGTTGAGAATTTGGGGTACGGCTTGGATTAGAGTTTATAACTTTAATGTTGAACTGCCTTTGTAAGTTTTACATTGAATATTTGGACGAAGATATACAATTTAAAATTCATTTAACTTTTATAACTTGATTAAATGAGTCCACTCAATAGCAAGAAGTGGCAAGTGTAACGTTCAATCTTTTATATTATTTTATACTAAATTTAATATTATTTGATTAATTTGTTAATTACTAAATAAATATTGGGTTACTAGATTTACTATTAGTTTTACTACTTTGATAGAGTTCAAATGGTTTTAAGTTGAAACACTTCTAACAATTTCTGAAAAAAAAAATTTCAATTAAATTCTTTTCTTTTTTTAAAAATTTTGTGAATAGCTTAGGTTCTGAATTTGAAAATCTATATTTTTAAAAATTTCAAACGGGCCGCATTTTGGTAGCTAAACCTTTGTAAATACGGCAAGTTCCCAAGAGTAAAAGCCATTTAGTTGGTGGCATCATTTCCTGGCTGCTTCTGCTACCTGAATTGATTCAATTCAAGCTCTTGTCGAATACTAAATATTGCTGTGATCTAATTTTGCAGGGAATACAAGAGCCAAATTGATACTCATGGGATCTTTTACATGCCACATAATTGTATGATGTGTGCCTGCAATTTTCACATACAGAAAATCTATCAATTCTAACCGGGGTTGAACCCGCAACCTTGGGCTTACGAAGCAAGCAGCCTACCTTTAAGCTACAAAGATGACATTTGATTAAATAAGAGCCGTTACACAACATACTTGGAACTACCCTCATGACAAAAATAGGGAAAATCTTTTAATTTCATCTTAAAATTAGAATAGTAATAAATAGTTCTTTTACCTACTTTTCCCCAAAGAATATCTGGAAATTGCATAAGTACTGATTCTAAATAAAGCTACAAAAGTTATTTTAATGCATTTTTATTACTACAATTTAATTTGATAAAATCATGCTGGGAAGCAAAGTGCATGTATAATTCAATACAATATAGGTACAGTCCATAGGTTTAATTTTTTACTATTTTTTCCAAACTCATGTAAGGTAAACTTTTAGAAATTTTTATATATTTTTTAAATGGTTAATAATTGTAGACATGTTTATAAAATTAAATTAATTAGTTAACAAATTAAATTTCCATTAAAATTTTTTAAAAATTTAGGCTAAACATTCATAAGAGGGGGACTTCTAAAATAATCAAGAGCAGTACAATAATAATTTCAGTACAAATGAAATTTTTGTTCGAATCCCGGAGAAGGCATGGATGTTTGTGTTGTATTCCTTTCTCTTCTGTCTGTGTTGTTTACCCCGTGTTATACGTTCAGTGGTGCACGGGGTTTATAAATGTTAAAAAAAAAAAAAATGAAATTTTTAAGTAATTATTCCAATACTCATTTGACACAAATTCTTATTGCCCCAAAATTTTAGAAATGCAATAAATAATGTTTTTAAGTTGTTAAAGTAATTTTAAAAATAATCAATAAAAAATTAAAGTTCTTTTAAAAATAAATTTTTTGAAAAAATTTAAAAACTCAATTTTTTTTTGAGGAAAGTACAGTTTATGTACCTACATTTATCCATTAATTTTAAAAGAGTAGTTAAAAACAAATTCTAATACATTTTGGGGAATACTTACATCTGGAAAATGCTTATGAATATACATTGGCAAAGTTCCACCACCTAATCCTATCAACAATATATTAGGACCTGTAAAAATGTTAAGATATATTACAATCACTTAAAACATATATTTGACACACCCCCCCACACAAAATTCTTTAAAAGTACACACTGAACATTAAGAGAGGGGGGGGGGATGATGAAAAAACACTTATGGTAGTTTTTCTTTATATTAAAACAAAACGGATCACAAGAAAAAGTGATTCATGACATTTAAAAATATTTTCCCAAATTCTGTAAAATAATGTGTAAAAAATATACAGATTACAATACATTAGGTTTTTTTAAGAATTAATGTCACGCTGAAGCTGCAAGGGGGCTATAATAGTACAACAGATAATTATTTAAGTAACAGATTATTACACATATTTGAACAATTAATTACTGTAGTCCGGCATATAACAGGCACCTCCTCTTTTAGGAAGAAACCTGAAATAAACGTGTACAATGCTATTATGCTTTGAAGTCCTTTATTTTAGAAATTATCCATAGCTTTAGAAAAGAAAGTGTACTTCTAGAACTAACAACCCTTTATGTTCGTAAGGAATGTCATTTCTTTTAAATAAACAGTATTTCAATCAATGCAGAAGTCTAATTTTTTTTCATATACTCAACTTTTTTTTTATTTTTAAAGCTCTCATTTTTATATCCAGTTTATAACAAACATTCATAAATTTTGATCTTATTATTTGTGTTAAAAGTGCACATCATATGATAGATTTAATGATATTATTTATGTAATAACTTCTTATTATTGGAAATCTTATTATATATATATAATTAAATTTCCAAATCCAAATGATTAAAATGAAATTAAAAAATATTGCTTAATAGAATAATTACATATGTAACTTATAGTTCTGAGTTTTATCTATTGAAGAACATATTTATTCCAAACATTTATTACAGAAAAAAATCAAAGAAAAAAAAATTCTGTAAGATACTTACATAACATTTTATCTTTCAGAAATGCAAATCCTGAAATAATAGCAATATGATGATCACAAGCAATATAATCAAAATCTATCAGTAATTTAGATGATCCTTTCTTCTTCTTCTTTTTAGCTGATTAAAAAAAAGATAAGAGTTAGAAAATAAATATGTAGCATATAACTTTTAAACAATAAATATGTTTGAAGAAATCAGAAAAATTAATGTTTCTGATTAATTTAGGAAACCAATGTAAATAAAATTATTTAATGAGAAAAAAATAAAAACCAACTTTTAACAGAAAACTAATTATAAACTTATTTACCCAACATTAATTTTGCTTCTGACTGTATTATGTAAGGACTATTAAGGAAAATAAGCCTTCTATAGAGATCATCATTATTAGAGAGAACATCTTCAACAACAAATTCGCCACTAATATCACTTTTCCCTTTACATCTAATATCTCGTTGACCAACATCGTCTCCTAGAGACAATATTGGAACCTAAAAAGAAAGATCATTTTCCATTCAGCACATTCCATTAATTCATGTGTATCTTTCTGATATTAATTACAAAAATATAATTCAATGGTTGAATTATCCTTACATAATCAGTTAATGTATTATTTTCTTGTACTTTTTATATTCATCACACATCAAAAGTTTTTACTGCTTATTTCTAAGGAATTTATTTCACTGTTACAAATAATTACAGCTTGTTTACTTATCATTATTTAAAATGATAACACTAATTTAATGAATTATTAAGTAATCATTTTAAAGCAAAATTGTATGAAAGTTTGCACACATAATACAACAGCTTTACAACAATTGCATAATTACAAAAGTTAACCATCCACACTTCCTTGCCTCTTCTGGGGGACATCATAATTCTAGTATTTTGCTCGGATATCCTCTCGGAGAGGACATCAAGTTCATAAATGATTATGGGGAATAAATTTATTCCAGTGCATCTTTTTCAGAAATGCATGTTTCCTAGAAGTTATTTATTGATATAACAGAAGAAATAAAATAAAAACATTGTACAATTACAAAATTATACAAAAAAAAAAAAAAAAAAAAATCAGCTCATTTTAAGATGGATGGAAACATGTAATATGTATGAGATATAACAAGTTTGTCAAAAATCTTATAGATTAGTTGAGAAGGTTTTTCAGGAAAAATAACCATGTCCATTCACATCTTTGGCAGACAATAGACAATAACAAACAACATATTTTCCAAAGTGCAAGAAAAAAAAAAAGGGGGATTGTATTGTTTGTTTTGATAGGAAAATACCAAGCTAAAGATGTTAAATTATTGTGAAACATGCACTAGTCAGCCTGCAATAGATATCGAGGAATTCTTCAAAACTTATTTATTGTGCAAAACTATAACAAATAAAATATTGATTTCTTTCAAATTTATGTTACTCAATGTCAACAAATTCATGTAAATTAAATATCATTATATCTATCTTGATACCAAAGCTATATTATATAATATGATGGTTCATAAAACAATTTTTTTCTAAATATATATGTTTCTTTCAGTTTTAATTCCAGTAAAATTACACTTTTTTTTTGAAAATTTTTTTGAAGGCATAAATTATTCATTAGCAAATCAAATACAGTCGACTCTTGATAATTCAAAGTTGGAGGGACCAATGAAGAACTCCTAAAATACACAAATTTTTTTTTCTTCTAACACATTTAAATTGAAACTGTACAATAAAACAGCAATTGTGTATAAAATTATTTTAAAGTATTTTTAAAAAGTACATATACAAAAGTTAAAAGTTCGGTATTAAAAAAATACATTCATACACAATCCTACGCATCTCTTCTTCAAAATAGTGGACCATCCTTTCTGAAACATGAGTAGTAAGGCCACGTGTTAAACAAAAAATATGGATGGCTGACAACAGGTGCTTTTCACGTTAGGAACAGAAAAACACTAAGAAGAGGTAGCAGACAGATGGGTTACATTACAGGGGAGACAGGCAGAGACAATACAACACAAAACTTGTAAGCTGCAAACTGTTTGCTACAGGACTGTACATGATAGTGAGTGTTTGAAATGTTGAAAGTTTTATAAGATAACTTCGAATTACTACGTGTTGTAGTTTGGCCAGCCACAGATTTTACTTCAAAATATTAAGTGAACCAAAATGTATTGTTTTAGTTTGAAATATAAAGAGTTTTTCTAGGAACTGAGCATATACTTCGAATTACTGAAAGGTTCGTATTATCAAGAGTCAACTGTATAAATTATATACATATTCAGAACTCAAGAGACTATTCTATGACTCCAGTTAAATAATTAAAAGCATATCCAATATTATTTTTTTGGCTTTTGTTAATAAACTACTAATTTCAAATAGCAATTAATTTAATTATAGAGTTAAAGTTTACATTCAAATTAAATTGCAATAAAAAATTTAGCTTTCAAAGAGATTTTTTAAAAAAAAATTAATTTCAATTCTTAGTTAGTTTAACAATTACAAATTACATTATCTACTTGAGAATAATACCTGTTCTTTACATGAGGTAGGAGCAAGTTCCAATACTTTTGCAGAGAGATCACTTTTAACTTCTTCTAAACTGCCATACACATTATCTCTTAACAGATGTACTACTATCAGTCTTTCACAATTGACATTGGTTGCTAACTGCTGACGTCCTTGAGGTGTTGAAAAAAGCCATTCGGTTTCTCTATGAAAAAGTACATAAATTACTTTTCTCTAAAATCTCATACATTCACACAATGTAGGAATCTGATGCATAATAAAGTTCATACAATGTCATTTGAACATCCCAACCATTCATAGTTACATTTCAAGGATTAAAATTTTCAAAATCTAACTTGTAAAATTTTACAAGCAAAATGATTTCAATTGACTTATAATTACTATTAAATCATATAATTTCAGAAAAAGTATAAATATTCTGACTGAGATATGATACTTAAAAGCTGTGAAAATAAAACTTTTTTGATTCATGAAAATATAACTGAAATCAAACAATATATTTAAAATTTTGTGAGTAAAAACAATGATTTTGTTTGTAACTTTCAAAAAATAATAATTACAAAAAAAAAAAAATTCCTAAAACATGAAGTTTACCATTACCTCACTTTGTAACATGCAGTTTTTAATATTTTTTTAGAAATACATATTAAAAAACACATATTATTACCTTCCTTGAAAGACAACAAATATGGCAAATTTTAGATTAGATTTCTCCTTTCTATCTACAACAAACATTCTATATTTTACTTGTCCTGTATCAGGAGAACACAGCTCAAGGCAAATGTCATCTTCAACCAGATCTCTTTAAAAAGAAAGAAAAACACAAATTAAGAATTTTTTACCCCACTAGAAAACAAAAGTTAAGAATTTTGTTTGAACAATACAACTTTTATCATAACGATTTAAGATTTTTAAAAAATGGAAATTTTAATGATTTTGGTCAATTGAACTACAAGAAGTTCAAATAATATAAATTCTGCTGGTTTGTTCAAGGTCTAAAAATGGCAGAACTATAAACTTGGAGGAATGAAGAGAGGTGAAAATGGCATTTTGTTTTACAAGGGAGCAAAATAATTTTTCAAAGCAATAAAAAATTTCCTCAAACTCACATAATCCAACATACTAAAAGATTATCTACTAATAAAAAGGGACAATGAAAAGATAATAAAGACACATAGATTGCTTTTAATGGTCAAGGTGTGACATGCATGACATACACAAGGAATCATTCTAATCAACAGAGAGTGAGAGTGCTGGATTTGGGAAAAAGAACCCTAATTGTAAATTGTTAATGCAAATCATTAGCTATTTACAATTAAGGTTTATGCCAATCATTCATAATTTACAATTTTTTAGTAATCAATGATTCAGCTATATAGTATTTTGTAATAATCAATCAAAATCATTTAAAAGAAAAAAATCAAATGCTGTTATTTAAAAAAAAGCTCTTGTATAAACAGAATTAAAAACCAATAATTAAAGAAATTTAAATATACTTACTTCATAAATATATTGAATATTTTTAAAAAAAATAAAATAGTTGACCTCTGTAACAAACGATAATAATAAAAATATATACATTTAGGAAATAAATGGCGCTGTTTCAATGGCAGCGTTATGCATTTGTATCTTCAAACAAAGGGATGGTGATAAGTGAGGCAGGAGAAACAGTATGAGTGAGATGATTGAGTTTAAACAGGTGTAAAAAATATTATTTGAGATAGAGCTCAGGTAAATTTGATTTATATAGTGAAATATCAACAGTAATATATATAATCAGATAATTAAATACAAGTGTTTTCAGATGAGAATTTTTTTCTCTTTTAATATTAATAATAATAATGATATTTATATACTTTTTAACTTACTTTTTATTTAAATAGTGCTTTAAAAAAGCATAATGTTGAGCAGATTTTACATGATCTAAAATATCACTTTTTGATGTACATCTCTGAGGAGATGCAATTCCAGAATGAACTATCTCCAAAACCTGTGTGGTAAAATAAAGATTCAGTTGTAAGAATAATTGATTTATTTTAAAAATAGTGTGTTAAAATTAACTTCATACATTAAATGTTAATTGATCACGTATATTAAATCCTCAAATAGATTTTAGAAAGAAAAACTTTTTTTAAAGAATTTTCTAAGATTAACACTTTTAGCCATTGATGATAGATGTATTAATATGCTTATAGTATAAGCATATTAACACATCTATCTTCAGTCTGGAACTTAATTACTTAGTTATTTATAAAATAATTATACAAAGATTAGCAATGAATATTACAAATAAGGAAAAAAATAGATACTCTTCATCAAAAATTCTGCAAAATAAATTTAAATTATCCACAAAGTACCAAGGAGAATATTAATGAGGAAAAACAATGCAATAGTAAAAAACACACATGTTGATTTAACATAATAAATCTTCTACATAATATAAACACATTATTATAAAATGACATAAGTAATTAAAGTACACAAATGATTTGTTTCAATTTAAATTGAAATTATATATAAAAACTCCAATTGAAGCCTTTTTCCAGAGAAAAAAAATAATAGAGTATTGCAATGGTGTCTCCTTCTGCAAGTCGCAAACAACAAAGTACAGGAATAAAAAGCCCTAAATGATTGGCCTGAAAACGGATTCCTTTTGTATTATTCATTTACGGCATGCACTTACGACCCGAAGGTGGCCAGTTCATCGATTTTTTCAAACTCTTGAAAGAAACAAGATGTAATGTCAGTTTTAAATTCCAATAGAATACATTGATGCTTTGGGTTTATATACATTGACCAACATTAAATCTAATAGATGCGTGTAGGTGCATATCCAAGGTCAGAACTCGCAGCATAAGGATTCGTAGCTGCGTAACATAATCACTAGACAAAAGTGATCACCCTAGTCCAGAGGCAGTTACTGGCTTATGTAGATACCGCTACAGTACTTTACCACCGGTGAGTCGGTGATAGTCAAATGAATGATATATATTTGTTATGGCGAGCATATGAGTTGTTGCTGTTAATTGGTGGTGCTGTGTCAAGTGAGTCTGATGACTGGTTGATACATCAAGTGGATGTGACGACTGTGGTTGCTCTTGTTGCGGGTAGATGGCACCACGACAGATCGGAAGGTTGCATCTTTCTTAATTCCACCAAGGTCACCAATGTGGAGGTGCATATCTGAGGTCAGAACCCACAACACAAGGATTCATAGCCGCATAACATAATCACTAGACAAAAGTGGTCACCCATGTCTGGAGGCTGTTACTGGCTTATGAAGATACTACTACAGATGAAACATTATTTGATAGAACCTTTTTAATTAATATTTTTGTGTCATTGAGTAAATGCTACTGGATGATCTTCATCAGATGCAGAATCTAATAAAGAATATTAGTGCCTCTAATTCTAATTTCTTTTATTTTTAATAATTTTGTATCCATACTTTGGATATATGATATATAAATCTGAAAATAGAAGAAAATACAAGCATAATCTTAAGTATACCAACATTTAACATGATAGCCCACTGTAACTTGAAAGCTACAAAACTGCATCATATACAAACAGTAAGAAAAATTATTACTCAAATGCAAAAAAAGAGTTGTCGCTCATACACAAACCCAGAGCTATAAAATATAGTTTTTTTGTTTTGTTTAATAAACATTGACAACAGCACAAACAGTGTCATTTTCATTTTTGTTGATCTGCAGAACAACTTGAAAGACATTTGTTTTTTCAGGTTGATGGTGTTGGTAACCATCATTAATATCATTATTGGTTATCTGAGACATATCATTTAAATGTAAATATCATTTTGTATAAAAAGTAAATCAGTTTGGTAAAATGTTGATAGATTAATAACACAAACCCCATGAAGAGTTAACCTAAATAATGTTGAATCATATCAAAGTATACAGCAAGAAGACTGAAATGTTTGTGATACTTGTTAATTTTTTGCCTCCCACTTTTATTTCAGTTGAGTCATACTTCTCAAAATGGAGTTTACACATTTTTTTACTAACGTAAAAGTATTTAAAAAGAATAAAACAAGACAATTACTGGAGGTGCACCGGGAATTTTTCTAAGCTTTGTTATGATTACAGCATACACAGGAAATGCCAATGAGTTTTCCCGTTTTGCTTCAGCTTGTTCACATCTGTGAAATCTAATAAGCCATCCCCTGAAACAAAAGAATAGATAAATAAAAAAAAAAATAATGTATATATATATATGAATTTATAAAGAAAAGTATACTGTAATATATTGCACATATGCATGTATATTTTAAACTTTGGTAAAGAAATCTAATATTATCTTTGTTGGGATTAAAAAAAACAATGAGAGCGGATTGAAATTAAGGAAAATATTTATTCAACATATAAAACAATATATAATATTAAGAAGACAGCTATATTACATATAAAAAAAGCATAATTACTCAGATAAATTATTAGAACTGAATTTGTTAAATGAAAGTTGAAAAACAGAAATTAAAGGTTAATGATTTTTTTCAATTTGAAAAAAATATATGAGTAAAAAAATAAGACTAGAAAATTAAAATTCAGAAAACTGTAATAAGCGAGGAAATGAAATCATTTCCCAGATTATTTTTTCCTCTTCAGAATACAGATAGAAATTATTCACTTTTAAAACTTTAGGTATTCAACTAGTAAGTAAAAATAACAGTATTTGCTTATTATATCAACCTCATTAGTGAAAGCCACCAAAAGTACAGAGTATTTCAAATTATGGTAGCCTGATATCTATTTTCTGCAACAATCATCAGAGTGGTTTCCAGTTTTGCTTTAGTAAACAGCAATGACATTTCCATCAAAGTTTAGTTCCTGCACTTTGATACATATATTTTTCTCCTTTTTTCCAGCATAATCTGAATTTCTAATAATGAGGATGCAGAATTTCAAATGTAAAATAGAAGTGCATAGTCCCTTCTTATGCTGTTTTGCTAATAAAGAGGAATAACTTGTAGAAGCTCACTTTGAGCAAAGAATTGTCAATCACAAACATAATTTTATGAATCTGGTTTTTGTATAACATTTCAAAAGAATTTGGGGAGTCAACAAAACAGCATAAGAAAACACAGAGGTATAGTTTGACATTGTCTTGAATTATATCTGGAATTTATGTGGTGTCAAGATAACAGCAGTACAGGAAAAAGTTACTTTGTATTTATTCTTAAATATATTCAATGAAATTCTTCCCTCGAGAAAAAACACAGTCATATTAAATTTTTAAAACTTAAATTATGTTTGAATAAATATGCAAGCACATAACCAATAACTTTAACATTGTAAATAATCATATTCTCTTTCCTTTATAAAAAGTCACCAAACTTTGCCAAGATAGTTGCAATAAAACACAATACTAGTGTAAAAATAATAATAATAATGTACCTAAAGCAGAAATTTAACTTATCAGTAAATATTTTTTATGGTGTTTCCCTTTTTTTAAAAATTAATTGATCTTTTCTTTAAGCAAAAAAAAAAAATTTAGAAGGAACCTTTATTACCGAATATTTTGATGAATAAGATGAGAATTTTTAGAACAATTTTAAAATTAAAATATGGGAATCGGCTTACACACGGACTTGCTAATCTCAAAAAAGACACAGTTTAGGAAAAAAGAATTCTCCAATATTTTATATTAGCCAAGCAAAAGTGGTTTTAATCCTTAAATTTTTGGGGTGCGTTGCCTGAAAAAAAAAGTCATATAAAATCTCTTCAAGGTCAGTACCTAAATCCAAATTGTTTATAAAATTCACAATCATTCACCAGACTGAATGCACATACAATCACCATGCAGCGAGTCTTTTCTGCACAGCATGTAACATAGGTCAAAAGTGACATGCTGCCTTATTGGATTTTGACATACATCCCAATTCATAATGTTTTTTATATCTACTCTGGAACTTGTTATTAAAAAAAAAATATGCAGAGCAGCAATACTGTTATTGAAATGTTCAGCTAATGCAATCACTTGTAGTTTAAAATTAGTAAGATACAAATTTCTCTTGCTATTCAACCCTTTCATATAAATAAATAAAAATAAAAAAGATGTAGAAAATAAAAAAGGGGGGGGGGAAGCACAAACAGTGTACAAGATAACCAACAAATAGAAAAAATGTGTTAGCTACTGATGAAATAAGCAAAAATAAAACTAGTGCCCTTGGTATTTTAATTTACAACAATTTAAATGGAAAATATTCCATCTATGTTACCTTCTTAGATACATTTTTGTCCTTATGACAACATACTTGAAAGTTAAAAGAGCTTTTTTTTTTCAACTCAGAATATATACTGGCAAATTTTTGAAGAAAAAGGCACTCTCAGCTTATACACAGATTGGCTTAGATTTGGAAATATACAATACTAATATTATTTTTTAGAATTTTTTTTTAAAAATGCAGAATTTTTTTTTTTGTGACAAATTATGAATTTAACTTAAAAAAAGATTATTAACTTACTTATCTGTAAACCATTCTAAGAGTTTATTCAACACATGTTCTTGTAATAATGAAAAACACAAATATCTTCCCCCATTACGTAAAACTTTATCAATTTGTGAAAACATTGTATCAATTCTGTCATTCACTTCTTGAGATGTATCAGTCAGAAGAGCATCTAATGTGCCCTTGTCAACTACTACAGAAAATGACCCCTCTTCAAAAGACAACTATAAAAACAAATTTATTTTCTATTATTAAAAATAAATACATCATAAAAAATAAAACAAATGATAAAAAATATAAGCTTTTATAATGCTCAAATGTCTACCACAGCATCTAGTAAAGCATGTTCGGTTAAAGTGTAGTGGCCGCAGTAGCCAAGTGGTCAAGGTATGGGATTATGGCAGGCATATCATGATTTCGAGCCTAGTACCACTAAAGACCCGCTGTGTAGGGGAGCAATGCATGTTAAATCTGCCGAGAGCTCAAATGTCCTCCCGTTGGTGTGATAGTTAGGAGAAGGGGTGCCAGCTCAGGTGTCGTCCTTGTCACTTGACCATGATTCAAAATTATGAGGTCCATCGCCAAAAGCCCTCATGTAGCTGAACAGTACAACATTAATATTCACTCACTCACTAGGTTAAAGTGTAGAATAGGGAAGGGGGTCCCTTAGCAAAGTTAATTTTTTGGCGACCGAAATACGTTGCCAAGAAACTTAATTAGCCGTAGGTGTTATGAGAATTTTGCAATAAAAATGAAGAAATATTAATGAGAAATAAAAAAAATTGTTTATAAAGTTATCAGTAATGCATTTAAATTAAGTTGCTGGGTGACCGATTCCGGTTGCCAAAAAATCACCAATTCCAAAGAGACACCTAATCTACACTTTAACCACTTGTTCATATGCAGTTTTTATTTAAATGTTCTATTCAAGTTAAATACTGAATATTACATAGAGGAAAACGTTATTGCTTAGCATGTGAATTTTATATGATTATTTCTACTCTCAATTAATTTTTACTAGAAAAAGTGAGTACAAAATTTTTAAAAAAAATTACTGTGCGATGCAATAGTAATGAAATAAAAACTGTAGAGTTATTCAGTTTAAAAATTAAATTAATATACAAAATATAAGCATAGTAATATATCGACTTATTTAAAACTGATCTTATGGCACGTATGATTCCTGTACTGTAATTAATATAACTGAAACAGTAATCTGAACAATTTCTTCGAGATGCCTTTTAAGAATTCTTATTTAAGTCAAATTTATATCATTGTAGGATTATTCATTGTCCAGTAATACTTTTCTGGTTTGGCAAAAAATGGTCATCACGATTTTACACAAATTCTTCAATGAATTAATGAATATCTATATATATGTCTATATATTTTACATCAATGAACATATACATATAAAGTTTCAAGAATCTCTCATATTAATTACCGAGTCAGCTTGGTGGCTTAGAGGTAGCGTGTCTCCTTTGTAGGTAGGTCTAAGGTTGCGGGTGCAATAGATTTTCCTGGATGCAAAATTTGCAGGCATGCATGTCATATGTGGCATGTAACAGATCCCTTGAGTTTCAATTTGGCTCTGGTACTCTTGGCAAATTAAATCACTGCAATATTTAGCATTTGACGAGAGCTTGAATTAAAATTAGTTCAAATATTGGTAGTGAGAGCTACCAATGAATACCAATGGTAGATGGTGCCACAATGAAATGGCTCTAAGATTTGGGGTAAGTGAGTGAATATTAACGTCGCACTGTTCAGCGACACAAGGTATTTTGGCAACAGACCTTGTAAGTTTGAATCATAGTCATGTGATGAGGATGACAACTGAGCTGGCACCCCCACACCAACAGAAAAATGTTTGAGCTTTCAACTGATTTAATGTGCATCATTCCACTACTTGGTGGGTCTTCAGTGGTACTGGGCTTGAATTCATCACACGCCAGCCACAAGTCCGTCACCTTGATCACTTGGCTACTGCGTCCCCACTAACATTTGGGGACTTGTCCTATTTACAAAGGCTTAGTTGCCAATATGCAGTCCATGAGGGGGGAAAATATTAACTACTGAGTTGAAGATGTAAGTGACAAACATGTACTGGTAACTGAAATGTTGCTCCATCTTGTTGAAAGAAAGAAATAGAAAAACACAAGGCCTTACTTTAAATACATCCATAACTTCAAAAGACATTTTTGGACGATCCCTTCCATATCTTTCTTTCATTTGATTGATGACAGAAGCACTTATATCAACACTTATGGAATTGCAAATTCCAACATCATATAAATCAGCAGAAAGTTTCGAGTTACCGCAGCCAATAACTAATACTTTATCCTTTGGATGGATATATTTGTCAAGAACATCACATAAACTGTCATATTCTCCATACCTGTTAATAGCAAAAACAATTTCATTAAATTAAAAGTTATTACTGAGAATAGATGATCCATACATATAACTTACTCAAAAAAATTATTTAAATTTTTAATGATTAAAACTAATCAAATATTACTAATTTAAATCCACTTTTTTTTAATAATACTGATAACTGTAAAACAATTTGATCATACTTTGATAAACATTCTATTTGATAAAACGTAACATTTGATAGTTAAATAAGTATAATTTTCTGAAATTCTTGATAAATACAAATAATCTCTTCAAAAGAGATTGGCTCAAGTGTAGCATAGGGAATTTGGATTTGGCAATTTTTATCCAAATGTCATGGTGAGATAACAAATTCATTTTGGCGCGCTGTTTTATTTGGTAACCCTTGATTTTTGATTTGCGGTCTTATGCAAATAAGGTCACATGTAGCTTTAAAAAATTGCTATTGGTTTATTAATAAAATTGCAGATAATTTCAACATAACAAGATGATTTTCAAATTAAAAATGCCATCTTTAAATTTACTTTTTCCTTTTAAAATTTATTTTCGTCTACATTGGATACTAGACGCTTCAAGCTATTTTTCATATTCTATTTTCTTGCTTTCTTTTATTTTCCTTCGATTTATCCTGAAGAGTGTGTCTGAAAGGTATTATTTGCATTTTTTTTTAATGATTTGGAACAAAAGGGTAAATCGACTGTGATACAGTGGTGCATGAAAAAAGGATTGATTGCTGCCAGTGCTCAATGTTCTGTTTGCAAGAAAGCTATGCATCTGGTCAAGAAGAATTCAAGTGATGGATATATTTGGGAATGCCAAAAGAAAGAAGCAAATGGACATCGCATGAAGAGATCTGTAAGGAAAAATAGCTGGTTTGAGGAGAGTAAGCTGAGTATGCTTGACATTCTAAAAACGAATATGTGGGTGCAAAAGTCCAACCATGACTTCATTTCTTTTGAACTTAATGTTTTGAAGAAAACAGTCACAGATTGGATGAGTTTTTACAGAGAAGTATGCATGGAAATGTGTGTGTATGACAATTCGATGCTTGGAAGTCCAGATGTGATTATAGAAATTGATGAGAGTATGTTTGGTAAAAGGAAGTACAACAGAGGCAAATGAGTGAATGGAACCTGGGTGTTTGGAGGAATTGAAAGATCTTTGAATAAGTATTTTTTTCATATGGTTCAGGATAGGTCGAAGGATACTCTTCTACAATCCATCAAGAGCAACATAAAGGAGGGTACCACTGTCATATCAGATTGTTGGAAAGCTTATAATTGCCTGGAAGATGAAGGTTTCCTTCATCTTTTAGTCAATCATACCTTGCATGTTAAAGATCCCGAAACGGGTGCTCACATGAACTCCATTGAGGGTTCGCGGAGCGCCATTAAAAAATCTCTGCCTGGAACTCGCAGGTGTAAGGATCAATTTGATTCTTACCTTGCGGAGTACATGTGGAGAAAGATGAAGTGACCCAGCAATCCGAATGACCTATTCACTGCCTTTTTAGAGGCAGTGAAAGAAATATACCCTCCTTTGGAAGAGCTCTCCTGAGCGCAGGTAAGCCTACTTCTGAAATATTCTAATTTACAATTTCTCTTGCTTAAAATAATTCCATTTTTAATTTTATGCATAAATGATAGCATTATAAATATTTCTTTTAATCTCCCATTAATATCTCTTCATTTTTATTTCAAAATTACAATTTGTAAATTCTTGGAAGACCTACTGATAAATTATGCAGCTTGGCTATCGAATCCGGTCGCCAAAAACAGCTATCGCGGAAAAAGTAACTTGGCGACCGCTTTTAGTCGCCAAAACAAAATAATATCGCCAAGGAACTCCCCAATACTACACTTTAACCAAAGAGATATATAAGTAAGAATTACACATGTATTCATTATTCATATACTAAAAAAATACTTTATATATACATGTACATATATACAAACACAAAATGCTTTTAATTTCATAATTAATACCATTCAAAAGGCTGTGACTTTTGTTTGGCAAAAAATTCATTCCAATAATCTTTGGTACCAAAATCCTTATGATCTTTTGGTAATAAATCCATCTTTATTCTATCAATAACTTTATACCTACAAAAAAAATTACATTATAATGTAGTTTAAATGATTACAAAAATATAACTTTGAATCTTGATTTTATTGTGATACCACAAATTCATAAGCCTTACAAGATAAATCACAAATATGGAAAAATGGTTTTATAATTTAAAGCATATTTCAAATGGATATTTAAGAATATGTTTTCCTTCTCATCAATTTTAACTTGATAATTTATATTTGGTAATAACAAGAGAGAATGTTTATGCAAACTCATTTTTGATGTAGTTGAAGTTTTGCATTCAGCTGTGGAACAGAATATGTTTGAGGATATAATTTTTTTTCAATTATATTAAATATTCTTTTCAAGACCATTCCCCTTTGGGGTTCTTTAAAATAGATCTAGATATTTTTCTACTTTTTAACACTTATTTAATTTCTTAATTTATAAAAAGTACAGCATATTTCACTATCTAATTAAAAGAGAGTTTAAATTTCAGTACGTTTTAGTTGTTAATGCGTCTCATGATAAAAAAATATTAACTAATAACAATAAAAAACGAGTTGTTACAAAATAGGTTGTACCAAGCTTAAGGTATGCAATAAATTTTGTGATAAAAACTGAAACACATTTATTTTATTTCAGTATTTTTGGTAAATATTTAATTAATTTTAAAATTATTTTCACTTAAATACAATTTATACAAAATTATCTTAAATAGCAGCTTTTAAATTTTAAAACTGGATAAAATTCAATAGATATAAAAATTTAAGAGCATGAGATTCTGAAAATAATATTTAAAGTTAAGAATTTGATTCAATCGTTATAACAATTTAGTGCTTAAGCTTTGAACAAAAGCCACATGGAGCTCAAGATTAGTAAATATTCGCCGGTTAAATGGTTATTCTAACCCAAAATGTTTATCCTAAAAAAAAAATGACTGTAGGCTAAAATTGATTTACCATATTCCGCTGAATAAATATGGCCAATTATTTAAAAATTATCTAAAAATTTGTACAGCTGGGCATAAATATTTTTCATTCGCCAATTACCTTTATTTACAAACAATATGCATGTGGTCATGAAGTTCCAGATGGAGTCCATACAGAAACTTGAACATGTAATTTTGAGCTTAAACATCAGGTAGCGCAACAAGAATAAAAGCAATTCTGGATATAGAATTTTAAAATAAGAAGAGTGAAATTATTTCCTTTAGTTGTGGAACGAATGTTAATTTCTATTCAGAATTTTTTATTGATTTTGCTATACTTATTTTACATGGTAAAGAGCTCAACAGTTTTCATAAAGAAAACGAAACCGTTTGAGATTTTTAACTGTGACCAGCCCTATTTGCGTTGCATTTTGTTTTTTTTATTTATCTCGCACGGAGTACGGGTGTTTATGTACAGTGTGTTTAAATGTGAAGTTTTACTGTAGCATTTATATATATTTATTTCTTATGTATATAGAATTATTTATTTAAAATGGAACTTTTAATGAATAGTGATTATTATGTTCTTTTGGACAATGATCATAGTCTTTGGTGTAGCAAGAGTGACGGATCTATGATACCAAAAAGCTGTAAGTTTTGTTAGGAAAAACTCGCATTTTCTTGAATACTGTCAATCTTTTTACGCTCTATTTGTATATCTTTTAAACGGAAGAATTTGTATTTTTAGGGAAGTATTTAATCATCAGTTTTTCCTGAAATTTAAAAGTGTCATTAAATTAATTTTTCTTCATGTGCACTTAAAAATATTTAACGAAATTACAATTTAATTTTAGTCTTAGTTTAATTTAGTAATATTTTTGAACAAAAATTATTTTTTTTTACATGTTAAACTTCTACAAAAAGGTAGAAAAAGGCTCAAACTAATGAAATCAAATAAATAATTTTTTTTCAATTATTAAATAGGACTAATTTCAAAGTCTGTTATAATAGATAATTATTTTATTACAAAATGTATTTTTATTGTTTTGATATTCATTATCATTCGTTATATTTTATCATTTTAATGAAAAAAAGTTTTTAATTCCAGCCATAAAAATGAAAGTACTTTTTTCCATGCAATAAATATATTTTCCTATTATGATGATTTTGAATTTATTTAACACAGTCATTTATTTAACATTTTTCTGCAAACAAAAATGAAATGTAGAATTGTGATACTCTTTTAAAAGTCTTTATTTGTTAGTATATGATTTAAGCTTAAGTGATTTTGAATAAATACAGATTCAGTTTTTGGTACATATTAAGCAATTAGTACAACTTGTTTATTATTTTAACTTTGAATTAAATGTATGCATATTTTTAATAATAAATTGGTAATTGAAGTTTTATAGCATTACTATTGTTAAAATCATTAAAAACTGTATATGTTAAAAGATATTCATATTATTTGTTAGATATAATTTTTTATATAAAACTATAATTTGCTAGCTTTCTTTTTTATTTTAAAATATTATTTTTTGAAATACATAATTAAATTATATGCTCATGAACAAAAAATATTTATAACACATGTACATGCCATAAATTTTAAAACCCTTTATTCTGTGTTTTACTTGACAAATTCTTTTCTTATTGACAAAACTTGTTTAGCTAAATTTTTTACTTCAGTTCATGCAATAAACTCATCAGCTTGAATAACTGATGCAGTAATAAAATGGTGTTGAATTTTAGTACAAATAATAATATTAAATTAGTAATTTCTATTCTTAAAAGTAAAGCTAATTGTAACCTATCAAACTTTCTTAGTTAATCAGAATGCAATTTTAAAATTGATATATATGCAGAAAAATGTTTTCTTTTTTAAAAAGTTGAGATAAAACATCATAATTATACATTAGTATTTTTAACAGTTCATTCTTAAGAACAATTTAAAAATATTCAGTACTTAAATGAAAATCTAGCAAAACTATGTGCTTGTATTTCATTTATACAAAGAGTCATATAAAAACTATTATAGTTAATTTGGTAATTATCTAAAATTAGGACAAATTTAATCTAAATTATGAAACTTAAAACAAAAGAAAGAATTATTAATCTACTGTAGCTTTCTGTATCTGTTTTAAAAAAGAATAACTAATTAAAATAAGATATTTGTATTTAAAAAAGTAGAGGATATCTCTCACACTATATATGCATTAATGATTATTCATGTTTTAAAATTTAAACAGTAATTACTGAAAACAATAATGCGCTATAAAGAAACATCAATGTGGAAGATAAGAGTTAGGAAAAACCATTTTTAGATTTGACTAATTTCTACAATTGCTAGTTTAATAATAATTTTAGCAATAAATAACAAATTGACTTTATTTTCTCATTGTAGAAATACAATCAATTAAATATAGTGTGATTGATCCAAATTTTGATCTACAAGAAATCTATATTGCATCCTTACCTAATTTTATTTTATGATTTTAAATTTCATAAATATTCCCTTTAATAAATTGGAGTTTTTTGTTATTTTAAGGATCTCTTTTTTGGTTATTTCAATTATTTTTTGTTGAGCTGTAAAGGATTAATTTTTAAAATAAAGTCAAATTTATTAAAAGCAGAAACAGTAAATATCTCTTAGAACAATGCTTCCCAACCTTTTTATTGCCACAGACTGGTCAATATTTGATAATTTTACCACACCTGCTGAGGGGGAGGGGGCATTGATTTTTTAGATGGTTTTGATTTAATAATTTAAATTTAAATGTATTTAAATAGGCCTTCATAATAAAATACAGTTACACCAAAAATGAATACCAAGTGTTTTCCATGGAAAGTTGCACAAACCCAAGATAAATACATCACAGTAAATAAAATGGAAATATTTTAATGTTCCTTGGGTGACTCGATGCCATTTGATCCTTGGACTGGTACTGGTCCATAGCCCTTTACTTGGACTGATACCGGTCCATAGGTCCATGGAGGGTTGGGGACCAGTGTCTTAGAGTAAGGTTCCCTTTGATATTTATTTTAATTGATTAAAGTAATGTATGCAATCATATGTTTTTACCTTCTAAAACATAATACTTCTATTCAGTGGTGAGTATTGTTCAGTGGTGGTGTAAATCTGAGTATATTGTTTTATATAGTATAAAGAAAAAAACAAAATTTTAATCTAAGCTGCATTTAAATTTTAATAATAAACAGTAAAAAAATGACATATTAAAATGTTAAATGAACTATATATATGATTTATAGAAAGTCAGGAACAAAAATTGTATGCGAGAGAGGAAGTAAAATGCTTTCGGTTACAAAAAATTTTGTCATTAATTACATATATTAGGTCTACTGAATGGCCGAGAAAGAACTTATTCTGCTGATTAAAAATATATTTATAGAATTCTTGTGAAAGCACAATCATGATAGTGCAATTATCATATTAGTTGTGTGAAATGAAACTATGAAAAATGAATGGTTATAGCAAGGATATAATGGAGAATATTAGTGTCCCTCTGCAAAGTTAGATTTTGGGCCTCATGCTGGATCTTACAAAGGGTTTGTACTTGGCATAAGTCAGGCTTTGTGCCTTCTGAAATGCAGTTGGTTGGGGGGGGGTGTTATATGTCACTGGTTTATAGCCATTGAAGAAAAACAAAGATGCATGATATAATCATAAATATTGAAAAGTAAAATGCAAGCAGATCTAAATGAACCATGTGCTAGTTTGCACTCGAACTCCTGAAGGAAAAATTCTTGAATTCCGTTTACAGTATGCTAAGTTATACTGCATCAGTTCTTTTATGGAGAACTGGCATTAAAACTCTCTTTGATACTAAAAATATCAATGAGATATATGCTCAAGTTTTTATGCCAAAATCAAACTTTTTTTTATAACATTGTAAAAATAGTAAATATCAAAAATATATCTATAATATTGTTTATAAATTATTATATTTAAAAATTTTGCATGCTTTTATGTTAGCTTTCCTGTTTTGAAATCAGATTTGTAGGAAAAGAGATTTTTCCCAGTAATATTATACATATTTTTGAATTAATATTTATTTTTTATTGAGTTTCTGATACTACCATTTTAATTGTTTTTTTAAAAAAGTGAAATGAATGGAGATAGGCTTATATCTTATTTTATGTGCATTCTTATTTTCCTTAACATTTTTTGGTAATACTTATAGGTTCCTTTTAATACTACCCCAAGTATAAAAAAAAATTCTATACATTTTTAAGGAGTTTTAAAAGTTTATTTTAATAAAACCAATGCAGTTTTAACAGCACTATTGCATCTGGTTTCTAAAGAATAAAATCTCTCTTTATTCATTGATTTATGATTTTTACTGAATCATTTTAAAGTGTAATTAGAAAATAGAGATAATTTGATCACTCATTTTTGTATTATTTAATTCATTTATATTAGTGTTTTGCAAAACTATAATTTTTTTCTTGTTAAATTACATTTTAATGTTAGTTAAAATGCATCAAAAACGCTAATATAGTTTAAAAAAGATTCTACATTGAAGAATGTGCTCTTAACTTTTTTGTTATTTAACCGCACTTTATTTAATTTTTGAATGACTGAATTTTAAATCTTTTCCTTGAGAGAAATGTTCTACTTCAAAAAATTAGGGCAATTTCGTTAAATTTTTTTTGTGAAAGTTGATATTTTTGGTTGCAGTATACAAAAAAAAAAAAAAAAGAAATATTAGTGGCGTAACGTACACTCCCGCATTGTGGGGGGCCCAGGGATTCTTGAGGGCCCAAAACCAAACTGACTCTGAGTATGTATTTGTGCTTGGGGCAGGAAACTTGACTTTGCAGGTAGGCCCTAATATTCTTCATTATGCCACTGAGAAATGTGCTGCAGATTAAATTGTTTCAAATAGTTCATTTTTAAGAAAACTTTCATGGCACATGTGTTGACATCATAAGTTAAGCAACAAATTAAAATATCATAATAAATTGGTTAAAAATTGTTCAAAGTTTTTGAAATTTGGATTTCTAAGGAATAAGAGTGAGCTGTATATTGAGTTGCAATATGTAAAAAAATGGCACTGCCATCATTTTACATTAACAAAAAACAGCTTAAAGCCATCTGTTTTAGAAGGAACTGCTATTCAATGGATAGTGCTACATTAAACCATTTGGAAATAGTCAAAGTGTAAAAAGGAATTTGAGGAGATATTTGCCAACAGAATCATGTTACAAGTCAATTAAAAGTAGATCAACAATAGTTTGCTGTTGCGGAGTGACTAAATGTCTCCAAGTAGCTAATGAATTTTAATCTCATCAGGCATAAGTGGGAAGCTCTCAAGAGGCATGTTATTGGCCTGTAGCCCACTTTCCAAAAATCCGCATGGGCTTAAAACTGCTTTGCATCAATGGGCATTGCTAATAACTACCTATGCAACTTTTTGACAGCATCATAAATAGCATGAAACAACACTGTTAAGTTTGCTGCTCAGGTTAACCAATCTGATTATTAAGAATTTTTTTTTTGTATTTAATTTGTATGTCCGAATTTAGAACATTTTGTTTCTATTGATATCTCAAAATGTAAGTACTTTGTATAACACTTTTTTGGGAAAGGGGGGGGGGGTTAAGTTACATGTAGTACTAGTGGTTATCTCTCCCTGCTACTTTGAGTATTTCAGGATGTTGTAATGCTTTCATGTTGTTGAATGACTATGTACTGTTTTTAAGTTATTGATATCTAAATCTTAGCTTGAAGCTTTTGACTGTATTAAAAAAATTCTTGTAGCAATTGGCTCTTGATTTAAAAAGTACAGGACTTGAATTTCTAAAACAGTATATTCATCCTTTACACACACACACCTACCTTAGGAATCGATTTCTGTTAAAACTGTTCCCAGAAAATCTTTACTCAACAAAAGAAACATGTCTGCCAAATTTCTAATCTATAGGTTTAATAGTTAAAAGAAGGGGGAATTTTTGTCTGAAACTCCTGTGCAACTCCCCTTGGTAGTCGAGTTTCTCAGAACTCGTTCATAGCGGATCTCTACTCAACAAACGAAGTATACTTCTCAAATTTCAAGTGTATAGGTTTTATAGTTCTGGAGATTTCATGATGCAGGGGGGGGGGATCGCTTTTCTCTGATATATATAGTGATAGTGAGATAGCGAATGCTATCTCTGAGTTTCATCCAATATGCTTGCTTAGTTTTTGATTTATCAATTTTCAACTTGTTGTTTGACTTTTGGAAACCGGTGTATTTTAAGTATTTTTTTCCACTAAATTTTAGTATTTTTTTATTTTGCTGTGTTTTAAAATTTATATTATGAATTTATTAACTTTCATTTCTTATATTGGTTTATCATAGCCAAAGAAGTTGAAAAATTGACTGACTTTGTATGCTTAGGGATTGTGTTTGGTGTCATAGGAAAGTTTACTATTCAGCAAGGTGAGTATGTTATATTTTAGTTGAAAACAAATTCCTGCATTTTAAAGGATTATTTGCTGCATTGATGTATTATAATACAAACTTATTTTTAAATTGTCATGTTATATATACTTTTTCAGATATCGATAAGCGATTAGTTTTGATAAAAGATCGTGCAATTGTTGGTGTTTTACCTGGTGGACATGATGTCTATAAAATTCAAAAAATTGCTCTATTACCATTAAATCAGCAGCACCTTCCTGATGTTGAATTTGAGGTAAATATGTTTATATTTAAATAATTTTAAGATAACATGTCAAAATTTTTTAATGCTAGGATTCATTAAATATTTGTATCATCTTTTGAAGAGCATATTGTAAAATCATATATTGGTTGAAATTTAAGAAAATTTATCTTTAAAAATGCTTTATAGTATATTAATGTAGTTTTTTAAGAGAAAAAACTAGTCTTAATTGATGAAAGTATAATTTGTAGTATAAAATAAAAATAAACTGTGATATTTTGATGAATAAGTTGGGAGTTGTTTTTTGTATACTAAAAATTTTGCTCTTGTAATCAGTAGTTATTTTGTCATAATTTTCTTAAATATGTATAAATTTATAATAGAAATTATACATTAATCTATTTGTAATTAATGTTATAAAAATTGTTTCTTATGAAGAAAATCAAAAATAAATATTGTATTATGAAATTTATACTCTAAAAATTATTGCTTTGAAATTTTTTTAAATATATATATATTAAAACTGATTTTTTAATTCTGTTTAGAAATTTCATGTGTAAAGCATCTGAGTAAAATACATTTGCTTTAAGATATGCAATTTATATTTTAAATTTCATTTTTTTAAAAATGAAATCATAATATTGGATTGAAATTTTTTTTAGAGCACTTTCTAAAGATGTTTTATTTTTTATAGGTTTGCAAAAAACATCGTTTCAATCCTAAAAAAGCAGATAAACTTTCAAGTAATCCTGATGTTCAGCAAAAAGCTTTCCAAAAGACATGGAACACATTAAAAGCTGCAACTTCTCAAGTCAAGGCAAGAAAAGTAATAATATGTTTTTTATATAAATGTATCTGAATTTGTTAGATTTGTTAAAGAACAAAATGATGTTATTTATTTTTTTTATTTAGTTTATTGTGACATAAATGTATAGGTCTATATGGCTGCTTGAAATATTTAAAATGTACCTTCATCTCACTCATATTTCGTATTTATTAGTATAAATATCAAAAATCAATAGCTTTAAATTCAATAGTACTCATTGAAGCAAATTTATTACCTTATTTGTGTGATTTTATTCAAGATAATAGCCTTATGCCTACAAACACTAGGATTCTTTGAGTTATAACACTAAACTTATCAACATTTCTTACATACCTATTTCTGCCACAAGGGGTCAAATGACCCATGTTTAAAAAGGTATATCTTAAGGCAGTGGTCAGAGACATCTTAAGACTTTGAGGCCCTGGGTCCAGAGGAGATTTTTGAGGCCCCAGGCCCCTAGGCAAAAGTAAGCCCTACCTGAGATGTTTAAAAGTAGACAGTATACAACATGTATTGTCAAATACTTGTTCAAATGGTAATTTGAAACAAACAAATGGGCATGACTCACAAATCTTTAAGAACATCAGGCACCCAGGACACATTTTGGCTAAATGAGTTCCATGATTGTTTATGGTATACGGACAAGACCTAGACACATGAACAATGGTCATCACATAATAATACAGTCTTACCACTTTTACCAATCGACTTGCAATTTGAAATTCCCTGTTTTTTGGGAAATATGTCCGGATATAATATTTGACGCCGTTAAAATTATACGGATCATGATCTTATTGAAATAAAATTGAGAACAAAACGAGGCTCCCACCAAGGGCGAGGCATGGGCCAACTGGGCCTCCCTTTTATGTTTCAACCTGACATTGCAGACCCCCAAGATTTTGAATACCTTTCCACATGACCTAATATTCTTCATCGAAATACATGTTCTAGTAGAGTTCTTTCATAGAGGGGCTATTTAGTGATGTAATCTAAATGGCACTTCTTTCAATTTTTCCATGAGCTTTTTTAAAGTCTGTAAAAGAGAAAAATTTTAACATTACACAAAAGGCACCACCGACCCCCTCAAAAGGTGCTGGGGAACCCTAGGGTTTTGCAGATTACAGTTTTACAGCTGTCTTAAGGTATATAGTAAAAAATTTTTAGTTCAATTTAGTGAATGAATAAAACATTTTTCGAAATTACAATTCCATCTTTATTTATTAAATTTAAAAAATTATGAAAATCTTAAATTTGGGAATAAGTAATATAAAGCTTGTTCACATTCACCATATTTTTGGCAAATTTATGAGGCTATTAAGTACACATTTATGGCATTTACAACAATTTTGCAGTACCTTATTTGACACTTTTCTTGCAAACCTGAATTCAGACATAAAGTAGCAGACGTTTCAATATATATATATTATATGTACTCAATATTTATACTTCATAATGAAAAATATACTATATATATATATATACTATTCCTTGTAATATTTAAACAAAATATACAATCTAATACAGCAAACCCTGCGTATAGTGATCCAACTAGAATCAATCTGTGTGATATAATGAATATTCTGTTATAATGATCTTATTTTTTTTGCAGCAGATGATGTACTTTATCACTAATGCTATTTGAAACGTTTATAAAAAATTTCTTCCCAAATATATAACAATTATACAGAATCTGGAATTTAATGGACTGGGATTCAATGAAATATAAATGGGTTCTTCAAACCTTTAGATATTTTTCTTCACACTTACATAAACAACAAAAATTTGATATCCAATCAGTTTGGCACACAATTGTTCATATAAATATGTATTTCATATAAATACTTCTATGGGTTAAATGACCTGTTGCTGTAGATAAGTCAAATTTTATATATTGTTCGGTAAAAATAATAATGAGTGGGGTGAATATTAAAAAATATATTTGATATGTTTTTTTTTTTTAAGTAAAAGTAGTGAATTAAATTGGCAGAGTGATATTATTTGCTAGAACTTTTAACAAGCCCAGAAAGTGTCATTTGATTCATCATGATACGATTCAATATTAAATGATGTTCTAAAAAAGAGTAATTTTATCAAAATCTTTGATTTTTATCTATGTCTATATTCATTGCAGTTTCAAAGATTTTACTTTGATTATCCTAAAATTTGGTTATGAATTATTTTTCAAGGATTTTATTAAAATATTCTTGTTATTTAAAAAATTTTTTCTGAACTAGCCAAAAATTACTTTTTACAGAATTGCTATGTTTTCATTCACTCTTTCAGCTCTTCTGATTTCAATATTTTGTTTATTTTCAATTGTTATTTGTTAGCTGCCAGTTTCATAGATTTTTTTTTGTTCCTTCTATTTTATGATTTAAATTTATGTAATAAATCTAATGATGATTTATATTTTGAAATATTTTAGATGTGCCAGTCAATATTTTTTAAATATAAATTAAAAGCATGTTCATTTCCTATATTTAATTTTGTGAAATAAATGTAGATTTAATTATTTTTAAATATATTTTTAATTAAGAGTTATACTTTTTAATATATAAAAATATCATTCTTAATAGATAGTTTGTGTAAATTTTTTATCTAAAATTTCTTCATGAATGTTGAGAGGTTACATTGAATTAGTAAACATCTATCTGGTTTCTAGACCATGTAGTGTAATGTAGATTTTCTTTGATTATCCTTCCTTTTTTTTAAAAAACGAAATTGTAAATATTTACCATTGTGTTGTTTGTTTAATAAATTATTGATGATCAAATAAATCTTTATAGCCCAACAGCTTCAATCTTTTTAAAAAAAAGCTTACATAATTTTTTTAGGTGTTTGTAATACTTTAAAAACTTTTGATGGTTATTTGTAAAGATTCAGTCTTTAATATTGGTATATTAAAATTTGTAAAGTTTTATAAAAAGGGATATAAATATTTTGCTATTTAGTAGTTTAGTTTGATAAATTTTGTATCATTAAAGTGTTATATTGTTTGAATTTTGAGTTCATGTCTGGTGTGGATGACTCTTTTCTTTCTCCCATTTTTATCTGTGTTTTCTGTTTTATTCTCAGTTCTCCAGAAATATTCATTTTTAATTCATACTAAATGGTATAGTTTTAGATATTCTTGTAAGATTCAATAAAGCATTGTATTAATTGAGTTATACTCTATTAATTATTCTAATCAGTGTTTTCACTAGTATGAGTTCATATTTGAATACAATTTTCTGTTTTTTTAGATTTATAATTATCTATTTTTTATTTTTATGAGGTTTTTCTATTTTCAAGTTCTCTTTCTTGTGTTTCAAAGGTTTCTTCAAAATAGTGTTCTTCTAAAATGGCTCGGAAAATGTTACTTTATATTTCAGTGATTTTCAAATAATTCAGTTCCCATAAAAAGAATTCTTCATACAGGTATCGAGCTCATTGATTTCAGCTGTCTCACTCCTGACCAGTAGAATACTTATTCCAGCCATTTTAGATCAAGTGGAATTTGGGCCATGGAATCAATTTTCACAAATACTGGCTATAAAGGTATGATTTTTCCTGGGGCCTGGATTCTATGGTGTCTATTGCATGATTTTCATACTACTGGCAGCTAACAAAGGTGTTATTGTTTTTAAATCAGGTGAATGCATTTGGAAATGGAATGGTTTTATATTTATGGAATTGTGTTGTAAAAAATGAATTCATCTTTCCTGTTTATTTTATTTCTGTATATGACAAGCAATGTTTATAATTTTTGCTTTCATGGTGTAGTATTAGAATTAACTTTTACATTATGCATAATTTGATATTATCTGTTTGTGCTTTCCCTCCCATAGCGTTGTGCTTCCTTATTAAAATGACTTCTATAAAATAATTTAAAAGAAAATGTGCTTTTGTTATTGATTAAAGATTTATATATATACTTACTAAGAATTACAGAAATAAGTATTCTTTTTTGATTCAAAGTAATTTCAAACCTTATAAATTACTCTTCTGTTTAAAATTTACATTTGGAATCTTAGAAAGATTTCATTGCCAGTTTATTGTAGTTATGTTTATATATTTCATGTAATATTTCTTTTTTTTCCCTTCAAAATTATATTAGAAAACTAGCTGACCCGGCCCGGCGTTGCACAGGCTTTTACCGAGGGTATAACTTAATCCCCATGTTAATTTCCTCCTTTCTTTCTGACGCCAGCACTTTTGTGTGGGTGTGACGCGTATGATGTGAGTGCATGGCCCGTGAGTGCGTGTCATGGCTTTCTCGTTTAACATTTTCCCTTCTCTTCACAAAATCAGCACTTCCAATATTATTTCTCGAAATTACTTTGACTTCTTTGTTTCTTTCCTCTCCGCTTAGCCCGGCGTTACACAGGCTTTTACCAGTGAATAACTTAATCCCCATGGGAATTTTCTGTTTCCCTCAGGACGATAGCACTTATGTGTTTGTATGCGCGATGTGAGTGATTTCTGTAACTATGACATTAAAAACCCTTTTTTCGAAATTTGTTCTTGCGTTGGTGTGGTGCGTTACTTAGGAGAGGTGGGTAAAAGCTTAGGTGTCGTCCTCGTCACGACCATGGTCGAAAATTTCGAGGTCAGTCTTCAAAAACCCTCAAATAGGCGAACAGTGCGAATTTATAAATCACTCACTCACTTTTCCATTCTTTCGTTGCAATTTTTTAGTCCCCGGAAACGAAAATGTAGCCTTTTTAAAAATAGTTGTATGTTGAAAAAAGAAAAGTAGAAATAATTCAAATTACAAAATTTTACTACTATTTTAAATCTTGAAGTAAAATTGTGAGGTTATTTTGAAATGTTCGACACACGGGAAAAAAGTTTCATGCAATTATCTTTATAAAAGAAGAAATTATTAAATGATTGTTTTAAGTATTTTGAGTGTTTTGTTAAAATTTGTTCAAAAAAGTTTTTGGCTTTTTATTTTTTAAATCACTGATTCTAAGTTTTAAAAATCATTTTTATTTAAACGATTTTAATTCATTTCAGAAAAAAATCATAAAATATGCAAAATATCATTGTTTTGTAAAAAAAAAGTTTTTTTAAAAAAAAAATCTTTAAAAAAAGATAGTTTTCGGCATTTCATTTTTTTATCACTGATTCTAAATGATCAATGAACTTTTTAAAAATCATTTTCATTTAAATTCATCTATATTTATTCATTTTAGAAGAAATCATAAAATACAAAACAAAATTAATTAATTATTTTATACTAATATTGATTAAAAATATTCATTTAGCAATTAATTGTGACATGCCAATTTAGTGATTTTTGATATATTAATAACACACAATTAATAATGAAGAATTTTTTATTTGAACATAGCTTTTATTTTTTTCTAAGAAAGTTATGCTTATTTAACTGAATAATTCAAAAAAAAAAATTTCGAAATGGGCAAATTTTGCGTTTTTATTATGAAATTATATGTCAAAAAAAGATTTATACATTAGGCATTATTTTATAGTAAACTATAAGTTTTATGAAAGAGAACAAAAATTTTGATACTGATAAATATTTTAAATGAGTCTGAGAAATGTATTGAATACATTTTGTCATCTTAATCTAACATCTATATTGATTTAATTTTGAAAATTATCTAAAGAAAAAATGACGTAAATTGAAGCAAAAATAACTTTTTCACTCGCATTTTTTTTTACTTGCCAAATTTACTGATTTCCCCCTGTTTAAGGCAGAACTTTTTAGTGTAACCCTTGAGTTAGATGCGGTCGATGGTTAAACAGTTCAAAGGTCTTTGGCACAAAACTATTTTTCGACTTCAAGGTTGGCTAACTGTAAAATCGCGTATTTTTTATTAATTTTTTTATTTTTAGGGCATAATTTTTAAGTTAATGCTTTCAAACTTCACAAATTAATTGCAAAAACAAAGTACTTTGAAATAAAAACTGTACAAAAAATACTGTTTATGTTTATTTCTCAGAAAAAAGTAGTTTACGAAAATCACAATTTTTTTTTTAAATCCGTAATTTTGAAGCAATGTTTTCAATCTTCGTATAGATTACGGATAATATTGCTTTACACATGGAAAAAAAGTTTCGTGTGATTACCTTCATAAATGAAAAAGTTATTTAATGTTTAGTAAAAATTTCGACTGATTTTTAAAAATTCTTTTAAAAAAAAGTTTTGGGAATTTTATTTTTTAAATGAATGGATCTAAAAGAGAAAGGCTTGAAGTTAATTAGTGTAGAATATCGTTTTAATAACACGAAAACAAATTCATACGCAACAATTTAGAAATAATTTTCATAAAAAGGCATCAATTTCAACAATTTTTTAAAAAATTCTTAAAAAAATAGAAAATATCATTATTTCGCAAAAAAAAAAAATTATACCGTATCGTGGCGAAATAAATGATCTTTCCGATTCTGTAATTATTTTTTGTCTGATTTCAACATTAAAAATTGGATGGCAATTTTAAGATGGTGGAAAATGTCGGTTCACCGCTCGGCCGAAACGGAATGGAAGTGCTGCCAAGTAAACAACCCGCAGGAGTAAAACAATTAGGCGTTTTAAGGTTTTTAATTAATATCTTTTTAACTAATTGCAATATTGGAATGAAAAATAGTTTACATCCTATTCTCAGACCTACTGAATATACGCACACAATTTCATTAGAATCGGTCTAGCCGTTTCGGAGGAGTTTGGTTACAAACACTGTGACAGGAGAATTTTATATATTAGATTTTTACAATTTTCATAACCAGATTTCTCATAAAGGCATTTTTCATGATAACTGCAAAAGCTAACAATTTTGGATTTACATTTACAAATAATTTTGTAATCACTTTCAAGGAACACAAATAAATTTAAATTTTATAAAGAAATAATGAATCTAATATAAATTAAATAATGCTTATTAGTTTAAAAAACCTTCTTTTTTTAACCACAAATGTCATTGGAATAAGGAAATTCTTTGTAGAATTATTTTAAAGCTTCATTGTTGTATCTTATTTCTTACTAATGCTTTCAAATAGCTGATACATCATTCGTCCATACAATTTCTCTGTTTTAAACTTTTTGGTTTTAGTAAAATTATATCGAGCTGAGGTATTAGTTTTGGAATATTAAATGGAAAGTTATTTAAGAACAAAATAGCACATGTTTTTGTATTTGAATTTGACTAGGAACAGCTTGATTAGTAGAATAAAAAAAAAAATCATTTCATAAGCTCTTCTTATTTCTTCAAAATATCAGTCTTAATGTCAAATGAAGAAGCCAATTCAGTAAATGATATTAATGAGAGAAGGACTTCAAAATGCCATTGATAAGAAAATAGTTTCGAAAATTTTCCTTCTGATATTGGAGAGATTTGTGAAATTTATTTCCATGAGTTATTTTCCCAAATTTGTTTGACATTCAAACATATCATATTACACTTTTCTTTAAAAAAATTATTTAATTGTTATGTTGATTTTTTTAGACATTTTTTATTCACTTTGATTATTGCTTTTTCAACTTTTGTGTTACATCAATATGTAATTAGTAATATATATTGATATAATAAAGCATTTTTTTGTTCTAGTTGGCTTTACATTTTGAATGTGCATTAATTTACATATTGTTAAAATAATTTAAATATTAATTTACTTTAATTTTTTCCTCTTACATTTTAGCAACCAAAAGAGCAAAGAGATAGAGAAAAACTGGAAAAGAGAGTGATAGAAGTATGTTTAAAAAATATCTTTTGTATGATTTATTAAAATTTTTTTTTTCTTTCTGGTTATCATACTGATGCCACTTGTATTTGTTCCAATTTGGCATCCTAATATGAATAGATACATTTAAATAGATAGCTACAATTATTTGACACAGCTCATGCATAAAATTTGGCATCATGAATATGGGTCTGTATTTAAAAAAAAATTATTTTAGAGTATGATTGTATTACTGACATACACAGTATTCACTGAAGATCATAATAAGATAAAAGGATTAAGGTTTTTTTATTTAAAATTTTGAAATATAATTTAATGTAGCAGTTTGATTTGAACTGAGAATAATCCATTCATATACATTTCTGTAAAAATAATGTTTTTTATAGGGAAAAAAATCAGCTAATTGAGTTGATAAAAGAAAGTTAAAAATGATTTAAAATCAATGCTAAACAGTATCATTTAAAAAACATGAAAAAATTTATTGGCATTTTTTTAAATAATATACATACTTTAACTATAATATACATAAATCAAACATACATACATAATAATATACATAAATAATATACATACTTTAACTATAATATACATAAATCAAACATACATACATAATATATAATAAATATATACATACTTTAACTATAATATACATAAATCAAACATACATACATAAATATATACATAAATAATATACATACTTTAACTATAATATACATAAATCAAACATACATACATAATAATATACATAAATAATATACATACTTTAACTATAATATACATAAATCAAACATACATACATAATAATATACATAAATAATATACATACTTTAACTATAATTACATAAATCAAACATACATACATAATAATATACATAAATAATATACATACTTTAACTATAATATACATAAATCAAACATACATACATAATAATATACATAAATAATATACATACTTTAACTATAATATACATAAATAAACATAAAAAAAAATAAATAAAAAAACATAAAAATAAAAAAAATACATACTTTAACTATAATATACATAAATCAAACATACATACATAATAATATACATAAATAATATACATACTTTAACTATAATATACATAAATCAAACATACATACATAATAATATACATAAATAATATACATACTTTAACTATAATATACATAAATCAAACATACATACATAATAATATACATAAATAATATACATACTTTAACTATAATATACATAAATCAAACATACATACATAATAATATACATAAATAATATACATACTTTAACTATAATATACATAAATCAAACATACATAATAATATACATAAATAATATACATACTTTAACTATAATATACATAAATCAAACATACATACATAATAATATACATAAATAATATACATACTTTAACTATAATATACATAAATCAAACATACATACATAATAATATACATAAATAATATACATACATCAAACTTTACAATAAATTTGTGATCTCACAAACATGTATTTGTGCTCACACACATAGATCTATTGTAAAACTGAATATTTTTTTATAAAAAAAAGTAAATTAATAATGTATGATATTACTTGTTTTTATAATGTTCAATGAGTTTCTATATATAGTTTTAAATAGATTTTTTCATTCTGTTCTAAAATTTGTGTATAACTTTTCGTTTTTAGTGATTGTAAAAAGTTTTAGCATCTTTTGTACAATTGTCTGAATCAAAATTAATTATTTATTTTTAGTTGAAGTGTGAAATAACTTTTAATATTATTTATGATTTTAATATAATCTTTTTTATTTTTAGATTAATTTTTGTTAATGCTTGGATGTAATGTTTTCTTTTGACTAGGAATTCACAAAAATGTTCACAGACACAGATTCATTTTATTATTCATTCACGGGTGATTTAACTAATTCTATTCAAAGACAGTATTGTCAGTCAAAAGATCCTGAATATAAGGGATTACCACTTTGGAAAAGAATTGATGATCGTTTCTTTTGGAATAAGTTTATGCTCTCTGAATTAATCAATCTTCATGTAAGTACTTCATGTTTGTTTATTTTTTTACTTGTATTGAATTATATTATTTATTATTTAATTGCTTATTTATAAATTTTTTTGTGTTGTTTGCTTGAAATATATTATACAGTTCATAAATTTCTATAAATATACTTTCTGCAAATCTATTCTTACAACATTCACTTTATTAATGTTTTGTGTTTAAATGTTAATTATGTGTATTTTCATTCTATGAATTTGATTACAAAATTAGCAATTTTCTCTATAACAACTTGTACCATAATTATAATGTAATTACAAATTATATTTTAATATCTCAAATTATAGCCATGTATTATGACTAGAAATTCTCTTTATTTGAAAAGACATCTTACTATTTGTTAATTAATCCATGTTGTGTATAAATACACAAAACAAGTATCATTTTAGTAAGAAAAGCCATCTTTGTGGGCAGGTTTATTTTGAATTAATGTTATGCTATGAAAGCTATTGGCACCAGACCTTGTAATTTTGAATCTTGTTGTTGCAAGAAGATTTACAGATTAGCTTACCATATTCTATGTAATGCACAGGAGCATATGTGGTTTTAGATTATAATTCTTTGATGAAACAAGGATTCAAATTTACTGCTTGGCTGGATCATTCCTGATCAACAAGATTATTGCTTCATGTTGTCTAATATTGTAAATTTTTGTCTTTTAATCTTTCATGTTAGGTATTATTTAAGTGTATTGATTTCAAGGTTTGCACATTCTCTGTATTACTAATAAAATAATAAAAGCACATTTTGCATATCTTGTAAGTCATTGTTTCTGTTAGATGCTTCTTTTTTGATTTTGAAAATTTGAATGTTTTTATCTATAGTTGGTCAAACACAAATTTTCTTGAGAAATGTATTTATTGATAAAGTATACAATGTTATTATTTATTTTATTATTATTATTATTTAGAGCAACCTCATGTAATAATTTCTCTGAAATTTTTATACTCATTTCTCTAATTGCTTGTAATTTGTTTCAAAACAATATTTACTTCTTCTCATTATTATAAAATATGTCTTTAATGGCAGAAAACTAGTACTTTAAAGTGATTGTCCAACAGTCACAAGTAAAAACAATTTAAAGCATGGAAAGTCAGGAATGTTAAGATTTCTAATTATATTCCTTTTGTTGCCTGAAAAAATATTTGGAGATAACCAATTAAAATTTCGTAATGCAACATTTAACTATATATTTTTAGTTCGGGAAATTAGATTATAAAATAAAATTTGCCTTTAAGAATTTTGATGCAGTCTTCCTGTTTATCTTAAATTCTTGGAAATTTATTTCTACATTTTAATTCCAGGAGCCATTGTGTGACCCTTGGATAATTCCTGTTATTCAAGGTTTTGTACAAATTGAGCAATGTTGGATTGACATTATTGATGATGCCGAATCTCTTTCAGCAGAAGGGGCTAGATTTTTTCCTCCTCCTGTACTTTTACCTGAAACCACTGGTAAAAATTACACAATGATTTTAATATCTAGACGAAGTCGACATCGTGCTGGAACACGTTACAAACGTAGAGGTGTGGATGAATCGGGTAAATGTGCTAACTATGTAGAAACAGAACAGATATTTGAATTTGCATCACATACTGTCTCATTTGTTCAGATTCGAGGTTCAGTTCCTATTTTTTGGAGTCAGCCTGGTTATAAATATAGACCTCCTCCTCAACTTGATAAAGGTGAGGCATTTATTTAATATTTTTTGGTATTATTTCAGAATTAAAATGTTTTTGCACAAAAAATTACTTTTGTTCAAAAAATTTGTTTAAAAATATTTAAAGTGTGATTTTTTTATGTTTTGAAATTCTAAGAAAATGTGAATGTAACTAAGCAAAAAACTTCCAAGAAATAAGTCTTATTTAACTTATGTTTTTACAAAATTCCTTTTATTGTGTTTAATATTCATTAAATTATAGAGCATATATGTTGTATTTGTAGGTGAAGAAGATACACAAACAGCATTTGAAAAGCACTTTGCTGAGGAGCTTAGTATTTACAATTCACATGTTGTTATAATTAATTTAATGGAACAATGTGGAAAAGAGAAAATAATTAATGATGCTTATCTTAAACACATATTGGAATTTAGTTGTCCTGATTTAACGTATGTTAGTTTTGATTTTCATGAATATTGGTAAGTTCTATTTTTAAATTTATTTATTTATTATTATTATGAAAATTACATCTTGTTTTAAATTATAATGACTTAATTCCAACATAACATTTACCAAAAAAATTTATGTTTGTTTTGTTACTTCAAGGAAGGAAAATTTATATTTATTTATTAATACTGATTTTTTTATAAAAATTTATTAGTCAGTAATTATAAGTATTAGAATGATTTTCATTTTATCTTTGAAAATTTCTGTCTTAAAAATTGATATCTCCTCTGTTAAGATACATAGTATTACAATTTTTAAACAAAGTTTATTATATTAGTGAATTTAAATTTGGCTGAAACATAGTCTTGCAGAGATTCCTAATCTTCAAATTCTTTTTATCAAACATTTGCACCTTGCTTTTTTTACAAACACCTTAAAGAGTCAAAATATCTAGAAAAGTTTGGACGCAATATACTGGCTTCGATTGATCATTTTGAGATTAAATTATGGGATCAAGTAATGTTTATTATTTTGTGTTTGTTATGGCATCAACTTTTACTTTTTAATATGGTTTTATTTGTAAAGTGTACATTTTAGTTATTTTAAATTTAAATTGAATTATTATTAGTAATAATATCAGTTGTGATAGAATTTTCATTACAAATAATCACAAATATTATAAATGAAAATATTTGAACAAATTTGATTTAATTAATAAAATAATGTATTTTACTTCTATAAAATCTTGGACAGTTATAAAAAGATGACTTTTAATTGAATTTTAATTGAAAAAAATCAAAGTGCTATATATATATATATATATTGCATTAATTTTAGAATAATTGTTAAATGTTTTTTTTTAATGACTGTGAATTTTTTTATGTGTTTGTAAAATAATATGACTAAAACTTTTGCCATTATAAAAATTCCTATAATTTTCATTTTAAGATTTTCTTTGCATTAAAATCAATATTTCTTTTTTTTGTGTGTGTTATTTTTCCCCACAAACTTTTAAATTTAGTAATTCCTATAGTATTTTGTAGTTGGATATTTTTATGTTGTTTTCTATTGAATATTAACTTATTTATATTTTCATAGCCGAGGAATGAAGTTTGAAAATGTATCTGTTCTTATTGAAAGTATACAAGATATCATCCGAGATATGAGATATTGCTGGTACTACCATAATTTTTCTAATTTCTTAGATTTTTTTCTGTATTTATCAGAGATTAATTCCTGTAAAATGTTGCAGGACTTTCCCATTTTTAAAGCTGCATCTTTTATCACTCTTATCTTCTTAGGAATTTTATTTCAGTAACTATAATCTTGTCATATGATTATATGGCATGTAAAAAATCCCTAGAGTGTCTGTTTGGCTTGGGTGCTCTTGGCAAAATTAAATCCTAGCACAGGTTCGCATCGTCAGAGCTCAGGGGCCTTCCTTTGTGATGGAAACTGGGTGTAAAATTACCTACGGTGATTGGTATCCATCTATATGGCGCCACACTGAAAGTGATACCAGCTCCTAGGGATGTACTAAGTCTGCAATGGTAAAAATACCAATCCGCAGCCCCATTGGATAAAAAAAAAATAATCTTAACAATTTATACTTAAAGCCTAAAGTTGCAGTTGATTTGAATTACTGTCAGTCTGGAGATATTGAAAGGTTATTGGCACTGAATTTCTTAATTTTGATTATAATTTAAGTAATAATACACCATGAGTCATCAAAGGCTATGTGCCCCAGAAACCAAACAACTCGGCATTAGAAGGAAAAATTTGATCAGATTTTGCCTTTGAATCTAAATATCCAATCAAGGCCTTTGAAAAGGTTTAAAAAGCATTTGTATTCCATTTGCCTTAGTATTAGATAGTGTGTGTTCTAGGGCCAGTGTGAATAAAGGCTCTGGGCTACTGGGTTGAAAAGATTGATTAGAGGAGTTAAAATAGATTTATGGGATAAAATGGACAGGCTTACATTTTGGCTCACTTCTTAGTGGGCAACATGGCAGCAGTAACCGAGTGATCATGGTCAGGATTGTATATCTTCAGTTGCGAGTTCGAATCCTGGTGTCTCTGTAGACCTACTGTGTAGAGGAGCTGATGCATGTGAAATCTATTATAGTGTGGAAGTTTAGAGACACTTGACCTGGGGTCCAAGTCAAGTGTTATCAATGTCACATGATCGTAGTTCAAATTACAAAGTCCGTCACCAATATTCCTCATGTTGATTCAAATTTTACGCAGTGCTGGTGTATCTATTGGGTGCTTGGGGCTATCCAGATAAGCAGGACTTAAATTGATCCAAGAGCCCCTCATTAGGTTCCACAGTGTCAAGGGGGCTTGTAGATTTTTTGTGCCCAGGGTCCAAAATGAGCTCAAACCAGCACAGAGTGTATTGTTAATAAACAGTTTAATAATCTCATAGATACCTTACCATCCATGTTTTCTCAACACTTAAGTGTTTGTTTTAGTTGTCAATTGTTTGTTGTTGGAAGCTGCAGTTAAATTATATTGCATGATTTTTGGTCTAATTTCATACCTTTGTGTATTTTTTTAAAAAAAAAACTAATACAGAGACTTGATGTTTTGCTTTCCTAGCAATAATCTTTCTCCTCCAGTTTTACGTGATTCATCATCTACTCATTTAAGAATAAATACAAATTTTAACAATTGACCTTTTATTATTACTTTGCTGTTTTATTTGGATATTTTTTTGTTAATATCTTACTTTAAAACTAAATTTATTTAATATTAAAACCATTTTGAAAATTTAATTTGATTGAATACAGGAATAAATTAATTTAATTTCTATTATTATAATGGGAAAAATTATCTTGGAACTTAATCTAAGTTCTCAAACAGATTGATTTTAAATTCCAAGCTACTTTTGTATCTCATTGAGTGATATTCTGTTATATTTGGGTTAGAAAATCCTGCTGTAAATTTTGAACTTAAGCTACTTACATGTAATTAAAGCTAATAAATATTTTGAATTATTGATATAACTTAATATATATTATAAATTAATATAATATAATAATTTGAATGTTTAAGATATTAACGAAATTTAATTTACCTGAAGTTTTGCAAAATTTACTTTATTTTAAATTTTTAGATTATTAACTATTCATCGCCCTCCAAACAGAATAAGTATGTAAAAAAAAATTACAAATTTTTACCTTTGTAATTCAAATTGCACATTTTTTCATAACACATTTTACCACTTTGTATCATTTGTGTCCTTCCCCTTTTAGACTTAGAACAAATCATGTATTCATGCAAAATTTTTGTAATTTTGAACAGTTTTCTCATTAAAAATATTATTTAGATTATTCATGTTATTTCTGTAGCTAAGATTTTTTAATGGATATTTATTGCTCAAAGAGCTAATAATGAACTAATAAGTAATGTCTCTTTTCCTTTTTCTTTCTTTTTTTTTTTTGCTTCTCAAATTTTATCTAATTAATATTGTGTAGTATAATTTATGTGTTACAATTTTAATGGTATTATTTGTCAATATTAAATTCTGTAACTTTTTAATTGTGGAGTTTTCTTCGTATTTTTAAAAAAGAAAGATTAAAATGTACGATAAATGTGTGTGCAAAAAGTGAAAATAAAGAATGATTTTTCGGTTTTATTCAATTGATTTTTTTTCTTAAAAATCTAAATCTTTTCTTATCTAATTTTTTTTGATTATTCAATAATTTTAGAAAGAAATTTCTATGCACTGTTTTTCAGGACTGATAGTGAAGGATTAATATGTGACCAGCGTGGAGTTTTCCGAGTGAATTGTGTTGACTGTTTAGATCGAACAAATATTGTGCAAACTGCTCTGGCTAAAACTGTCATGGATATTCAGGTATGATATTTAAATGTTCTATTGTTTCTTTTTGCTTTCTTTTTTTTATATCTAGCTATGAAGACACTGAGTTTCCTCTTCTCAGCTATCTTAGTTATCTTTCTAATACTAAAAATTTTTTGTGCCATGTTTTGCTTCTTTATTAGACTATTAAATTTATTTTTTATAATTCATTATCAATAGATATGTTTTTTTCGTGAAATATTACAGATTTTGCTTGTATAACTTAAAATCTATGATATAATTTTTACAAATCTGCATTATTTTATAATTTTAGTAAGATTTGTTTTGTTTAATTTTATTGAACTTTTTGTCTAAATAATGTAATTTAAACAGTATTATAAATTGATGTAATATTGTAAGCCTATATGATTACATCATAAGGTTAAAGTATCATAATAAACATAAAAATTCTTTTAGTGTTTAAGAATAAATAAGGAATTAATTTTCATTGCTTTGAATGGTTCTTGGAATAAACATAATATATTTATTTATTCTTTTTATATATTGTAACAAATTTAAACCAAGGAAAATTTTTTTATTATTATTTGATAGTTATTTTTTAAAAATTGTATTAAGTTGTCTTCTTTATGCTGTAAGTTATGTTTTTTTAACAAAAATAAATATTCAATTTTTTTTTATTAGTTCAACAAGTTGGGTTTATTGCCTCCTGAGGGAGTATTACCAGCTGGTTGTCGTAGAATTTTCCAAATGCTTTGGGCAAACAATGGGGATATCATTAGTCGTCAATATGCTGGAACTGTGGCATTAAAGGCAAGTTATTTCAAAAGAAAAAATTTTTCTAATTGCTTATTATTTTCAAAAATAAATATTTTTCAAAAATTATGTATGCACTTTATACTTGTGAAACAATAGCTATTGTAACAGTAGGAGAAAAAGAATGAAAATAATATAATTTACCTTTGTCATACAAATGTGTATTTTTTAATGATTTTTTTTTTTTTTTTTTTTTTGCATTTTATACTTATTTTAGACTTTTATAAATATAAAGTTCTCATATCTTATATGCCTTTCTATCTTTATTGTTATGTGGTCATTTTTGAAGGATTTTTTTAAGCTTAATAGAGATTCAAAAATTAAAAGTAATTTTATAATAACTTTTTAGCCATTTTGTGATTTTATCATCCATCATCTACATTTTTAATTCATTTTACTATCTAGGTTGATTTTTTAAATGAATTATCTGAGGGAAAAAGTAACTATATTGTAAAAAAGTAACTATTGTTTTTCTAAAAGCTTCATAATTTAACTATTGTTTTTTATTTTAAAAGAGCTTCAGAATTTATTTTTGAGAAACTGTTCATATAAATACATTACAAACTATGTGAATTGCAGTACAAAAGTAATTTTTAAGCATTTAACCATATTTAATCTATTAAACTGAAGATTAAATTGGAAAAAGTTAATAATTTAAAATTTTTTTAAAAATTCTAACTGGGTTGGTGTTTTACCATTGCAGACCTAGTACATTCCCTGGGATTTGGTATCTCTTTTTAGTGTGACACCATATAGGCAGATACCAATTGCTGCAGTTAATTTTGATGCCCGGTTTCCTCTCCAGGGGGAGGCACTTGAGCTCTGGTGATACAAAACCATACTTAGGATTTTAATTTTGCTGAGAGTACTCAAGCCAAATAGGCACTCAAGGGATCTTTTATATTCTGCATAATCATACGACATGGCCGGAGTCGATTTTCTGCATCATGAAAATTCACCGACTTGGGCCGGGTTCGAACCCACAACCTTCAATATAATTGTTTCATCCAATTTATAATAAAACTGATTAATTAAAATAATTCACAACCATACAAAACTCAACATTCTAAATCTTTTTTTCTTATTTCATGCTGTTGCCATTCATATAAAACCATATCTTTTTCTTTACAATATCGCTTCAATACACATTGAATTGTTTCTTTTATTATTATAAGCAAAACAATAAGTAAATTTGTAGTGATTCAGTACAGAAATAATATTTCCCTAGTAATAACATTTGCAAATTCTTAGGCTTAGGGCTAAGATTACAGGGTTAAACAAAATTTCAGACACTAACCTTTAACTTTATTTGCTCATATTACTGGGTTTATCTAAACTTAAAAGAGAAAGTGCAGTTAAAAGTTATGTAAAAAATTGAAAAATACTAAAATTGATTTGCAAAAATTTTAATTTGTCATAATTCAAGGGTATAAAAAATAATCTACTTACCTCACCATAAAAAGTTAACAAGATCACATACACATATCTATACTGAAAAGATTTAACAATTAGAGTGGTTGATTTTTAACTTTGTTAAGCAAGTTATCAGGCAATTAAATAAGAAAAAGGATGTTGAAAAAATGCATGTTTTTTTTTCGTTATATATAAAAAAAATTTCTCCCACTCAGGGTGATTATACCAGAACAGGAGAGCGACGAATTGCTGGAATGATGAAAGATGGATATCACTCAGCAAATAGGTATATGTCTTAATAAATTAGTTTCAAAATTTTACATTGTAATCTAAACACTTTAATCTACTTTTAAAAGTTAAAATAAAAGCTTTGTATCATTTATTTGGGATCAATTATTTCACCTTAAAAATTACATATGTTGCATATAATAGTAACTCTTTATATCTATGTGTATTTATATGAGGTATGCTAAAAATATCTAGGTATAACTTTTTGTTTGTAAACAAATTAATCTAGCTAAGCATGGTTTGGTGCTTCTGACTGCGATTGTTAATATACAATCTATAAATTAATAGGTACATGCATGAAGGAAATCCTAATGTGCATTTGTTTCTACACATGAAACCAGTTATTCGACAGATTACTGATGATTAAGGAAGTGCAAATGAGCACAATTGTATTTCTGGTTTTGACAAAATGACAGATAAACTGCAGTAAAATTTATGTTAAGTTCAATAATTCCCAGTGATGACAAAAAAAGGAAGGCATCAGATTTCAGTCTAGAGAAGACATCATGTAGAGTGTGACTAAACATCTGCATACCATTCTAAAAGAACTATTGTAGAATTGATGCTGACAGAACCATAAGAATTCTGTTGCAGTTATGAGAGGACTACTTTGACAAAGATTGGTATGATTATTGGGTCTGAATTAAAATACTTTTTACAATTTTATGTTGAATATATAGCTTAATTTAACTCAGTGGCACAACAGCCCATGAGGGACAAGACCTACTGTGCTAATCTCAGTATATATGACCTTGGGACTTGAGGTGCATGAGCAGATTTTCTGGTCAGGTGGTCAGTCTGGCATAAAAACCCCAGTGTTAAGTTCCCAAGCAAGTATGGTACTCATTTATCAACCCACTGAAGGAATGAAAGGCTGAGTTGACCTTGCCTGGGGTTTAAACCTCGGACCTGGGGTATGGAAGCATGATTCACTACCACTCAGCCATTGGGCTATAGTTGAATATATATATATGTAAGGATAATTAAATTAGATCTAAAATTAAACCCTAGACCACCTCTAACTTTTATCTTCCCATTACATCTTCAAGTATTAAATTTACTACCCAGTTCGGGAATATAGAACACATGGCTTAACAGAAGTTCGGTGGCTCCACCATTAATTTTTATTACCTATATGTCATCCTTAAATTCTCAAGTATACCACTTCAATAAGACATGTACTTGAAGACATCTGGCTTTTGAATGGTCTGGGACTCTTGAGTTTTAACACGTGTCCATCTTTTTCTCTCTCTCTTACAAACAGATTACAAAATGATCTCATGGAATAAAGATGGTTAAACTACAATGTCTTGATCATCACTCAAAAAACCAGACATATATATATATATGCAATAATTCATGATTTAAATTTTCTGTCAAGGGATTTTATTTGATTTGTGATGATCTTGAACCCTCCAAGGAATCACATGATAATTAATTAGCTTACTCAAAAACAGGAAATAATCTTTTAGCTACAACTTTATCTCCTTAAAAACTATCACATCAGCACATTTCAAAACAAGATGATGCAATGTTGCATCATCCAATTATTCTCACCAATCATAGTATTCATTAATGAAATTTTGATTCTCAAAACTTCCAGTTGAGGAGATTGTAAAAGCTGAGATCTCTGGAATGAAAAAAGAATGCTTTTGTCTTGGTCTGAAGTGTTTGTCCTTGTCTGTGTTTGTTTTTTCATTCTCTTTTTGTGTGAATCAATTTATGAAATTCTCCCTTAGAGTGAAAGCTTTGATAGAGAGCTATCAGCTTAGATATTGCCTTTGTTTTCATTTAGTTTTAATGCAATATTGATCAAATTAAATCTGAAATTTTTCTCTTAAATGTCATTTTATATTAATGACTAATTTTATTAACCCTTGCAATATTATGTTCTAATTTTTGGAAACTATTGGCTATAATTTTTTCAGACATATCTTTACCGTTAAAATATTTTATTTTTTTGGTTTCCTAATTCTCCTCAAGCCATTGTCACTATTAGTTAGAGCATGTAGTGATTAATTGTGCTATAAAACTAAAACAATTCACTAAAAAGAATTATTAAAAATATTTTTAAACAATTGCAATTGTTCATTACATACATTTATGCACATTGCTTTAGGTATTACATGAATCGGTTTAAGGATGCTTTTCGCCAAGCTACTATTGACTTAATGATGGGAAATCCTGTAACAGAAGACATACATGCTGTTACACCTGAACGAGAGGAAGTAGATCCTGAGAGTGAAATTAATGAGCAAGAGCATCATGAAAGAATGAAACAGTTGATTGAAGATTGTAAGAAAATATTGATTCCGGATACTGAAGTAGTCTTAGGTGGATGGGCATTAATAGATGCAGATCCTGTGTAAGTATTAAATTAAAATTTTGTTTGTACTTTTAAAGCACATTATTTGAAACCTTTCTAATGGTTTGAAGTTACTCATAAAAGATAGTTATTTAATTCAATTTGAACAATGGCTGATGGAATTTTCAGTTGCCACCTTAGCCATTATTGGCCTTTTAAAGACAATACAAGTGTCTTCCTATATTCCTCATATCATTATTTTGTAAAATCAAAACTGTTAAAAAAGAATATATTTTTTGAAAATTTTGTCTGAATTGTGACAAAGTATATGATATTCTAGTCCAGTAACTTAATACAAAACTTAGTTCATGTGAATAGTAAATTGTAAAATATTGTATATATTTGAAAAATGTTTTTTATGTTGTCATTTAATGTTATTTAAATTTTGCAATAAATGCGTATTTTAGGAATTTTTAGTTCAGCTACCTTTGCTTCTAAAATGCTAATAAATTAAATAATTTTAATGTATAATCTTTATTTATTTATTTTTAATAAAAAAAGCTGTATGGAAAAGTTGAAAAAATCTTCTCTGCAACTTGGAAGAAGAAATTATAAAGAACACTTTTAAAGAAATCTGTAATAAAGTTTTGTATCCATTACTGTTATAAATTGCATTATATTTTGATATTTTTAAAAAAAATTTAAGGTTTGAAAGTAAATTTAAAAAACAGGTAAATATAATATAAAGCAAATGTGAAAGTATCTTAATATTGCATTTGTTTTAAAGTTTTCCATCATACATAGTAATTTTATTTTATTTTAGAACTGGTGATCCTGATAAGCAAGATATGGATGCCATTTTAATTCTTACAAAGGATTCTTATTTTGTTGCAGAGTAAGTAAAGGATTTGAGTGCTATGCGCTTGACTGTTTTAAGATTCAAACCATATAAATCCTTAAAGTCCTTGCATTAAATGAAAGAATTAATTTTGGAACTTAATTTTTTTTAATATTTTAGTTTCTTCTATCTTATAATTGAGGATAACATGGCTTTTTAAAGAATTTTTTATGGTTTAACTGTTATGCAAGAGGACACTAACTATATGTATTTTTAATGTAGTAAATTTTTGTATTTTTAATTCTTTAATGTCTAATTGTTGGGTAAATTCAATCTTATGTAAAAACTTAAGTAGTTATAATTGTACTTTAAACATTCTTTGAAAATTGTTTTTCTATTTTTGAATTTTAGATTTCTGTATAATAAATAATAAGATATTTTTTTCAAATTTTTAATGCACAAAAATTGGCTTTTGCTGAAAATAAAGAAAATTACTTTATTTGTAAAGAAAATTAACATATTTCTGAAAATAATTTGGTGAATTATTTTCCACTTGTGTTTAATTTGATAAAAATGAAGGGGAAAAAATATTTTTTAAAATTTCTATTATAGATATGATGACCAAACAGATAGAATTATTAAATATCAACATGTATTGCTAGAAGATTTGGAAAGAATTGAATTGGGTGAGCATCTTTTTTATAAGTTATTAGCTTTATTTAATCTTTCTTTATCTTTGTTATGTACCACATCCAATTAATTCTTCTGTTAAAGAAAAGTGTAGGTGTTTTTAATTATGTTTGATGTGAGTTAAATATGTATATATCCTATGTTATTTTTTCTGGAATATTTTTTCTTTTATACACTTTCCTAAAATATTGTTTGTAATCAAGTATTCCTGAATCTTAGGTCCTGAACCAGGTGTATTTAAATCAAAGCACTATTGTCTTCGTTTACATTATTCAGTGTATGGACAGTCTGGATATTTTCATATGTTTCGTTCTACCAATACACGTTTCTTCAACAACATGGCTGTCCCAATTAATAGTGAAGAAGAAGCTGCAGGTAATTCATCTTTTTAAAAGAAATAAAAATTTATGCATTTATGAATTTTTTATTGAATTTCAGAAGTATCTACTTTTAAGAGTTTTATTTAAAATAATTTTTTTAAACAAAAATTTGATCAAACTTTTTAAATGAAAACTAATTTTGCTTGTACTAAAGCTGTTACAGCTATTAACAAAAACTTCGTGTATGTAAATGTGATTTATGTGTGTATGTGCCTTAAAATAAAATAATTGGACATTTTAATAAGGAAAATCTATTAAAATATACTTTGCAAATATTATGTGTCAGATGCCAAATTGTTATTTTAAAGGATGTGAAATGATGTATTAAATTTGCTGATATATAATAACTTTTTGAACTTTTAATAAAATCTATGAGGTTTCTGTAGTAAAACTATTATAAGACTTGTTACTTAATCACTTATACCTAAGATGGGAATTTCAGAAATGAAAGTTTCTTTCAGAAATAAATTAAATAATTTCTGATTTTCTTTTTAACTATTATTTTTTATATAAGTATTTTAAGTACTGCAATACAGTACTCTTAAATAGAGCTGTTATCCTTCAATATTTAATTTCTGTTTAAAAACAAAAACTGAAATATTAATTAATGGCAATTATATTGTATTAAATCAAATTACATTCAATTTTTTTTTTTGGTAATGATTGAATGAAAATAGTAAAACAAAAAATTAAAACTTTTCATTTTTAACTTTTTCAAATAATACTTTTTTATGTAGTGTAAAAGATGTTTGTAATTTGTATTTGTTCTGTTTTAATTATTTATGCACATTTTTAATAAGATTGATTTGCATATATAATAACATTTGAAACATATCCTTGGAAAGCTCAAACTTGATCATTATGATTTATGTTTTTAACTTTAATTGCATAGTATTATTTTATAATGCATGATAATTTAGTATTATTTATTTTTTCTCCATAACTGCAGAATATATTTCTGAATTAAATGTCTTTTAAATTATATCATGTACCCTTTCAAACATTCTAGTTCCTAAGCAATATTTTTAATATATTCAGCTCTAATAACTTGAAACTTTATAAATTTTACTGTATTCATAGAATCATTGAAAGCTATCTGTGAAACATTCAAAGTTGCTTTATCTGTGAAAGAATTGAATGTTCCAATTTTTGAGGGTAAATTGGAACGTAGGAAAAGCAAAATGCCACTATCCCAAGTTGGTGTGAGAGCTGGAGTTTTTCGAAGTAATCGGAATCATCATGGACATGGTCCTAATCATGGCTTTCATTTAGAACTACCATCCTTCTCATCCATGCCTCGTAATATATCAGAAGGGCAACTGAATTCCCTAAAGACAGTTGGCTCAAGAGCCCTAAGTAATGTAACTTCCCATTTTGCTAAGCTGAATCCCATACGAACTGTCAAAGCTCTTGGCAAGAAATCAGGTAATGGGTTCACATCCCATGCCCCTACTAATTTAGCTTCAGTAGATGAAACAAGTGCTTCAATGGTAAGTGAAGTAAAAATAAGGTTTCTGTGCTTTATAAGGTATTCAATGCAATATATTAAAATAACATATTAAACAAAGTTATTGCATTCAGGGTTTGCTACAAAAATGTGCATTTTTGAAATTTTTCAAAGATATATCATGCAAAATTTAAAGTAATATGTATTTGAGTAGAATAGCTTATATACTTATGTATAAAAAAATTTTAAAATAATTCTTTAAATGTTTTTTTTTTTCAATTCCTGCTATTAGCTCACTCATTTCATTTTAATTATAATAATTTTTGTTGTTTTTTAATCATTTAAAATTATCACAGATATTATTTTATTGAAAATTAATTCAAATAAAATTATTATCTTTAATGAAACCTGTTTAGTTCCAATGGACTTAAATAAATTAAATGAAACTATTCTTCAATTTAAGATTCTTTTCCTTTTAGGGTAATTTAAGATTCTTAATTAAGAATTTAAGATTCTTAGATTAAGAATCTTAATTCTAAGATTAAGAATTTAAGATTCTTAGGGTATTTCTCACTTACTATGTGCACTTAAAGCTTTGAAATTATATTTAACCAAGCTAAAACAAGTGATAACAATAAAATTCAATTTAAAAATGAAAAGTACACCCAAATAATAAATATATATATATACATAAAATAATCACATTAAATTTGCTGTTTTTAAACAAAACTCATTTTCAAAATTTTTAGTTTGGGGGCAGAGTAAAGCGTATTTTTTACATACTTGTACATTTAAAAGTAGGAATTATGATTTAAATTTTTATCAACTATAAATTATTTTAAACAATTAGTAACATAATTTTTTAAAATATAAAGTTATTCTTAGGGCTACAAATTTTTTTTACATGATTCTGTATGTACTCAAAATTGTTATTTTTAATAACTTAAAAGATTTAATATAAAAAAAAAACATTATAAAGGTTTAAAAAATTGAGTTTTTTTAGCATCAGTTCAAGCATTATACCTTTGGAAACTTTAAAAGAATAAAGGCAAATATTGAAATTTAAAAAAGCATTTCATACATAATATCCTATTTTATATTGCCTACTTTTTCAGGAAATAAATATCCTCTAAAACTGATTTCAGTCCCACCTAAAGTAATTCACATCTTGCTATTTTATAGCATTCATCTTGAATTTTTTAATTTTTTTATCTTGAGTTTTGAATAATATATATATATATTCACACACACACACATCTATTTTTGATAAAACTCCAATCATTATACTGCATATTTATCATTGTCTAAATTTTGTAATGTGCTTGATTATATTGCAAAAACATAATATAGTTTTATAATATAAGTAAATTATTGATTTTTTAAAAATATTTATTAGTGTGTGTGAATTAATGCATAATTCTTTAAGTAATTACTTATGGTATAAGGATAAGTTTCAACATTAATATAGACTTTTACATTAGTTTGAGATTAATATCCTAAATTAAAAAAAAAATCCTGTGATAATCAATTTTTTTATTTTTAATTTTTGAAGGGTCCACGGTTTAGTATGGACAGCTCTTCAGAATCAGAAGAAGATTCAGTGCTGCATCATAAAGCCTTCACTGCAACTGGATTTCATGGTCACATAAGTGATCGTACTTTAAGTTCTGACTATTCAGAATTCAGTGATGTGGATGAACAGGAGTTGATGTTATCCACAGAATGTCTAAATAATGGTGCTAGTGACAATAAGCATGATGCCGTTCTTGAAAGTTGTGGAATTTTAGCCACTTTCAATTTTAAAAACAACCAGCCCAATAACAACTTTGTATTTCTTGATGATCCCAGTCATTTTACTCAGAGGCGTTATAATACAGAGGTGGATGATTTTGTTTTGGATGCTATGAAAAAAGCATCACTCAGACAGATGAATAGAAAGTCTTCTTTGAGTGATGAATCAAAATGCAAGAAACAGCTACCTTTGACATCTATGCCTCAAATTCATATAAGTACTGAAAGCAATTTAGCTGCATATACCAAACCAGATGAGGCTGCATGCAGTTCTGGCAAAGTTGGAGTGTGTCGTAAGTTGTCCAAATCCTCTGAAGATTTAGAGTATCGACCATGTACAGTGGCCACATCTAATGAAGTCTCACATTTGTTGGTTCAAGAAGAGGTCATGCTTGATACAGATGGCTTGAATGCTAAGATGAAGACCTCGCACAGTGAAAGTGCAATCCAAGATTTTTCACTGTCTTCTCTCAACCTGTCCAGTACCTTATCCCCCATTGCGATAAAAAAAGATTTAGTTCTTTCTCCTTTATCTAGGATAGCCAAAGGAGTACAAAGCTTTGGTATGAATCTGAGACCAGGTCATCATCGTGGAAGTCCAATCTCACCTGACACTGAAGATTATGAAAAGCTGAAGCTTAAAAGAAAAAAATGTGCTACACGTATCATCGAATTGTGATGTATTCTGTAGTATATATGCAGCATAGCTCTACATTGAAATATATTTGTATAGATATATAAAATTAAAACTGATAAAATTATATGAACAGTAGGATTGTCCTATAAAAGCTGTTCAGTTGTTTAATTTGTAAAGAACTTATGCTTGTGCAGTATTGAGAAATATAGAATATAATATATACATACATTTTATTCATGTAAAAAATATTTAAAAAATTTCATAAGTCAATGTACTTAAAGAAGTTGAAATATTTTAAATTGCTGATTAAGTCTACTTCAAAATAAAATAAAATATTTCCTGCCTTTTTGTAAAAAGCAACAAAAACTATCATATTCTATGTTCCACATAGAGTATTTAAACATTTTTTTTTAACAATTCAGCTGCACAATTGTATCATTATCCTTAAAATTAATTTTAAATGTGTATTATATTTAGAATAATTTAAGAAGATCTTTTTCTCAAAAAATCTTCAGTTTTTAATTTGGTTGTATACTATGTTTATGTATGCAATATTTTTATTGCATATTTTTTAATGGGCCATTTACAAATAACTGATTATTTAAAAGAAAAATGCTCTTTTCTTTCAAAAAAAATTTTCACAATTTTTAACTGACTTTCTTTCTCCAGTTAAACAGCACATTCTCTGAACTACATACTTATAAAACTCTTTTAAAAAAGTAAAAATTATAAGTTTTTAGATACTTTTATAGAATTCTATGTAGAGTATAAAATATTAAAGGTATATTTAAAAAATTATTTTAATTAGGTATGTAGTATTACAGAATTTACCCAGCAATAACACTACCTAAGAACTTATACTTTTATTATAACCTAATTGTTTTATGTACTTTGTTATACATGTTTCCAACTTTAATTTTGTAAGAATAGAAATATTGTCAATTTTATGGCTATAGAATATATTGATAAGTATTATATGCTTGTATTTAAGAGAAGACTTATTTGTCTGTAATTATCATTCATACATGCAATTTTATATTGCTATGATTGTGAAAGCTAAAAAGAGTTTTATATAATTCAAAGAAATTATATTTGTAAAACCAGAAAAGAGCATTAAATATATTAAACGTGCATTGCTTAGTAGTTAGCTAGTTGACGCAAGATAGCTCCCTCCTATAATTTTCCTCTTGTAGAAAATCATATTAAATTCTTCTCTAAAAATTGAAATGTAAGGATTAAAAAAATATAAGCAGAGTAACACAACTTATTAAAATATTTCAATTTAATATTATTTTAAGATTATGTATATTAAGAATAATATAAAAGTAATTTTATAATTATTAATTTCTTAGTGTTTAAATGAAAATTTTATTTAATGTTCTTAAAATCCTTATTACATTAATGTGGTTAGAGTTAATTACATATTTTTTTCTGAAAATTAAAATTTCAGTTATTTTGAATAAAATATATATATGTGAATACATTCATTAATATAATTTTTGGCAATACTATTAAATTTCTTTTTACATTTCATTTAATGAATTTAGTGATATAAAGATGTTTTAAATGCAAATATTAGTAGTGGTATATACTTTTTTTTTATAATGTTATACATTAATTTCAAAATTTCTGACTTATGTTCATATAATTATGATATATAACAAATTATACTTATATAATTCTGCTTTTTGTTTGATTATGTGAAAAATTTTCTTATTTGATCAATTTTTTTGATAAAATCTGTAATGTTGTTTTTCTTTACTTAGTTATTTTTACTTCTATTTCTTTCAGGGACTGTCTACAATTGAAATAGTTTTTATGCTACTGCTCTTTCTTTTTTGATTTTACTATTATTTTTAGAGAAGAATTTAAGAAGTTAATCCCCAAAGAATTTAATTGTATCAATGCATACATGTTGAAAATGTTATTAAAGTATTAAGAAATTTAATTGATTTTCTAGTATGGTACAATTACATTTCAAGTAGTATATACATTGATATAACCATTAATGGTATTGCCTTAGGAAGTTTAGGTGATCTCTCTTTAGAGAATCGACATATTTTTTTTTCATACAATCTTTGTTTAAAGTTTTAAAAAATATTATATTTCTTTGGTATTATTCTTATGCTAATTTTTAAAATAAAAATCATAAGTTGTCATTTCTGACATCTTTTGAAATCTTTTAAAAATGTGATCTTTTACATGAATATGTAGTATTTAATGTCTTTTCCTTGTAAACATTTATGCATTGTGAAGTGAATAGAATGGGACCATATCCCTTTCCTAATATCGATTATTTTAAACAAATTATTCTATTTTTTTATGTAAATGAAGGATTGTTGGAATTTTCCTGACATTTCAGAGAAATTTGTTTTAAAGAATATATGTATATTTTTCCACACACCAAATGCATATTTACATTTTATGTGCTTAAAATATGAGTATTATTTAATTTATTATTATTTAACATGCAGAAGTAATTTATAAGAATGATCTTATTAAGGAAAGCACTTTTTCATTGATGGAAAGGTGCTTTCTCTTATTTATATGTGCACATGTAGTGTGTTGTTTATTAGATTATAACTTGTTTATATCTTTAAAGAGCAGCAATAATGTAATTGCTTAAGATCCTTTTCAATTACTGTGAGTTGAATGCAATACCTATGTGAGATTTGTAAACAATTTGTTTTGATGAAAACTTTAATATTTATAGTTATATTATTGAAGCATATATGCAATAGCTATATTATTATACATTACTAAACTTTCACCAAAGTATGCAAGAATTTTCTTGCATATGAAATTATTTATTTCTTTTTGTGAATATTTATTTATCACTTTTTTGATTATTACTTTCACTATGTAGATTAGAGAATTTTTAAAGATATATTTATGATATTTTATGTAGTGCAATATTGTATAGTACTTTTTCCACTGTAAAAACAATTCACTTCTCAGCTAATTTTGCATAGATGTCTTTCTTATACATTCCATTTATGCTTCTAATTCTTTGTATTATTATGTAGTATTCATGAATATGTACATATATAGAATTTTTGAACTTTTTCTATCTCATCTTATTTATTTATAAATTGAATAGCAGCTACACAAATATGAAAAATATGTTAAACTTGATTTATTTGCATTTTTTATATCTTTTTAAACATTCATGTTTGTGGAGTGCTCTTTTGTCTGAGTTACTTTCAATCAGATTTTTTTTTAAGTAAGTGAAAAGAAAAATTGCGTATAAATTGATTTCTTCGAAAAAAAACCAACTTAAATATATTTAGAATTTTATTTAATAATTTTCTTATTTTTTTAATTGTTTATTTTATGCAATTTATACAAAAGATCAAAATAATTCAAAACAAAAAACTTTAAAAAAAAATTGCTTGTTGCCCCAAGACGTGAGACGAATGAAATAAGAATACATTCCCCCCCCCCTTAAAAAATAGACTTAAGTTCCTAAACTTCATGTTTTAAACTTATATTAAATGGCCAGTCAAGTGTATTAGCAAAAATAGTATTTGAATTTTGATATGTTTCATTTTCAGCATTGATCATATCACTTTTTTAATAAGACAGAAAAAAATTATTTTTTTTAATAGAAGTAATTTTTTTTTCTAGTTGAATAATTAATTTTTGCTTACAATTTTTTTAGAAAAATAATTTTTTATTGCAGATTTATGCATTACTGCAGTTAAATTAGCTAAAATTAAAAAAAAAATTTAGGTTAGGTTATTTTTATCTATATAATGTTACATTTAAGTTTTCTATGTGAAGTAAATAATCAAGTTTCATACAATATTAAGATAAATGTGCTTTATAATTTTATTGTAAATATTTTTACTACTAGTTTTAGATTTAATTTTTAAATTGATTATTTACTTACTTATTTTTGAAAGAAGTTGATGATAAAGTAGTTATTGTTATCCTCAATTTATATGCATAAAAATAATAAACTATTTATGTTTGTTAAATAAATTTAAATTAATAGTTGTGCAATTAATGGCAACTTTTAAATGATATATCACATTTTTTTTCCCATTTGAAAGTGACTTCTGACAATATATTGAGTAATATTGTTCTTATCTAATTTTTAGGAATTAGAGACTTATTTGATATAAAAATTTGTATGATCTTTAATTCCTAAAAATTTAAGTTTTTTAAACAACGTATTTTAAAACATATTTCTGAAAAGTATGAAACCAAAGAAAAAAGTTTTTTTCGCCCTGTAATGCCGCCAGGAGGGAAAAGACTATTGCCAAGAATTATTTTTCAAATACTGATATCTTTATCTGATTTTTTTACACCTGTGATACTCTTATATTTATTCTTTATAAAAAGCTTACATTTTTTTCCTTTCTCTTTACTAAAGGCAGCTTTTTATTTCTGCATATGTATATTTCTAGTCTTTTGTATTTTTGACTTTATTTACGACTTTTACATGTTTAAAATGCTTTATTTTGTTTTCAGAATTGTGTAAAAAGTGAAGGATATTTGAAACTGAGATAATTTATGTGTTATTTTATAAACTTAAGATCCAGTATGAGAGTTACCTTTCTTGATACACATTGAAAAATTCAATTTGATACTTTCCGTTTTGCCGGCACCTATCTCACCAAGTTGGTGTTATTGGTGACAACACACAATATACATATAAAAAACATTAGTAAATATTAGTTCTCTTTTGGTTTTTCATCCATTTTTGATATATTATGAAAAAGACGTTACTGATAAAAAACCACGCCTTGTTTTGAAAATGCGATAGTAAAAGTTTACCAGCGGAAATATTCCTTTTAGCGTCGGTTGTATCATTTTTGGCGACTTTATCGCCTGCGCCGGCGAAACTTAAAAGTACCTTCAATTTTTATCAAGTGTAAAAGAAAACTAATTTTAACATGATAGTGTATAAAAAATTTACATAAAAGAACATATGTAAACTTAATTATATAAAGGGGAGAGGGATTTGAGTAAACAGTTGAGTTTTTTCCTTGAAAATATATTTTGAAGTTTTTTTTAGTTAATTTTTTTTAATCTCTTATTTTTTTGTTTTTGATGAATTGGAGATGTAGAGACCAGCCATATAGGCATTAAATATGTCGAGGCTCAAAATCCTCACATTGGTATGATGTGGAAATTTGGAAAAGGGTGTCAGAGCTCAGGTGTTGTCCTTATCACTTGACCCAGGTTCTAAATTTTGAGGTCCCTCGTTAATAACCTTTCTGCAGCTGTGGTTAAAGTGTAGTATAGAGGGAGGGCCTTGGTGATGTCAGTTTCTTTTGGCAACCAAAATTGATCGCTAAGCTACTTCATTTAGCGATAGGTGTTCGGAAGCCAGAATGAACTCGTTATCTCACCATGGTATTTAGATAAAATTCGCCATATTCAAAGAAAAATCGCGAAATCCTAAAGGCACCCCTATACTACACTTGAACCAAACAAATTATTTGCAGAATTTTTATTGCGTTTTTCTTATAAATAACTTGAAATAATTGTTTATATTTAATTTTTAATATTAAATTATTTTGCCCTTTTTTGTATTGATTAATCAAATCTAGTTTCATTACCGTACATAGTATCAAAGTAACTTTAAACTCGTGTAAACTTTTCACTTCATGTATTTTCATTACAAACATAAAAAATATTTTCAATATGAAAATTTTTAAAAAAAAGTACAAATAAAATTTAAAAACTATTCTCTGTTCACTTTAAGATGCTCTTTTTTTATTATTTATTTAAAAACTGTATTTAATATCATTGCAGGTAACATATGCATTTTATTTTATTCTATAATTGTATTGTTATACAGACCAGTGGCATTAATTTTCCTTTTTAAAAACTATTTTAACAAAAAAAAATTCTTATTTTTATTGTATTTACTATATTTAATGATGTGTGATTAAATGAGTGCAAATTATTTTTTGAAAATATGTCAAATTTTTAAAATACATTGTTTTGAAACTAAAAAGTGAACTAAAAACTAAACTTTCAAAATACCTTGAACACTAAAAAGTTATTTTATTTTTAATGCCTAGAGTGTAATATAGGAGGGGGCTTTGGCAATGTCAATTTCTTTTGGCGACCAAAATCGATCGCCAAGCCACTTAGCGATAGGTGTCCGGAAGCCAGAATGAATTCGTTATCTCACATGATATCTATATAAAAATCGTCAAATCCAAAGGGCTCCCCCCCCCCTAACTACACTTGAGCCCTTTTAAAGTGGATGTATTCAAAATCGCCTCCAGTATTACATTTTAACATTTTCTTTTATTTTTACTAGGATTTAAAAATCACTTAGTTTGTCTCAGGCATATTGCAAGCAACTTATTGTTAAAAATAGGGTCATATCAATGTGTATTTCAAATATATGAATCTTTTTGTTGAAGAAATTAGTTGAATGTATAACTATAGTCTCAGGAAAAAAAGAACATGTAAATTATGTATATATAGATTTGTTTGGGCATGATTTAATCTTTTTTTATACATGGGAGTATTGTTTTAATTACCCCCAAATAAAATTGGGAAATATGTATTTATCAAACAGTTCCTACATGAGCAATTTTTAATAATTTATTTCATAATTTATACAATTTTATGCAAAAAGAATGTATTTTAAAATCCTCATCTTAAGCATGGTATTAAGTTTTCTTATATTTCAGTTTTTTGGAACTAATTTCATATCGGTACACTATTCGCTTTTGGCGTGATTTTGAAATTGCGCCAAATAGGTATTTTGCGATCAGGCTAATTTCATTGTTTAAAATTATCGCCCCAACTTGGTAAAATTTTTTGAACTATTTGGCTGAAATATACGTAGCGTACCGATATCAAATTAGTACAGAGTTTTTAATTATCTTATATTTTCAGCTCTATAACCCGTTTTTTTTTTTTACCTTTAAGCTCTTAAAATCTCAAAAATTTACGTCCACTGATCCGACTTATCATAATACTGGTGCATCTGTAAATAATGCATTTTAACTCCCAGTTCTGGAGGCAGTTTACCTCTCATTTAAATTTTTTGCATGTTTTTTATTCATACGTTTTATAAAGTTGCATAAAAAAATTAACTTTATATTGCAAAAAAAGAAAAAAAATTGAAATTAGTTCTTACAATATCAATAGATAGTATGGATCCAAATTTTTCTTATGAAGTATTTTATGAAATATCTACTGTCATTATCAATGATATCATTTATTTGAATTTTTGTATTATTATAAGCCTCCTATATCTTAAGGTATTCTACATCCTATTTTCTCTTTTGAATAACTTTTTAACTTCTGATGTTCAGCTTTCTTTATCATACTATTTTTTATAGTACTGCATAATTTAGATTGAGAATCCAAACCGCCTAGTATTCCTATGCATTGAGCGATTCACACTCCCTGTGATAATGCCTTAGCTACACAATCTGCTGATGAAGTGTTGATGATTGTAGATGAAATTATTATTGAATATGTAAATAAAAGTCGAAAAGCATTGACTTGAGTTGCTTTCTTTTACTCATAACACTCATGTGACCAGAGTTCTGAAAAAGAACCAGATAAAACCAGAGTAAAAATAATTGATTCATAAATGTGTACCTACATATGTATATATATATAGTCGACATTCGATAATTTGAAGTTGAAGGGACCAGTGAAAAACTTTGAATTATCAAGAGGGTAGGAAAAAACTCCCAAAATACACGAAAAGGAATTTTTTTTTCTAACACAATTTAAATTTGAAACTATGTAATAAAACAACAATTGCGTACAAATGTATAAATTATTTTAAAGTATTTTTTAAAAGGTACATATTATACAGTATAAATATTAAACTGAAGTTAAAAGAATACATTTATATATTAAAAACAACTATTAAAAAAATACATACTGTACGTAATTTGTTTTGACAAAAAAAAAATCTCTTTTGTTGTTGTTTTATGGCTTTCAATCTAACTTTGTCAATAGATTTTTCTAGAATAAATGACTCTAGAAAAACGTCCGCATCAACATGATTTTGAAGAAAAAAGTTGCGTAGTTTGTTTAGTGACAATTTAGCTTCTGCCTGAGTTATCAGAGTCAACTCCGTTGGTCATTAAAGGGACTACGTTACAGGAGAGACAATACAAAAAACATCTAAGCTCCAATTTGTTTGCTACGGGACTCTACATGATAGTGAGTGTTTGAATTGTCGTGAGTTTTATTAGATCACTTCGAATTATCGCGTGCTGTATTCGGACTGGCTACAGATTTTACTTCGTAATATTGAGTGTACCAAAACGTATTGTTTAGTTCGAAATATCAAGAGTTTTTCTAGGGACTGAGCATATATACTTCGAATTAGCGTAAGGTCCGTATTATCGAAGATTTGAATTAGAGAGAGTTGACTGTATATGCTTTGTTCTACTTTAGAATAAGATTTATTATTTCAGTTCATTTAATTTACACTTACCTTTATAATTTTCTGTCTGGAACTTGTATAAAAGTATTTGGAATTTTTAGCGCGTTTTTCACGTAGTGGAACAAAAGCGCTATTAGGACGCAAATTTCGTCTTCGTTCCATATTTTGTCGTACCTTTTTCTCAGCCAACAAGCAACCAATTGACCTCGGGTTTTCGGCATTTGATTGCATTTGTGCCCTAGATGAGCCGAATCATATTTAAATTTAATCATTTTTAATTAATTTTTTTAAGTACAGTACTACTTTCTGTTAGTAAAAAGTTCATTAGTTGCATTATTGTAAAATACAACATGTGAAAAACGCGCTAAAATTACTTGGCCATGCCAATGATTGATATCTTGTTTAACAGTATTTTGAATATAGTACTGTTAAGAATTTTGACTGTGAAAAAGTATTCTTTAAAATTTATGCAGATCTTTACTTGTTCTGTGGTATTAATTTTTTTTAAAGAGAATATACAATTTTGTCAAATTTATTCGTGAATTTCTTTATTTTGACAGGGAATTATAATTGTAAAAAAAAGAAAACTCAAAATCCGTTGATATGAACATCACACACACAACCAACTATATATTACTCAACTAATTTTATCAATAACTAAACTGAACAGTTTTTAAAATATTTCAAGAAAGTTAGTTGAAATCACACACAATTGTTAAAGAAAAATTAAATAAGTCCCTCATAATATTTTTTCAAAAGAACATAGTAAGCCACAAATATCATGCAACTTAATAAAATATTGTATCACACACATATTAAGACGGCGATTTAGTTTCTAATAGATAAAAAAAGTAGTTGGTAGATAAATCCTTTATAAATTCATCAAATATCTAACTTGTAATATATAAGTATTTTTTCTACACCAGGAATAAATTAATAATTTAGTCAGTCTTGAAAATTGGACACTTTTCTTTGCAAGACTCAAGATCTAAATAAAAAATACATATGTGTATGCGTATGACCATACGATAGAAGCGGAAACTTTTGATTTATTCTGGGCTAGAGAATCCAGTTGTTCGGATGTACTACGTTTCCTTTTGCTACAATTTCGCTTGTGGGCGTTAAGTAATTCTCTTTTTTGTACCTATTCATCGGTGGATTTGTTTATTTCATCCATTTTCTGAAAAGGGCATTGTTTAAGTAATTATGCAGTCTTTATAATGAGTGTAGACGATTTAAATGTCAGTTAATAAAAAATGTAAAAATATTTAGATAAATAAGTTACTTGATTTATGTTTATATTGTACTATCGCAACAATGTCAACGTTCAAGATAACTTACCAAGTTGGCAACCCTAATTTCCCATGTATAGTACGCGCTGAAGTGGCAACCATGAGCTCCCTTTCATATAATATTGCCAATACCGTTGCTATAATACGTAAGTACCGTTTATATAATGACGTATACTATATAAGGCTAGGAAAACTTATGCCCTGAGAGCCATTTACGTTTCTTTAAATTCTCTAAGCGAACAAAACGAGAGGGTTCGCAATTAATTTTCCCCAATTAATGCTTTTATTTTGTCGCAATCTCTTAGTTGTCATCATAAATCTTTCTCGCCAATAAAATGTCGGATTTTAATTCTTTTAGCACATTTTTGAAGTGAAACTTCTTTGCGGACGGGAGTGAATGAGAAATTTACCCAGTTTTGCGTTAACAGTGAAAAAGCGAACGGAAGTAGTGTTTCCCCCCCCCATCCCCCGAAACGTCGCCATGGTGAGGAGATAGCGGGGTGGGGTGGGTAGACCACGTGACTTGCGTAATATCTGTGAAAAAGTTGGAAGATTGCTAAGGGGGAATTGTGCATCAAAAGTATATCTTGCTGCTATAGACGAAAGGCGCTTAGGTATTGGTGACATTAAGTGGGTACCCTTGCTACTCTCGTAACGAACTCGCGTGGCGTACTTTCGTAGTTTTTATGTAATAAACGTACCGTTTTCAACGAATAAACACACCCAAAATATTACCATTGTATGGCTCTTCCCGTTTGGGGAGTGTCTGGAGCATTGTGTATGTGTCACTAACGTTTTGCGCCTGAATCGCTACGGATAGCGTCTTGTAAACAAACACAGGGACTTCTGTTAGTGATGCATTAAGTTTATATTATTAATTTTTATTTCCACTGAATCAAAATTAATTCTGGTCAGATAGCGTAGAACAAATGTAAAAAAAGGAAAAAATTTTCGTGAAAAAAAAAGAAAAACTAGTAGCAGCAATTCCAGGCGAAAGTCTAAATATCACCAGGTAGTTCTGTCGCAGCTTTTATCATCTTTATCCATAAAGTTTTAGTGTTGTACACATCAGAGGCTGCTGCAATCATTGGATCCGATGATGATTAAAAGCCGATTATCTTAACTGGAGACTTTAATGTTAATTTTGCTTCAGAAGAAGCAAAGCCACTCATTGATTCTTGAAAACGACACTCAATTTGACAATGAATACTGATTCTAGAGAATGGAAAACAATATACGGAACCACGATTGATGCAGTTTTAGAGTCGATCAAAACCAATTGAGCATAACGCACCCAAACCTGACGCTTAATTTAGATTCACTTTTCAGCAAAACGCGTCTAAAGAAGTTATCACTTCAAAAATACATATTTCGTGATTCACACACACACACACATTTATAAACTTTTAAGTAGTTTTCTAAAGTTATAAAGCTTACTAAAACTTAATATCAGATCAATTTAATAATACAAGAGATACTCAAGTAAATCAGGACAAGGGACATTGAACTAATTGAAGTTAGTAGAACACAATACTTTTAATTTTGGTATTATATAGCCTTCTTCACATTAAAACACAAGTAACATTTCTAATTATGTGCACCATACTGTAATGTAATCGAATATAGATAAATTATCTTGGTTCTGTTTCTCAAGATGGTTGTTAAACACAATAAAAAACTATATTATAAACCTTTTGTTCTGGTCTCCAAGCTATATGTATCCATATTTTACTCATTTAAGAAGTACACAAATAATAATATGCATCTGAATTATTAATATAGTCTCTTGATGCCATCATATATCAATTATTTAAAACAAAAAATTTCGATTTACGGTACAAATACACTATTGGAAATGGTGTTTATACAATTTTCATATTTTTGAGCAGTGTCATTCATTTTGAAAATATTTTCCTTAGATAAACGAAAATAAATTGTTCGTCTCCATTTCATTTGGTAATTGATATTACAAATTATGTTTATATTTCAAAATTGTCTAACGTGATAAAACTGTGATAATATAAAAATTGCATTCATTTTCCTTCCTATGCCATACACGATAAAAATAAAAACTATAAGTTTTGGGATTAAAAGAAAATAATCTAAATAAATAAACAATTTATACCACATAACATTTGTATTGTTGTTGTCGTATCCGTCCCGAAGGGAAGGAAGGAAAGTTGTCAGAGCCTGAGACAGGTTGGACTTCTGAACGATAGATGGCGACACCACCTATCTCCCCCCTTCACAATTTAGGCATAGAACTGGAGGGGAGGGAAATATTCTCCAGCACCCATGTTATCTGATGCTACCACCCACAAGACTTTCGGACCCACGGATTTAACAAGCACGTACTCCGTGTGCACTTGGAGGGTATTTGGTGGCATCGAACACAGGCCTTCCGGTCTGGAGTCCGATGCTCTAACCACTAGGCAAACCACGGCCCTATAAAATTTATGTAATTGAATAAAATAAATGTACCACCTCAAACATTTTAAAATATACAGCAAGTAAAATATTACACAAGACTCGCAGTTTTATAAATTAGTATTCTTAGTTGATATGATAATATATGCTATTGTTTATAAAGAAGTAACAAAATATATTAATGTATTCTCTATTTACACTGCTGGCCACCGTAAATGCAACACTCTGAAGGAAGCACGCAAATAACATGAAATTTACAACATGCATTAGCGGAGGTGAGGTATGCAAATGATTAGAATTTCAGCGCAGACACACATCACGCACGCCTGTGGCGCCAACTCAAAGCACTATTTAAAGCTTGGAGATTTCAACGATTTCACGTTCGGCAATTGTGGTTTTCTTGTGGTTTTTTCAAAAAACGATCAGTTATGTCTCGTAGAAAACAGCGATCAGCTTTTGATCAAGTATCCGAGTTCGACGGAGGAAGGATAGTGGCCTACCGAGATTGTGGATTATCTTTCAGGCTACCGGTACGTCGACTACCGGTAGTCGTGTTGGACGAAACCAAACAACTGTAATGCGGATATGTGATCGTTGGATGCAGGAGGGTACGACGGACCGATGTGGTCGATCGCATCTACCTCAGTGCACCACTTCACGTGAGGACAGGCAAATTGTGCGCATGGCAGTGACGGATCGCTCAGTCACATCACGAACCATAGCACAGCACATTGAGTCTGTAACGCATCATTCAGTGTCTGCGCGTACCATTCGATGCCGTTTACAGTAGAGTGGTCTGTCCGCAAGACGTCCATTGCTTGGTCTACCCTTGACGCAGAACCACAGACGTCTCCGCCGCCAATGGTGCGATGAAAGAAAGATGTGGGCGGCAGAATGGAATGAAGTTGTCTTTACTGACGAGTTACGCATCTGTCCGCAACACCTCGATGGTCGGATTCGAGTCTGGAGACACCGCGGAGAGAGGATGCTGAACAGCTGCGTAATGCACCGCCCTACTGGTCCTGCACCGGGTATTATGGTATGGGGCGGTATTGGATATCACTCTCACACTTCTCTAGTAGGCATTGCCTGTACTTTAAACAGCCATCGCTACATCTCTGAGGTGTTGGAGCCAGTTGTCCTTCCTTACCTTCAGGGCTTGGCCACAGCCATATTTCAACAGGATAATGCACGACCACACGAGGCACGCATTGTCCAAAGGTTCTTCGTCAATCAACAGATTGAATTGCTTCCCTGGTCGGCTCGCTCTCCGGATCTTTCGCCGATAGAAAACATGTGGTCCATGGTTGCTCAACGATTGACCCAGATTACACCCCCAGCTGCCACACCAGATCAACTTTGGCAACGTGTGGAATCTGCTGTGGATCTTTAAAAGTACCAGGACTCAGAAGAAACAATATATACGAGTTCCTACTTACCTGAAAAGATTACTCACTTTTCAAAACATTCAACTGTTTAGAGCAGCAAACCTTGGTTTGTCAGGAACAAAGTCTTGCATAAAGATCTCAATGCTCCGCCACTTCTTGATTTCCTTAAAAAAACAATCAGAAAATTTTTCCACTCGGTTACCACAGATTCCAAGCGAATCCATCAGGGAAACCCTGGCTTATAACAATTCTATCCCTAGCTCTTCTAAGAGACCTAGAGAAGTTCTTAACCACTCGTAACACTTCCCAGCTCTGAAAAGGATGAGAATATCTTGATACGAATTAGAAAATTCTTATATCAATCATTTTTTATGGTTATTTGTCACTAGTTGTTTTCTTTTGCAAGATTTCATTCACTCTAATTATCCCCCCCCCCCCCTGCTATGCAAGCTTTTTTGCACGTGTTTAGTGTGGCGACTACCCCTCATAATTTTATTTTAAAACTTTTCCCACTTTCTTCCAAATAAGTTATTTAAGATGCAACGAGAAACGGACTTAAAAGTAACACTCTATTTAATCCTTGATATTAAAGAAATTCCTCCCTTCTCAATCCAGATGCGGCGGACAGTTGATAGATGGGCTTGGTCGTCATGGAGATGTGACATTTTCTCTTTGCTCTCCTTAGGGTTTGCAGTCCCGGGATCCCGGTGATTTTTTCAAATCCCAGGATTTAATTTCTGTCTGAATTATATTTTGAAATTTTTTTTCAAAGTATTTTGAATCTAGTATTACATTTAATGTATCTTATTTACTTTTTTTGTATTGTATATGTTTAATGTCAGTTTTCTTACGTGTTGAACCTTGAAGGATTCGAGGCGTGTGTGTATGTTAAACCGTGAAATTTGATATGTTTTCTCTTATTTTCTTCTGTAATTTTTTTTCCCGACGCGAGTGGGGTCAGAAAACGGACATTTCTCTTACCCTCAGGATGCCTGGTGTCAGCTAACTTGGACAGAGGCAATTAGAATTTCTTAAAAGATATTTATTTAAAAGATTCAGTCTCGGAATTCAGAAATCCCGATTATTTTTCCAATCCGGAAATCCCGAGATTAAAATAACTAATTCCGGGATTTAATTTTTGACTAAATTATATTTAAAAAATTTTTTCTCATAAAAATCTTCTATGAGTTTAATTCTTCAAAAATTTATATTTTGTTTATGATATATGTACGTAGAATTTTTTTGTGCAATTATAAGTGCTATAGGTAAAATATATATATATATATGACAGCTCTCATTTCTCGTATGGGAGAACGTTACACAGATCTAAGTGGCTCACTGCAATGCTTACACAATAATATAAGCAACATCTCAAGAATAGATTTGTCACAGTTACTTCTTCAATTAAATGCTGTTAATTAATAGCGGACCTGCTTGAGACACTTCAAATCCCATTGCATTACTAACAGCTCATGCAACTGAATCTTCAATTTCAAATGAGGTAACACTTGAAATTGATTCACATTTTGATTCAATAACTGGATCGATTTATATACAAGAATCATTAAGTGTAGCAGAAGAACTAAATAAAGTTATCAAAGAGGTATATGCACCAATGCAGTCTATTAGATTTGAGATACTGTCATCAAAAATAAATGTCTTTTTTGAAAATGGAGGGAGACGTGGTGACTACCTGAAAAGAACATACTCCTAGTTAATGACGATAATACCAACTAGTAAAGAATTCAAATGTGCATTTTCTTTGGCAGGACAATTTGTAACAAAAATAAGATTCTGTTTCAACGATGAAACGCTGCGTTTTTAGAAGCTTATTTACAGAAACACAAGAAATGCTTTTTTAAAATATTTCATTATGTACTATTTTTATATGTTTTTTTAAGATGAATTAATTTTTTTATTTATTTCATTAAAATAATATTAAACCAATTTTCAATTTTATTATGCAATTTCAACTATGCTAATATGTAAGTATTTTTAATAAATAGTCCAATCCTAATCCTGGGACCAATTCTGGGATTTGCATAATGTAATCCTGGGATTGAAAATATGACAAGGGATTGCAAACCCTACTCCTTCTAAAGCAAAACAGAAACTAAATCTACTGGAAGAATGGTTTCCCACTCACCCCTCTACCAGCACTATCGTGCTGCACTTAATGTGGACAGCTATCTATTTTTATGCAACTTCAACAAATTGTTCTTTTTTCATCTAAATATGATAAGTGTATAATATATTTTTCTAAGGTTCCACATAAATGTATAACCATTACCTTATGATGAGTATACAAGTATGACCACTATGATATGGCACCACAACTGAAGAATCAAATTATTTTTATATGTAGTCAAAAATGTTTGATGTTTAAATTCCAAAATCACTGAATAGAAAAATGACAAATACTGCACATTAAATTACTAAGATTTTTTCACATCATTTGATAACTGAAAATAAATTTTTACCAATAACAACTCAATTTATTTTTAAGCACATATTTTTTTTAAAACAAAACACTATCAAATAATGCATATGTATTCTTTCTACTGAAGGAAAAAATGAAATCTTTAATTTTTAAACTATCTTCCACATTTTAAGTATCAAAGTATTTGTTTTGTAAGCTAATTTTAAAAAGTAATGACTCTCACACATACATATTTAGTCTATTTTATTATTTCTCTACCTGAGTGTAATGAATACAGCTGCTTTCTACAATTTATTAGAAATTTCAGATATATTTCATTAAAAAAGATTTATTTGAAATGTAACAAACTTAAAAGTAAATGCCACAGCACCTATGTAAAAACTATAATACAAAATTCATTCTAAACATTCACGTTTTAAAGCCTTTTATAATACATTTGAAATCAACAACTAGAAAAAATAGCAGCACAACAATACAATATTGAACAAAGCAGATCCTTATAAAGAGTATCTTCATTGTATTATGTCAAAGTGCACAGCAATTAATTAGTGCTAATTTTTTCTTAAGTGCGAGAAATGTTGACATAAATATGATTTGAAGTAAATGCAAAAATTTGATTCCCTTGAAAGACATGAGAATTAGTCAATACAACAAAACACAAAAATAAAAAGAAACAGGAACATTATTTTTAACATTGGTCTTATCACAGGGAATATTGATCTTGAATAACACAGTGGAATATTTCCCAAAAAATATATCACAAAATCTTAATTCACTTTTTAAAAGAAATATGACAATTGTAAGATTGAGTGATGCCACACAAATTAAGATAAAAATATAATCTGGTTTGAAAAATATTTTTAAATTAAAACAAAATCCAAATAAACACTTTTTTCTATGAACATGAATAGAAATTATTTCATGATTATGACATAAAAGAACAAAAATGTCAAAAAAGAAAACATAAAATAAATTTTATGCTATAAAAGAATACATAGAATAATGTTACAAAAAATACAAATTTTATAAATATATATATGCAGAAATGGAAGAATATTTCTAATATGTAAAAATGTTTTGAATATTTAAATAAAATTAGAAAACACAAGTCAATTACCTAAATGATTTGCCTATCGCTTAGAATTTTATATATGTCAGATGCACAATTATGTTATCAAACACGATTTTCCAAAATATAAAACTATTTATCGGTTTCCAAAATGTACTTGGGGGGGGGGGGAAACACAAGCAAATTATATTTTGTAATATAATTTAAGAGATTATAATAAAGAGAAGTTCAACAACAATAAAATATTTTCTATTGTTTATTTTTTTATGTTATAGACTGCTTTCCTCACAATTTTCTTATAAAAAAACTGTTACAAAAAATATTTATTGCATTACATCACTTAATGCATTAAAAAATAAATGAAAAAAAGAGAGGGAGGAATATAATCTCACTTTCCCAGCAGAGTTTAAGAAAAAATGATATATCTTTCATAATATAAAATTTAAAAAATGAACACAAAATAAAATTTTTTTTGGAAACAAAATATTTTGTCGGAAGAAAGCTATGAATACTTATCATAAGCATTTAAATAAAATGCAAGAAAAGTGACCTATAAGGTAAGAACACTTATGAAAAGAATGAAAGAAATGAAAATTTTTTAATCCAAATAAAAAAATTTATTTAGTAGATAATTTGAAAATAAAACACCACTGTAGGTATTGATTCAGAAGTCATGTTTCACAAGCATAATTTTAATTGTGAAAACATTGAATGGGTATTTGTTCATCTCTGAAAGATTATTTCAATTTTTATGATAATCTAATATAATATTAATTCCATAATTATTACTATGGTATAATTCTAAATTGAATTTCATTTTCTTAGATTAAATATGAAAAAAAAAATGTTTCATTAAATAAAATAAAGTTATTTATGAAAATTCTCTTATTTGATGTTATTGCAAGCAAATCTCTTTATAATTAAGATATCATGATCCAAAAGAATTAAAAATGGAATGCTTTTTGTAAAAAAAACATATTATTTACTAAAAAAACACACAAAATTTTAAAAAATAGAAAATTATATAAGAAATATTAAAAGTCCAGAGACTTAAAATAATGTAAACAATAGGGGGAGGGGATGATTGCAACATTTTAAAGGGAATTTTTTAAAAAGAAAATGAGCCAATTCTACTTTAGATATACAAGGATATAATGCATACATTTTATGAGATGAGCCATTTTGACAACACTGCAATAATTTTCTTAAACAAATTTTGTAGTTCAAACCTGAGTCACATTATCACATCAATGACAATATATCTTAAGAGAGAAAACATATCAAAACTAGGTATTTTTCACAGTTACTCTATTAGTCTGAACAAAATTTCAAAATATATAAAACAATTCTGGAAATTACCAGCCTTAGTATATCAATATCCCATGTAACCTTTTAAATCAATCAATACTTCCTAATACAATTCATACTAGATAATGAAATAAATTTTAATCATTAACACCCGTAAGAATGGACAAATAATAAAATTTAATTTTAACTTCAAAAAATACGATAAATTGGATAAAATTAATGCATGTTTCAATTCCACTCCAATTTTAAAATCAAATCAGTAAAAATTGTGATTAATATTTTTCAAAATTCCATTTAAACTATTTATACAAGCATTTAAACTCATTTCATCTTCTGAGAAAAATACATAATATAATAATCTCTTCTATTACATATATATATATTGAAGAATCTAACATTTGTATTACTTATGAGTTTTATGATACAAGGCAGTGCTTCGATACAAACAAAAATTGCTATATTCTTTAAAGTACATGAATTTCGCATGCTGAAAGAACATCAAAATTTTTGAAAATAAATAATTACATCAAGCCACATTGAATTAAAATAATAATCCATAAACTGTTTTCATGTTTCTAAATTCTACATGTATAACTCAACAATAAAGTACTTTGAATGTAGCTATCAATACATGTAACAATCATTATTCATACTGTTTCTAATAGGTTTCTAAGTAAAACAAATAATTTTTTTGATATTATAATAATCAACACAATAAAAATATTAAAGTACAATTGTAACCAATATCTTTAAATATTGAGCTAAATTTTCTTTAAGTAGAGAAGTCAGCGTAATAACACCGAACAATGTCTAAGTACTTGAATGAAATTATATGATACATCAAAATTTCAAAAGATTCCATTTAAGTTTTAATAAATTCAACAAACTTTCAATATAATTTTCACAGAAAAAAATTTAAACATCAATAAATCCTTCCCATAATCTACTAATATATATATATATCTAAACATATAAATTATTAAATGCTTTGTCTGTATTTACAATTACACACATCACATCTCATACTCAAGAATAAACTACTCAATCTACACATGTGCGAATGCAGAACCAAAATTAGTAATAAGAGCAACAATAAAAATTAGTACAGGTTAAACACATCCATACTCATACCACACAGAATTTTCTAAGGACTTTTCCTTTGAGGATCCACGAGAACTGTTAGGATCACTCTTTTCGGTCTTAGTCCTGGAAAACTTGGAAGCCTCAGTTGTGTCGATATTGCTGTTGGTGTCTGAGCAGTAGGCAGACAGGGGGCGTGCTGGCTTGTTCACCACCTGAGGGCAATGCAAGACATCGCTGGCAATATATGATAGCGGCTGGAAAGAATTATCAGAGGTGCAATGGCGACCGAGGTTATAAGATGAGATCTGTTGAGAGGAAGCACTTCTGGAAAATGCTTGGGATGGATTGCAGCCCATCACGTCTGCATTGGTCAGGTTTGTAATGAAATTAAGAGTCATGTTGTTTTCTAGTGTAGTGTGCTTAGGTCCCATATCTTTTAATAGTTCTGAACTAGCCTGAAAAAAAAATAGCGCAAGTTAATGAAGTCAATAGTTAAGTCATCCTCTTAACCCAAGTAGGAAATTTTATTATGATGATTAAAATTGAGAATGAGATTTTCTTTTTCATACGAAGGACAGCCCTATAATATTTGCAATTTAATACATAAAAGATCATGCTAATCTGTGATAAAAAAAAACCTGACATAATATCTACATTTTAAAAGAATATTTCTCAAAGAAAATAATGTACATTAAAATGCTTCCACAGTACATTAAAATTGCAATGGAATTAAGTTTATAGATCTCTCAGAAGATCTATTTTAACTCCAGCAAACAAAGTCAATTTTTCAAAAATTTTATAATCTCCATGCATTTTTTAAAAAAAATTCTTTGGTTTCTAGTTTTTAGGATATAGGAAGTATTCAAAAAGAGATGGGTGGATAAAACTTTTTAATTTATTCACCCTTTCAGCAAACCAGTCTCAGAATGGCTTACGAGATACACTGTCTTGTGGAGATGGGCAATTAATGCTGCTAAGTCTAACTTGAAGGGGGAGGATTGCAGACTAAATTTAGCATAAAAAATGAACATAAAATGTTCTTGAAAATTTTTATACGTATAAAAACTCAATTTTGAAATTGTAGTGTTACTGTTGCAAACCTGATACATATGGTTTATTAATACTTGTTTATGTTTCAATTTATCATTATTCATAATATTGAAGCAAAATAGAAAAATTCTAGATGACAATAAATTTAAATGAATGTGTTTTTAAATACAAAGTATTGCAAACAGTGTACATTTCCTAATAAAATTCCTCAAAGGATGTCATAAAGAACTAAATAATCATTAAAATCTGTTATTAATAAATATCCATAAATGAAGATAATTAAAATCAAGCTAAAATTTTATTAAAACTTTTATCAGATATCACTATATTGGCTATGCTGCAAAAATACTTTTAATGGTTAACACATGAATTTATTTAAAGAATACAAATTCAATGCACCAGATGGCATAAAAATGACCTAAATCTTAATAAAAATAAATCACCTATGGCTTAAACTTGATTTTATCACAGATATCTAAGCATAATTTACTTAAATATAATCACACAAGCTCTCATTGAGATATACAGCATTTAATTTTGAACTTTTGAAAATGAATATCATGATGAAATAAGGTACTATATTAAATTATACATGAATACAAAATATTAGTTAAGATTTAAATAAAACAATTGCATACATCATCTCCTTTTTCTGTAGATAAAATGTTTTGTTCATTTCCATCTTTTTGAACTCCTAAGCCTACATCTCGAACAGGTATGTGATCCTCTTGGCAGGAATCTTCAGGATTAATCATATTACCTGTTATAAAAGAAAGTTTCTTAGTTGAATCTATAGATGCATAGCAAATCTAAGCATAGAAGCATTAATGTACTATCCTACCCTTGGAGGCATTTCCTAAAAAATGACTAATTATGCATTTTTGGGTTGAATACATTTAAAAATCACAATTTATATATAAACAACACAAATTTTTTAAAAAAAATTACCATTTAAAAAAAAATTTATCTATATAAAAATGGATGTTTGTACACATGAAATCGCTTCACTCCAACACCGTTCAACCAATCACTATGAAAATTGGTATGTATATGTATTTTTTTGTGGAGAAGGTTTTTGTACTATCCCTCTTTATTGCAGCTCCTCACAAAGTTGAGCTATATCCTATCAACTTCTGCACAGTTCAATCAATTGCCAAGTTGCCGACATGGTTGCCAAAAATGATGCCAACTTGGCTCAATCGCCAACATTTCACTACTTTTCCATTGAATCGCCATTATAATGTAAAGAACGGCATTGCTTGCGAATATTACAATTTTAACATAAAATAATTACATTTTACCCTTCCAGATATAAATTATTTACACTATTTTAAGCACAAAATTTATTACAATATGTTACTTTTGCTGAGCAGAGATCAGCTTAGGAAGGTGTTTTCAAAAATCAACCCACAAGGGAGTTAGTTACAAGGGTGTTATAAATTTAAAAAAAATTTTTTTATCAGTTATTAGATTTACAAACTTAAAATTTAACAAATATGATTTTTTGTTCAGCTGAGATATGAAAAAGCTTTTATTTTGTTTAATTTGCAATTCACATAAAATTAACTAATTAAAAACTTCTTTATCATTCAATCTGTATTGTTTAATTTTTCAATCCCCCCTTGCGAAGAACAGGCGTATCAGCTAATTCTACATAAAAATACCCCCCCCCCAAAAAGCATGGGGCAGGAGGGAGGCAATTACACAATATACCATAACTTAACTTCAAACCCAATACATCATTACTCTGTTAATTTCTAGAAACCTCTTCTAGGGATAGAACCTTTTATAAACATGCCATTGCATTTAAAACATTACAGCATTCACATGCTTAAGAAACAATTTTTTCCCCTTCAAATTTTATGGCAATTTCCAGATTTAATCAGTAATAAAAAAAATGTTGGCAATTTACAAAACCTCTTTCAGGGAATGAACTTTTTTTAAAACTGTCATTGCATTTAATTACTTAGAATGTAAAGCTTTGTACAGCCTTCAAATGCTTAAACAGAAATTTTGGTTTTTTTTTCTTTTCAAAATTTACAATAATTTGCAAATTTAATCATTAATAAAAAAATACAAGTAATTTGCATAACACAAGAGGTTCATTCCTAGAAGTAAACTTTATTGAGCATTTGTAGAAAATTTAATGTCATTCCTTTTATAACTTTTTTAAAAAGAAATGTAACAATATAAATTGATGTAGAATAATTAGATTCACATAGAAATTAATTTAAATAAATATTTTAATCTATTGCTTGTATAGATATATTACTTTTAAAACAATGATTTTACAAAATGGAACTTAAATAAATTACAAAAGAGTACTTTAGACTAAATATTGAAGATAAGTAAAAAAGTACCTTTATTTTTAAATGACCATCCAATAGGTTTGTTAGGTCTTCGAAGACTGCAATATAAACTTGAATCTGTGGAATTATCTGACTGAGAACTTAATGCATCATGTTTTGAATTCTGTAAGAAAGTAAATATAAATTACCAACAACTGAATCTGGTTTACTGTAGCTCGTGGGGTGAATAAAGTTCAGTTAAATATAAAATATTAATAACTATAATTATAAAATATTTTGAGTAGATTTACACTTAATTTCATATCGTAAAATGCAGATAAAGAAACAAATCGCACTTTTGAAAGTGCAGTGAATATTTAAAGCATAAAAAAGTTCTTAACTACAACTGCCTTTTAAATAAAAGTGAATGAAGACATTATGTCAAAATGTTTTCTTGTTTACAATAATGCCTCAGCTAAACAGTATTACAGTAATGGCCAAAAGTCTAGGAAACAACATGTACAGTCACAGACAAGGTTGGTAAGAAGTGCAGGAAACAAAATTGATACAACATTTGATACTGTTTTTTTTTTCAGAAATGAATAGACAATTGTGTAATTTTTCTAGAAAATAAATGCATTTACTTGTATTACTGAATACCAGAAATAAAATATACTATTTGTATTATTTTTTTGTGGTGGGGTGATATGAATATAAAATCTTTTTAACGTATGTAAGATCTATGGCCAACATATGTTGTACTGAGAAAAAAAATAGAAAAAAATTTGAAAGCTATATTATTTAAGAGGCATTGGAAATTTGCTGTATTATCTTTAATTTATGTATCAAATTTTCACAAATTCTTAAATTTTTATCAAATATGTGTGTATGTATTTATTGTGTGTATGAATATTGAACCATAAATGCAAAACTGTATCCCTTTTCTTGAAAATGTTAATTCAGACAATACATCAAGATTAAACCAGTTAAATATGAAATTAAGATTTTATGATTCTCAAACATTTTACATGTATAATTCAAGAGATTTATGCAAGACAACAAAATATTTCATTTGCAGTTGATGTTGTACAGAGTCTTCTTGCTGCCATAAAGGGTATAGGAAGAAATATTACTAAGGATTATTGGTTTATGAGTATCCAATTAACTTATGACTACTTACATAATCACAAACTTATTTGTGAAGAAATACTACACAGAAATAAATGAGAAATTCCAGTCAAATTTTTGTTTTACAAAACAGAAACAATTATTTGTTCCCTTTTAGCTTCAAACACATGACACTACCTCTAATAATCAATGTTTTGAAAAGGAATACATTAGTGCTTGTTTTGTCTTCAATCTATGAAGATGAACAATTGGGTGTCTTTGTTGGGTGAACAATTGAAACCCAAAAGGATCCCTTTCTAAAATTTAACCAAAGATGCCTTACAATTAATGGATTATGCAAAATTTATTCTGTTGAAAGAAGGTGCCAATGAAGGTCTCTGGCAGTGCTTTTTGAACTAATGAATATTACAGGCATAAATATACTAATCATTCAAATAATCTAGAAGAAAATATAAATCAAAAAGTTCTCCTGAAAGGATTATTAAGTTTGGAGTTAGTAAAAGACCACTCAAGTACATGCTCAAATGTCTCATTCTTTTTCAACAGAATTTAGAATTAGCTTGGAAGAATAATTCGAGACTAAGAAATTCCAGTCACAAAAATTTCCTGAGTTTCCAGAGAAGAGTGTGGAAGTAAATGATTTTGAGTAGTGACTGAATTATTTCATCCTGACCTAGGTAAACAAATGTGAAATCACTGCGTATGAGAGCAGAGTTGGAGCAATATATAGAAAAATTTTGCAGATTTGATGGTTAAATTCCTCTGTTGAAAATTTCATGAGAACAATTTTCTGTACAGCTATATTCAATTGAAAGTTAACTTTAAACAATAAATATTGAAAAAAAATCCTGATTTAAATTGTCTTAAACTTTTCAATATGTTCAGTAATTCAATCTAAACTCAAGATTTCATCACAATTATAAATACCATGCTAATATGCATGAGAACAAAATTGGGGTAAATTTATCCCATATGTACACTTATGTAGCAGAAAGGAGAATGTGAGCAGACAGACGACAGAAACAATATTTGTAATGAGGATAATGCAAATTGTACACATATTCCACAGCAGATAATTTAAAATCTTACTCTTAAGAATGCCGATCGCGTTCTTCTCATTCGCATAGAACCACCAGATGCAGATTTTCTGTGAGAGAAAAATATAATACTTTAGTCAAAGCCACAACAAATTAAATTTAATAAATTCTGGACTGCTGAAAGTAATACACTTCTATTAATGACAATTCCTATTTAAAGAAATCTGAATGAAAATTCAAATTAAAGTTGCCTTAATATTCATTAATTAATTTAGATAAAGATAAATACATTTTGAACAATGATAAAAAAAATTATTTTCAAGCATTTAACAATCAAATTTAAAATTTTGATATAATTGCAAATTTTTCCTTTATAAATCATTAGGTAAAATTGGATTCAGGGAAAATTGTTAAAAATCTATCTCCCTCTTTTTCATGAGAAAATAAAATTGTAAAATAAATGTATTACATAAAAATCACACAAAAATAAAGTTTATATACTTGAAAAAAAATTTTAAGTAGGAGAAAAAGAAAATATAAAGCAGGACTTAAAATGATACAAAAACATAATTCTTACACAATGTAAAATTTTCTAACTTTTTCTACGATAAAATAGGAATTTGAATTATATAAACACATCAGATTATTTGCTTAAAATACAAACCTTTTAGGGGATCTTTGTAGTTTATTGGAATGATCTATTATCTTTTGCTCTAACTTTTCCTTTTGTTGACAAAGTTCTCTTAATTTTTCTCGACTAAACATATAAAAAACATAATCAGTGTTTCACAATTTGAAATCTTTTTTACAAAAAATTCTTAATTGTAAACTAGTTACTTACAAACTATTTTCTTCTTTGCGGTACTGGCTTTGTTCTGAAATAACTTGATACAAAAGCTCATGATATTGGCCCAAAAGTATTGACAGATGGGACATAAGTGATTGCTGTTCCTCTTCCATCATTGTATTCTTTTGTGTTAATAACTGAATAGAAATAATAATAAAACCTCTTTCAGAAAAATTTTTTTATGTAAAATAAGAGCTATGATATATCAACAGCAGATATTTTAGAATTATCAATTATATAAAATTATTAACTCTAATAAAAACTTTTGCCCAAGGGAAAGAAAAAAAACTGTTTTTGATGAACCATTGTATTAAATAAAATTTACTTCAAATGATTACTGCAAAATCCTGAAAATACGCCTTTTTTAAAATTGGAAAACATCTTGTATTTAAAAAGAATTTTATACTGCAGATAACTAATTTATTTTTAGAAATAGATATTTATGAAATCTCAAAAGTACATTTATCCTCTTCCAATAATAAAAAGAGGGGAAAAAATTAAATTTAAGAGGGAATTTGAATCATTCTCTATCAAAGCTTTAATTCAACCTGGCAAATCATATTAAAAACTTAAAAAAAATATAGATGAAAATAAATATATTTTCGACAAAAATTATTAATGTCACAGCTTGAAACAACACGAGGACTATTGAGACAGACTCAAATAAAAAAAAATAACTACTACTCAAAATAAGCAGAAGGGAGACATACCATAATACTAGTCCTGTTATACAAAATAAAAACATATGTATTGTGTATTTTGCAATAAATCTAACAAATATATATGCATATATACCAATTTTTCTTCTTGTGTGTGAAATGTTTACAAACAAAACTTAATAGTGAAATAATTTTACAAGAGTTTTATTTTTGGTCTAATATTATGTATCACATTAACAAATTATATGTAATTACAAACACAAAATTTTCAAGAAAATTTAAATCTTTAAAAGTGCTATAAGTTACAAACGAAATTCCTTTAAAAAAATTTATATTTTAAGAGAAAATCACATAAAAAACAAACTAAAAGATGCAACGTAAGAAATAAAATGTTACTTAATAGCTTGATGTTTCATTTATAACTTCTGTTGCAGAAAAACTCAACCAGCATTAAAACTGAACCAACATACAAAACAAATTTAAAACATCTATGTATGCTTACCTCACAGCAATTTGTCAATTTAGAAACTTCAACGTCCAGCGAAGAAGTTTCATTTTGACATTCAAGAAGCTCTCCCTGCAAGGCAGAATGCTTGAGTTTTAACTCATTGTTTTCAGTCTTGAGTGATTTATGAATAGCTTGTAAAGATTTTAATTCTTTAGTGACTCCTTCGTGTGCTTCTCGTAATGACTTCAGCTGTTCCTTACAAAAAGAATATCAAAGAAATTCTCAATTATACAAATTAAATTTTACATTGCCCATTGAAAAATTTTAAATTATATACTTATGAACTTCCTGAGCAATATCAACATCTCTTTTAACAAACAAATTATTAGAATTTATTTCTAATCAGTTCAAAACTTTATCTAAACTTATTGATAGGAATACTTTTTAAAATTCTTTTCTTTCGGTTTACCAAAAATATATCTGTTTAGAAAAGGAACAGTATGAGACACTATTATCCTTTTAAAATCAAATATATGTCTTGAATCATTTGAAACAAATTCATCAGCAAAAAAAGCAATATTAATTATTAACACTAAATAACTGATACATAGCCCAATAAAAAAAATTTTAAATCAATTTTTCAAAATGTTTTGGTTTTTAAAGATTTAGAAGCTAAAGAAATTATTCATGCTTTATCAAGAAATATTTTAAATATTGTGTTTCAATCCAGAGTTAATCAACCCCCATTCATACACGTCTCCCCACCAATTTTTGATAGGAGAAATTGTTCAACTCTCAAGCGGAGAGACTTAACTGCATTTTTTGTTATTATATATTCCGGCTTATTTATGCCCGAGTGAGTGAAAGTTATATTAACGTCACACTATAAAGCAACATGAATGTTATTGGCAACAGACCCCTATGAGTTGACATTCCCTCTCTCCTAACTACCACAACCAAACCAAAAGGAGGACCTAAAGCCTCAACAGATTTAAAATGCTTTGGCTCCCCATTAAACAGCGAATCTTCAATGGTACCAAAATTAGAACTCATAAATGTGCTTGGAGTACAAGCATTAAAGATCTTGTGTTCAGCGAATCTGTGGAATTTATATATTAGACTTTTAAAATGACTTTTTAACATCTAAGACTGTTTTACTTTCAGGATAAAATGGTCTACATCCAAGATATTAACATATTTTATCATGGAAATAGTATGGTATACACATGTAAAACATTTATACAGCTGATATACTGTTCTTTTGTTAAGCATGTAGCTATCATAAGGTTAATTGATTGCATACTTAAAAGTTCCAATGTTGTATACAGTTTTCATATAGTAAAAATTTAAAGAGCTAAAAAGTAACATATTTAAACATTTATTTTATTTATTTGCTAAATGATGTGAAGCCAAGTGGCTAGTGCATCATGCTTCCATACCACAGGTCCAAAGTTCAAACCCTGGTCTGGGCAAGGCTGGCTCAGCCTTTCATCCCTTCAGAGGGTCGATAAATGAGTACAAAGTTTGCTTGGGAGCGAAACACTAGGGGTTTCACATCAGACTGACCACCTGACAAAACATCTGCTCATGCACCTCCGAGTTATGTATACTGAGATGGGCATAGTAGGCCTTGGCCAAATGGGCTGTTGCACCACTGAGTTAAGTTAAGCTAAATGATGTGAATGACAAATACCTTTAACTGAATATGATCAGCTCTCAAACTGTTAAGCAATCGTGAATCAACTCTTGAATCATCATCTTCCAGAACTTGTCTCAACCGCATAACTTCTTCATGAGATATTAGAACAGATTGCATTTTTTCCTACAAAGAAATAATTTTTGAAAAATACTACATTTTTTTGTAAGTAATTAATTAAAAAGGATGTAATGAAAAGAGTCAATATAAAGTCCCTTTTGTGTTTCTAATTTTAAGGATAAAATTGTTTCAAAGTGCAATTATTTGTTTCACACTTAACAAAATAAAAAAAATAATAAATATATACATAAAGACTTGCAATCATAATATGCATTCTCCATAGTTCGTATCTTAATGCCAAACTTTTTATTTATTATCTAAAATACAGAATTTTTAAAAAACAATCAAATTGTATACAATAAATATGTATTTTTATTTATAAAATAGGTTTATATGTATTTTTTTTATAAAGTCGGATACTGATTAAACAAATTCATCAGAACGAATATTTTATTCATTAATTTGTGGTTATTCGTAAAATCGGGTTAAAAAAAGTACAAATTTTATGCATTTATCTTTTGGTAATTCTATTATAAGCAACTATGCAAAAATATTTATAGTTAGAAATAACACACTTTTTATTCAGCAGCTAAAAATACTGCCTAATAGATGTTTGACAATCTTACACTGTATCACTTCTTAAAATGTTATATCCAACAATTGAATGCAGAAAAGTCTTTCACATTATGATTTTAGACAAGTTGAAGAGCTTTTTCTTTAATGAAAAGTCCACTAATGGGCATTTTCTTGGCATGAATGATGTTGAACCATTCCGATATGTGAGATTCAAGAACGGAAAAGGGGATGACTTTCTTATTTCCCACGATTGTTCACCATATTCTGCAGATGACCTTTCAATATCTGTTCGCTGTTTAATAATTGTAGCTAATATAGACATTTATATTTTAAGATGTTTTGCTAAAGCATTTTAGGGTCTAACGTTACTGTCAAATTTTAAGCTTCATGCACAAAGAATAATGTTTTAGTTTCTGACAATCTGCCTATTTCACAATTTTCAAAAACAAAATTCTCTGCAAAACTGTACATATAATAAACATCACTTTTCTTAAGAAAAAGAGCAAATGGTAAAAACTTAAAATATCTCCTACATTGTGGAGTAGGATAAGATAAGAAAGAAATTTCCTGTCCTATTAAAAAAACTAATGCTATAAATTACACTCATGATTCATCTGCACCTGTAAAGTTTAATAATGGGCTGCACCCTTCCTGGTCAAAATTTATTGCTTACAAGAAAGTCTTTCCCTGTTCTGGACAAAAAGGTTGCCATTTGAAAAGAAATTCATGTTTTTTTCTTATCCAAATTAATAAAAAAAACTTGTTTTGGCTATTGAAATAATCTATCAATTTGGGATTTATTATTTGTTAAATAAGGGCTTTGTTGCCTTCCTTTTAATCAGGGAAGAAGAAAAGTTGATGAAATTCGTTAAACAGGGGTCAGACTGTATATACAAAAATCTTTTGTAGAAAAGAAAAATAATCCCCCCCCCCCCGGATTTAATTTTATTTCGATTTTTAATTAGTTATGACTGTTTTTCTCTTCAGTAAAGAAAAAAATTTTAAAATCTTATTAATGATAAGCGAATTCCTTAACCATTTTCTTGAACTGTTCTTCATTATTAAAAATACTTGGAGCCCTTGAGAAAATAAAAAAGTTTAATAAAAAATATTCTATGCAAAGTTTTGAAAACACTTTTTCAGCCATCAGTGAGCTATGTTATTGCAATATATAAATTAATTGACTGAATAATGGTCTAACATGCAGAAGTACATCTTTACACAGGTGTTTATTTATTTTGAATTACTTTTAGTGGAAAAGTGGCAAGGTACAAACAATTTATACAATGATAAAAATATCCATTGTTACCTTCAAATCATTGTATTCAGCTTTTAGAGATTTGTGATGAGCTTTTAGAGAACTATGGACTTTGATTAAGGAATCATAATCATTTGTCAATTGTTCATGAAGACGTTGAAGAGATTCATGATCTGTAGCTAAGCTTCTGTTTCTATTCTCCATTTCAAGTGAATGCATATTTGCCTGTAAATATAAGAATTCTGTTCATAAAAGCCATTTGAACTAACATAAAAGATACAGTCCACAATTCTTAACACGGTATTTTTTATGTTATACCTGTGACATAATACCAATAGGGAAAACAGTTTTAAAATACAATTTTTTTAATAAAAATATTAAAAAAATGAATAAAATTACTGTATTTAATCAAATCTAAGCAGCACCTTTTTTCCAATGTTAATGCCATTGAAAATTGGGTGTGGCTTAGAATTGAAGGTGGGAAAATTATTTCGATAGGGATTTTTAACATACTATTGATTAAAGTAGTTACGGGTTCCTATATGTATTTAAAAGTTTTAATACTGTAAAACTTTACTAAAGTTTTTAATTATTCACTTCTTACTAGTTCTTATATTAATTTTGTAAATATCAGATATCAATAAACCTTTCTATACTATTTTTATATTTTTTCACAAAAACATGTTGAGAATTTCGAGTGTGGCTTAGAATCGATGGCAGCTTATATTCGCACAAATATGGCAATACTAAAATCAAAATAATAAAAAAAATCTGAAAAAAATTAAGCCAAAAATTTAGCATTAGTCAATGTAAAAAAGAAATGTCTTTAAAGAACATAACCATATATTAGTCTAAAAGTATACATGGATTACTATTCATGTGACATCAAAATGGATGTTAAATTTCTATTCTGGAAATAACTCACCCTTACGAATGTGATTAAATTTTTTCAAGTATAATTACTAAAAAATTATATTAAAAGAATAAAGAATTTTTAAAGCAATGAAGACTAATTGATTCTGTAAATTAAAATGTAAAAGTAAGGACTAAATTAATTTTTAACTCATTCCTTTTTAAAAAAATCTGCATATTACCTTTTTAACCTGTTCTTCCAAGTTTGATACTTGTAACTGGAACTGGGATTTTTGATGATTAAGAGTTTTATTTTGAGAGGAAACAACAGTGACTTCAACTTCAAGTTTGGCCAATTTGGACTGCAAAGAATTGTTATGAGATACTACTGATGTTAGATGCTGGTCTACAGATTCCAATTGACTTTTCAAGTTATTGTTTTGGTCCCGCAAGGATGAAACTTGGCTATTTAGATTACAATTTTCTTCTTCTACAGAGGATTTCTAACAGAAAAAATTGTAACACACAAAAAAATTTTAAAAAAAAAGAAGTATCTCTATAATTCAAAAATAATAAAAGATTTGATATATAACATTGCCATTTAACACAAGATTACTTTTTATACCATACAAAAAAAAATTTGAAATTTTTTTTAATGGATTAAGCATATATAATTAAATACAATATAAAAAGGTTGTCAAAAAAATACATTTTTATCCAACTTTGTTCAAATATAAGTAAATGAAATAGATATATAAAATTAAATAATTCATTCTTAAATAATTATCTCATTCAACAATTAAATTAAATACTATTTTACCTTCTTTTCTAGTTCCATAACATCAGCTTTTAATTCTTCTAGTTCTTCCCGCAAAGTTACAAGTTTAATTTCATCTTTTTCGTTACTAAATATTCTCCTAAAAAGGAATTGTATTTATAAATTTTTGTTGTTAAAGTAAATTATACATTATGTTTGAAAGGGGGAGGGAAGGACTATCGTACAGCCCTCAAATAATTAAAATTATTGGCAAAATACTTTTAAACAAAATTACAAAATATGCCTAACAATACTATTTCAGTCAATTTCCTTCTGTTATTTCATTTTAATTTTCCAGTAAATATGAGTGGATAGTGCATCGTGCTTCCACACCACAGATCTGAGGTTCAAAACCCGGGCTGGGCAAGGCCGACTCAGCCTTTCATCCCTTCAGTGGGTCGATAAAATGAGTACCAAGCTTGCTTGGGAACTTAACACTGGGGGTTTCGCGTCAGGCTTACCACCTGACCGGAACATCTGCTCATGCACCTCAGGGCCCAAGGTCACATATACTGAGTTGGGCACATTAGGCCTTGGCCCTCATGGGCTGTTGTGCCACTAAGTTAAGTATTCAGAAAATATAAAAAATAAAATGCTCAAAATTACTTTGCTTATGCAATTTTAAATTTTTCATCTATAATTGGAAGTTGATATATTTAATTTAAATTATATAATATACATCTTTGATAAGAACAGCACTTAAATTCACAGATTTATGAGAAAAAATTCAATTGATGTTTATTTATATCTCTATATATGTCCCTCACTTTTTAGATAAAGATTGATCTTTACACTCCGATGATCTATCAAATTCATTCTGCTTGGCACTTGTGTCAGGGGATCTTATCATCAATTCTTCAAATGCTTTATCTCCTGTTTCTTTCACCTCATCAGATGTTCGATTATAATCTATGTTACTATAAAAAAATAGAACAGAAATATATTTTGATTCCATATTATTTATAGAACAAAATCAAAAATATTCATAATTAATACTTAATTTTAATATTTACCAGTACTTATTCAATGCAACTTTATCTTCCCTCTTACATTCTTCATCACAAAGAAATTTGTCAGCACCTTTTAATTCACTAAAAATAAATAGTATGTGTTATAAAAAATTATAATTATATTATACTAAAAAATGCACACCTGTACTGTTTATTTACAGATTAAATACAGAAAGCTACATGTTGAGAGGGAACCACCTTTATCACACAGTGGATAAAAATGAATATTGTAAAAAAAAAATTAGTTATTGAAATCAAATAATGGTTGATTGGTTACATAAGGGCGATATTTGCAGTAAACACTCTTTAATTTATAAAAAAATGCGCCTACAAGAAAAAAATTAATATTCCACACAACTTTTAATTTCTAATCACTTAAAAATATTCCACACATAAATTAAATATACCTTAAAAATATCAGAGATCATTTCCTTTAGAAGTTTTAAACAATTACAACAGGCTACACTTATATGTTTATCATGTTACAATCAGAATGGTTACTGATATTTAATTCCATTATTATCTCATAGCTGGGGTAAGAAATTAAATAAATAGTTCTTTCACTTTTTTAAAAGCTAGCACAGGTTTATTCCCGTAAGTTTTTTCAAATGTTTTTTGGTTGAAACTGTAGAAAGTATAAAATAACAAGGATGTAAGTAACAAAATTTTTTATCAACTGATAATGTCCCAATATCAGTTTCTTTTTGTAAAGAAAAATGAAATTTTGCAGAAATATCAATAGAAGAAAGGTAAGCATTTGTTATATAATATGAAAAAGTAAAATAAAAAAACTTTAATCATGATAAAAAATATTTTTCGTTCCATATTTAGAAGGGGAAAAAAACCTGAATAATAATTATTAAACCCTGCTTAAATCCTTAAAACTTTAAGAATTTTTCATAAATCTAATAACAGTTGATTGTATTAAACTTATTAATATACTCAAAAAAAGTTATACATATTTACAACTAAATCGAATATATTTTTCTAAACCCTCAACACTGGTTACTTATGTCAATAAATGTATAATGATCTTGATGAATTTATTAGTGAATTGGTATTAGTAATTTATTACATTAATTATTCTTTTAAACTGTTAACTTATCCTGCTTACTTTTGAAAATAACTTACTTGAGTAAAATTTCATGATCACTAACAAAAACTTCTCTTGGAGAATCTCTTGCTTCAATCTGAGACTTAAATTTTTGAATTTCATTATTCAGTCTTTGATTAGCTATTTTTTCAGCAACTAAATCCTAATTTAAAGAATCAAGTATTAAAAACACATTCTCGAACAGCATTTCATTATCATACCTTAAAAGTAAAAAAAAATAATTGCAACTGCAAAAAATTATGATTTTAATAGAACACATAATTAAAAGAATTTTGTTTACATATCATGTCTACAGAAAGATAAACACTGAAGTTTTTGAAAAACAATACTATATATTCATTTAAAATATGTACAGAATTTAAAAACTTGTTAACGATTGTAAATAAATTCATTTCATTAATTTTTTTCCTTGTTTTTTTTTCTTATATCATAAATTACATAATTTTGTAAAGGAAATGCTCAATATTATCACTTATTATAAAATTAATATTCTACTTCATTAGACATACAAATATCCACTTGTTTTTTATTCCTACCAAAATTTTGAAGAGAAAAAATACCCAACCCCCAGCCTCTCATTTTTATTTCAACTATTTAATTGTTTGAAAAATTACTTTAATTTAGCCTCTTATAAATTTTACATTTGATCTCTTTTAAGTATAAAAAAGGAAAATATCACTACAACTAGGTTTTATTCCCATGATCCTTTCATCAAAATATTTTTTATATAGCATACCAAAAAAATTTTCTCCCCATTCCCACATGAATGAATTTAAAATTAAGAGGAAATAAAATTTAAACTTAAAAAAAAAGGATAAACTTACTTGCCGCAAGGCTTCTAAAGATTTTTTATCAACTGCAGTTTGTTGCATTAAATCTTTATTTTCACGCTCTAGATCACGCAATTTGTTTGCAATTTGATTCAGATTCTCAACTTCTTTAACAAAATGTTTGTTTTCTCTATCCAAATAAGCAACACGAGATGCATATTCTTCAATGGTAAGATCCTTAGACTAAAAAGGTTTTTAAAAAATTCAATATTTAATTATGATTATCAATACTGAACATCATTGCATAATTTTATGACACTTAAGTTTAAATTTAATAATTCATAAAAGTAAATCAGTAATATAATATAAACTTAAAATTAAACAATCAATTCAGACATTTTTTTTTTAAAAAAATTACACAGTAAGTCAAACAAAAATATTTAAAAATTATTGATAATATTATGCAGTAAATTTAATATTTTAAACTAAAAATTCTTTTTCAGCATATTATGCATGTAAACTATTTCTTATTGGTTACTAAAATTAGTATTACAGTATCTTATCAATTCTTACGAAATATAAATTCACAAAATGATCAATCATTGCTCATTGGTCTAAGTAAAAACATAAAATTCAATTCACCTCCATAGCAGTTTTTAATCGGTTGTTCTCTTTTTCAAGTCCTTTCATCTCTTGTTCTAAACGATGATTAATGGTTTCAAGGTTAGTTGTTTCTCTTTCTAAATCATGATATTTTCGCACAGTAAGTTTTAAACTTTCTACAGTATTGTTTAACTTTTGATTCTCATTTTCCAAAGCCTGCATGTCTTGTTGCAAATCTTTCATTCTCTGCTGATTAGAATCGACCATTTTCTGAAGCTTCTGATTTTCAGTTGTTATGGAATTAAGACTATGTTCCAATTGCTCACATTTTGAGATATCCACCTGTAATAATGTGTGTGTGATAAGCTTTTTTTTCTAAAAAAAACCATTATAAATGTATGATCAGTGTGATTGATTAAAATGGATATTACCTGTTGGATTTTCAAAGCTTGTTTCAATTCACTAACTAGTTTCTCAAAGTCAGCACACTGCAACTCAAGAGAAGTGAACTTTTTTGCTTCAACTTTTAATTCTGCTATTTCTTTCTCAAGGTGGTTATTCTTTTCTTTCAGAGCTTTATGTTCCTTTCTGAGATTTCCAATCTATAAATATAACAGACCTATTCATTCTTTCTGAAAATATTTTATCACAAACACAATTAGATTTAATCACTTTAAAGTTATTGTGTTCCACAACTAGTATTCAAATTACATTTTAATTCTTAAAACTGTCTTTTTTTATTAATTTTCCTTCAGCGAAATTCACTAATTTTTACTAGGGAAAACATTTAAGAAAGGGTAAATAAAAAAAAGGAAGAAAAATTGCCATTCTTACACTTAAAATTTAATATTTCAATATTTCATAATTTAACTTTACATTTTCTTTCCAACATGTACACATTTATACTATTCAATTTTGCTGTTCCAATAAATTATTTAAAATGATTTTTATTTTGAATATATTATAAAAAAAATTTCTACAATTCTACAAAAATTCTAGTCAATAAGTAACTCATATAATAGTTTTTTAAAACACATATAATAGTTGTTTTACATATTTAGTATATTAGCATGCTAAATGTCTAGCCTGTTTCATTCAAATTATGGTTAGTTGTCAAGCAGGACCATCAGGGTTGCTTGCTGATTAGTGCCTGGGTGCAAAAGATCTACAGGCTAGATCAAAATTGCACCAGCGTATCAAAATTTTTAACCAGAAAATCTGTCTTAAGTCCAGTTTGTTTGGGCCCCTGGGTGCCCGCCCCAAGTGCCCAATGGATAAATTGGCACTGTTGTGGATAAGTGAACAAGTGATTGAGTAACATTGTCAGCTTGAGTACTAGGGCTTGTCATCATATATTTTCTTCTCCATTTGCACATGAGCTGCACTTGAGGGTCTGACTTTTCTCAATCACAAAAGCTACTGTTTTGGGTTTGTATCCTGAGATCAGTCATAATCCCCTCTCCCTTACAGAAGATAAGATGAAATGCAAAACCTAATGGAAATGCCTAATGAAAGCTCAGTTACACATAAATCAATGTAGTTTCATTCATTCCAAGGCTTTTCACAGCATTTTGTAGGTCACAAAATGGATGAGTCAGCAAGTGATACATCATACAAACAAATTTTACTATCTAAATAGTCTCAGTGTTGTCTATTACACTTGTTCAGAGATGATAGTTCATCAGAGAATGAACATAAGGATCATACCATAGATGATCAGGAATGGTTTGATCCAAGAAAGAATCAACTTAACTGCAGCCTTTATGGAGAAATGTGGTGTTGACATAAATATCAAATGGCAAAATTGTCTCAATATGGAAAACTTTTATTCCTTACTTGTCAAAGAAAAAATTTTTTTACAGTGGATAAGTAATCAAACAATATGTATGCAGTGCACAAACGATCAACAAGTGCTTGGATGCATATAAATGAGAGGGTCCCTATGAATAAAAAAGAAATCAAGTGATTACATGGGCTCATTATCTGGATGGGATTGATCAAATATGTATTTACAACTTTATGCTGGTCCAGGGATCCTATATATCATCATCCACTCCCATACAAGTAATAAGTAGGAATTGATTCAAGATCCTTTAGAGGATACTTCCATTTTACAAACAATGAAACAGCAGTTGTTATCAACTATTTGAGGAAATTCCAGTAAATTATCAAAAATTTGAATGAAGATTTTTTTAAAGTATTGTCAATCAAGAGAATTTATTTGTGTTGACATACCAATGATCTCATTTTCTCATTCAATATAACCACACATATTCCAAAAATACAATGAAGCAAAAGACAGATATTAGAATAAAAATTTTCAAACTCTGTTGTGATCTGTCTATAGTGACAAATCTTTTGACTAAGAGAATAGAATGCAAAATATAAAGCAATGAATATGTGTGTGAAGATACATTCTGCATTGACAACTAACTGTACATTAGTGTTTTGATCACACAAAAAAAAAAAAGCATCGAAAAAATACCCATTTGATAGGTACTCTTTGAAATAACTTCAGAGATAGCTGAAACAAAAAGAATATGCCTGTGAATAAAGATATTACAATTTTGATAAAATAATCATGGAAGTTAAGAAAATTATGAGTAAACCAAAAATGTTCCTTTTGATTTACACTAAGATGTATGTTATGAACAGAATTTGTGAGATAATGTATATTATTGTAGCTCTTCTCAACATTTTTTTTCCCTTCCTAATGGGGCTGCACATTGGTATTTTTAACCTTTGCAGACCTAGTACATTCCCCAGGAGCTGGTATCACTTTTTACTGCAGCACCATATAGGCGTCTCAAAATTTATAACCTTCTGTAATCAATGTACAAACAACCCTCACATTTGCTAAAATTGTTCTAATAAATTTCATTTATTTTTTAAGTATTATATTTCTTATAAGTACTTTTAAGTATATAAAGCATTTATATCATGGGGAATGAGCTGTCTGACTCTTACAAAAAAAAGCCGGAACAATTGAGCTTGCACCTCTCTCTACTTCGATTTTTAATGCTCTGATTACAGAAGCTCTGCACAAACCATCAGAAAAATTCTCACAGCCAGAATTAAATTACAACCATAAGATATTGATGACCATGACCAAACTAAGGGCTTACACTTCAAAGGCATGAAAATCCTGCCTGATAGAACAAGCACTGCCTGGGCGTGCAGCTGGATCCCAAACACTTTTTAACTGCCCATCCACTGCTTGTCAAAATTGATATTGACTGTAACATAGACATATTATACACAGACAAGGTTGAGGGCATTGCCAAAGCAGTTATTCATGCCTTTGGTACAATTTAATTTTTATCATTGTTTCTGCCTGTGCATTTTGTCATATATGACAGCAACAACATTGACCAAACAAAAACTGATGCTGCTTAATTTTAATCTTCAACCTATTACAAGTACAAAAACATCAACATTCATGGAGGAATAACAAACAAAAAGTCTGTGGCCAGTCTGTAGAGACGAGGTAGGTGTAAAGAGAAAGTTAATGACACAGTCTGTCCAAACCTATGAGGCATTTAATGTGTTAAGTAATAGTGAGTTATTGAAATTGTATCACAGAAAAGAATACGCATGAGAGTTAGTTTCAATTCAAAATTATCATTTTTACTATCCCTTTTTAAGTAATTCTCTTAAATAAATCCGTTCAAATAACTAAACATACATCTAGTTACTTGATATGATTAGATGAAAACAGTAAATTATTCCATAACTAAGCACTGAGGAACAAAATATTCAAAATACGCCTATATGCAATAAAAACTAGTCATTATATAATGACCTACAGAATTCTTCTTTTCCCCTTACAATTACATCAAAATTTTACATATAATATAAAATCATAAGCTGTCAGCTTACATTTTCTAAAGCTGCTTTATTCTTCCAACTATTTAAATCTAATTTCCATACATAATCTTCCATATCCTTCATAGTTTCCTACAAAATAAACATCCTTAAGTACAAAAATTCAATACAGCAGTGGAATAAATAATATAGTAGGTGCCCTCTCTCTCTTCATTGGTTTCAACAAAACATTAACCAGTAAGTTTTAAACTTTCTATGGTAAAAAGTTACAAAATAGAGACAAAATAAATATGTGGAATACTAAAAACAACACTTCACAAAATTAACAAAACTGTATTTTTTAAAATAAATCACCATTGTAAAAATTACGCATGCAGAGCCTCATTGATCTAAATTAATTATTAATTAATTTAGATCAATAATTATATTTATTAATCAATGTAGTTATGATTAATAAAAGTATAGATTAAACATAACAAATATAAATTGAGCCAAAATAAATAACTAAACACTCTATACAGTTAAATTAACATGCATTTTGAAATAGAATTAAGCAAAATATTTAGTTACACATGAGAGAGTTTAATTCAACACTACATACAACATTAGGTTGAAAAAACAAATATTTAAAAGATGACAGTTTGGCATTTGTTTATTATGTTTTTAAAAAGGTGTTAAGGTTAAGTAATGTCTCGGTTAGAGGGGTTTGGGTTTATGAAGGTTTACAGCATTTAAAAGAACATTGTTTTCCCAAAGAGAAAATTTTCTCAGAATTTCCTTCTTACTGGAGTTTTCAAGAATGAAATAAAAATTTCAGCTGTTGATTACTTACTGAAATATTGTTCAGTTAGCTGGGTGCATATGAAATTTTGAAAAAGTTTAACCATTTTCAATAATTTTTTACATGGTTTTCAGTAATAATTCAGTAAAAGTAAGTAGGTTTCATTTTTGTATATTTTGTATGTCATAGCCAAAAAAAAAAGTAAGCCCAAGATTTACACTTGACTAGTCGAAATGTACTTTTACTGGTTCTTAAACTTGTCTCAACATTAGAATATTCATCATTATTGTATTGCATTTTTGTTACACACTCATTTAGTAGTAGAATTTACTGTACATACCACTCAAACTAAACAAAAACCAAAACAAAGTTTACGTAGCATGCTTGCAAGCTAACTGATAAAAATATTGAACAAAAGTTAAGAGCCATTAAAGAGAAAAAAATTGAATTAATTGCCATACAAGCCATTTTTTTATGGCCAAGTGTCCAGCTGGAACAAGGCCCGTTGGTTAAGAGGGCATCTACCATATTAAGCTTTACATTCTTTAAAACTGCATTATCAATGAAAAAGTGATAAATATCTATGTATAATAAAAATCTTTATCTGGTCTGTTTCCAAAGCAATATTCATGAAAAATGGCAATTTTGATATTTTCACCTAATTATTTTTGGTTTGTTCAAAAAATAAACTCACACTTACCGGATCAGAAATTTCAAAAGATGGAGATCTATTCAGACTCTCAACAAGCATATGCAGTCTTTTGTTCTCAAGCTCTAGCTGTAGAACACGTGTTTGTGTCTCAGTATTTAATTGTTCCATCAGACTATGGTTCTCCACTAAAAAAATAATTTAATAATAAAATTCAAAAAAGAAAAAGAAAGAAAGAAAGGAATGCTTACATTTATATTGCCCATTCAAAACAGTTTCAGTTTGGTATTTGAAACTCGTATTCATAAAATAAATATTTTAAAGGCTTAGATAAATCAATCAATAAACAGAAAGGCTTAGAATAAATGTCTTTCAATGGTCTTCAGAAGTAAAAATAAAAGAACTAATTGTAATAAAATTATGAATTGTGTTGTGATTAGAATCAGTAATACAACATAAAATATTCAGCTTGAATCTATCACAAACACCAAAATTTTGGCAACAATCAAAATATAATCAGGAAATGTCATGGCAATATCATTATTTATTCTACATCTGGAGTTTTTTAAAAAAACATCATTCAAATCTGTGACAAATTTGAACAGTTATACATACTAATATATGTGCATTCAAAATCAACTTTTGAAATGTTTTTTTTTTTCATTTACATATCTTTTAATAAATTTAAAAAATATATTGAGGGAACATGATACGATTTATGGAAATTTTTTTAAAATTTAAGGATTTTCAAAAATTTTTTGGTTGCCTCATGTGTGTATACTATGTAAAACAGATTTTGTGTTTAAAATTTCATAAAAAGCTAGCCATTTAATTTTTAAGGGAAAAACTTGAAGTGACTTTAAAGTGCTACTCCTCCTACAAAAATTTACATACATGCATAAAATTTGATTTACAAGTACATCAAATCATGTATGACAAAAATTGGTATGGGTTTTGTGATAATAAGATTGGTATTCGTACAATACTTCTTTTTATGAATGCTTATTGAAAATTCCTTTAAAAAATGTATAATATCCGAGTTTAATTATTTTTAAAAAAAAAAGTATTGCTTTGATTCAAAAGTCCATACCAACTTTTATTACATGTACTATTAGCAATAGGTAAAAAAAAAAAATTCAAAGCATTAGACACAATAGAAAAAAAAAAGCTTTAGCATTTTAAAGGAAGACAAACTAGTTATTTTATCTTTCTGAGATAAGTAAGTTTAAAGTTTTGATTTGCCATAGGGATGTGCACAAAAACAAACGTAAAAGCTATCATAACTCTGCATTTTTTCAGTTTAGAGCTTTCAAATTTTGTGAGGTTATAGAAAAGTATATAAAAAATAATTTAGGCTAAAAAAATTATATTTGATTTTTTGACCGATTTTTGTCAATTGAACCGTATTGTGTCCCCTTAAGACAATGTTAGAGACAATACATTAAAAGTTCAACTAAAATGCAATATATATATATATATATATATATTAGTAGTTCTACCAGTTTTTGGATATGCAAATTTACAATGAAATTGAACTTGTGGATGCTCAACACATAAATGCATTGTGTCTCACACAGTTAAACATCTAAACAAAAATATCAGAGGGTGTAACATGGAAAGCAAGAAGGAGCATGGGAGACATTGTTTGTTGTACGAGTTCAATAAAAAGAGCATGTTGCAATGTTTGTCTAGTTTATGGAGAGGATGCAACAGATGAAAGAACATGTTATCAATGGTTTTGTAAATTTAGGGAAGGAGACAGAAGCTACCAATATCAGGCTAGGAGTGGACCATCATCACATTTTGGAGGAGACAATATTGACCAAGCCATAAGAAATAACCCGAACCCAAACATGGAAAAATTAGCAGAGACCTGTGTGGTGGGATGTGCAGAGAATAATTCACTGGGATGTCCTGCCACTCAACCAAACTATCAATGCTGCCTTCTTCTGTTTACAGTTAGACCGGCTGCATGCAAATTTGGTAGAAAAGGAGCCAGGTCTCATCAGTCATTGCGATGTTATCCTTTATCACAATAATGCCAGGCCACATGCTGCTGTCATCACTCACCAAAAGTTAATGGACTTTGGTTGTGTGGGAGGTTTTACTTCAGCCTACCTATTTTCCTGACTTGGCACCAACTAACTATCACCTATTTCATGTGCAGAACAATTCATTCAGTCAGAAAATAATTGATGATGCTGCGAAAAATGCTACCGAAGACATTTGAACTCAAAACTGCCGGAATTTTACCATCATGAGATTTATCTACTACCAGAAAAATGGCAAGAGGTCCTAGATAGCAATGGGGATTATGCACAATTATAGGTAATGTTCCGTTTACGTTTATTTGCTCTTCTTTATGAGTAATATAAAATGGGTAGAACCTTTTGCACTCCCACAATATATACTTATCAATATTTTTAGTGCATATTTTTTTGCTAGCAATAATTCACCAACAAATGTTAACTGTTGTTCTCCCTACATAATTATACTTCGGAATACCAAAGTTTAATTTGCTTAAAACTTTTTCACTATCTTTAGATATGAAAAAACTTATTTCTGAATGCAAAATATATATAATCAAGTTTATGTTCTGAATTATTCAGTATAAATGTTTCCAATGCAGAACAAATAATGCTTAAAATATTAGATATATCTGAAAAACCAAAAATTTCTTTTTATTGTAAACATAGATTGCTTATACTACTTGCTAACTTAGATATTATTAAATAAAAATGTACTATATATCCAGTATTAAAAGCAATTTTTGCTATCAGTATGTAACAATAAATATAAAAGATATATACTAACGTGGAGAAGGAGTAAATGCCTGAGACAGTTCACTCTGAAGCTGAACTAGTTCTTCCATTGAAGCCTTACGCTCAATGTGAAGTTGAGCATTTTCTTCGAGCAATTGCTGAATTTTCTCTTTATCAGAATCTCGTTCCTAAAAAATTTTTTTAGAGCATTTAAAAAAAACATTAAATATAATAAAAAATACAAAATTAAAATGCTACTATTTTTTCTTGTTACTTACAATACTGAGTTCATTAATTTGAGCACAATACTTTAGAATTTCTGCTTCTAATTCAACAACTTGCTCAGCTCTTTTTCTACTTGCTTCCAACTGCTCTTCAAGCATAGACTTAGTCTCTACCAGAATACGGTTGTCTTCTCTCAGTTCCTAAATTAAAGTAGAATCACATATAGCTCACAATGACAGGAATTTTTTAAAATATATGTTTATGAAGATAGAAAAAATTATTGGTTTTAATGAAAGCATAAGAAAAAAATCATTACAAATAACTTGGTTGTTATTATCAATAAAATTCATCTTTAAGTCAAGTGTGTTTCTTACATATGGCTTTCTTGGAAGGATCAATTCAAACATATAGGGTAGCACAAGTATCACTCAAGAACAATGATAAATAATAAAAAAGAACATTTAAAGTAAAAACTAACATGGGAACAAAAGTAAAAAGTATTAAAGTTAAATAATTTTTTTAAATAGTGCAAACACAAAATTTGAATTGATTTGAAAAATATTTCCCTTTTTTAATCAGAGACTACAAAATTTTTCTTTTAAATAACTTGCTTTACTTAGTTACATTTCATGCTATTAGATTTAAATTCAATTGTTACATAAAAATATGTATGGAAATAAAAGATAGTAAATCTAGCAATTTCTAACATTTGTTGAAATTTTATTCTGTTTAATTGCATTACAGCAAGAAGAGAGAATAAGAAAAGATTTAAAATACCTCTATCATATTCAAATTTATTTATCAAAATAAAAACTTTATTACCAATAAAAAAATTAAAATAAAATCATTATCAGCATGCCCACTAAAGCATGCTAATGGTTCTTATATAAAATACTTTTCAATGTAAAATCAATACTTTTATAAACTTAAAATTATAATGCAATGTATTTTTAGTAACTTTATCAAGGGACTTTCAAACAATTTAAGTATCTTCAAGAATTAATATTTTAGCAACAAAATTACCTCAACTCTTGATTTGTAGAAGTCTAACTCATTCATTTTATCTTTGTATCTCTGGATTTCACTTTCAAGCCTATCAACTTTATGGACCTAAGAAAAGTGCACAATATTGTGATATACATTCAATAGGCAGCAGATCATTAGTTTATCATATTCTGTCTCTCTGTTTTATATTTAAATACTAAAGACATTTATACTTACCCTTTCTTTAAGAATATCAATTTCATCTCTGTAAGTTTTAGCAGTGCGTGCATCTTGAATCAATTCTAAATTCTAGTTAAAGAAATGAAATAATAAAATCCTTAGTAATAATTTTTCTACAATAATGAAGGCAATGTGCATCCTCTAATTATGAAAATATATATTAATGCTAGTTCAGTATTTAAGGGATTTTTAAATGAAAAGAGAAAATATAGTTTTGTTTAAAACAGTTCTTTTTTGTAAAAAGCAACAAAATAAAATGTCTGGGAAAAAAATACTTAGCAATGAAAACAATAGTTTACCTTTATAACATTAAAAAGAAAGAAAGAAAAACAAGCAATACTTACCTCTTGACGAAGCTTACATTGAGATTCTTTTGATTTTTCTAATTCTTCTTTTAATTCAGTTATACCTTCATTTTTTTCTTCACTAAAAATGTTTATGCAACCATTTTAGTAATTAATATACAGAAAGATTCATGCATTCAAACTAAAAATTAATGAAATAAGAATGCAAGCACATTTAGTGGTAAGTTTACAGTGTAAAGGTATTAAAGAAAGATTTAAGATATTAAAGAAATGAAGTAAAAGATGAACAAGATATCAATCATTGGCATGGCCAAGTAATTTTAGTGCGTTTTTCACATGTTGTATTTTACAATAATGCAACTAATAAACTTTTTACTAACAGAAAGTAGAACTATACTTAAAAATTTTTTTTTTTTAAATTTAAAATTAAAAATTTTGTTTTTTAAATTATTAAATTTAAATATGATTCGGCTCATCTAGGGAACAAATGCGACCAAATGCCCAAAACCCCAGGTCAATCGGTTAATTATTGCCTGAGAAAAACGGACGACAAAATATGGAACGAGGACGAAGACGAAATTTGCGTCCTAATAGTGCTTTTTTTTACACTATGTGAAAAACACGCTAAAAATAACCATTGCCTAGATACAACAATTGCTGAAAAACACATAATTTTCTTAAATTGTTATTCTTTTTTGCTGAAAAAAATAACTTGCTTACTTAAAAAAATTAAGCAGTTAAATTTTAATAATAGAATATATATATATATATAACTTCTTTCAGAATAATGTGCCTAAACTTACACTTCTTGTTGTAATTTCCTTAACCGAGCTTTAACGTCAGCCAACTCCACAATCAAATGAGATTTATCAATGCTAGTTGAACTAGTAGGGCTTAAGGTGCTGGTCCCAGAAGTGAAACATAAATTTTGTAAGGCAGATTGAATCACCCTCTGAAAAGAGATTATTCAATAAATGAATATTCAGTGAAAGCAAGTCCCAAAACAAATTACGTTTCATTAATTATTTTATAAAATTCATCTAAACTAAAAATATAAACTTTTACTTATCATAAAAAAGTGATTTCTATTTAAAACATGCACCATTTGAAAAACAGTGATATAAAATTTTAAAATCTCAATGTTTCAAGAATCATAAATTTCAAACTATCTCAAGCATTTTTCAAAATGAGTCAACTTCACACACATGTATTTTAAAATCAAATTTTCATCAAACAAACCATTGAGGCACAAAGCAAATTATAATGTACAAATTGACAGATTTCATTTTGTCAGTAGAAGATTTTAGAGTTTTCAAAAAATTTAGACATGCAATATGCAAATACAGAGTCCTAAATTCAAAATTACTTCAATAAAATTATTCATACTTGTGAAAGTTCATCTTTTTCCTTGACTAGACGACGAAGATGTTGAACCAAAAGGTTGTACATATGTTCCTGATCTTCTGGAGGAACTAAAGGAAGCTCATTCCATTCACTTATCCATATAGATTCAGGATTATCAGTTATCTAAATAATTAATAAAAAATCAAATGTTTAAATTTTCTGACACATTTCTCAGCAAATTATTTAATATGAACATCATTCAATAATTTTCCATTTAATATTTTGAAAGTCATTTGTTGGCAAATATAAAACAGCAATTTAAAATACCACTCACAGTATAGTTCCATATAATTTTTCTATAATTTCATTTAATTGATATTTTAAATAATTCTTAAATGTGAAAATTGTTATTTATCATATAATCCTAAATTGATAAGAAGATTTAAAAAATAAATTCACCAGTACTCAAAGTTTCAAAATCTAAATCATTGAAAAAGAAATTTAAGCATATTAACTCTGTACATAATTTCAAATGAAATAACCAGATATAGATATGACAGCATTAGAAACTCCAATATTTTCCCCCTTATAACAAGTGTATAACTCTAGTCAATGACATCTTTTTAGTAAATAATGTCAATTTGAAATATACTATACAAATTAAAATTCTATTGATATGAATAACAATATATGTTGACTCATTTAATGTTGGATTAAACAATAGTACAGTTCAATGGGTAGAAAAATTTTAGTCCAAGTGGGCATTTTTTGATAATTTAAACCAGTTCAAGGTAACAGCATAATTTATAATTATAATGTATAGTAATAGGTTTTTAATAGCTATAACTCCACAACTGTTTTACTGAGTTCTCCCCAATACGAACATTGGTGGTATCAATATATACATTTTTTCACGACTAAAATCCGTCTGTTATCAACACCAATACCGGTTTAAGCTCATTTCAGGCCCTGGATGCAGAAGATCTATGGGCCCCCTCGGTGGATCAAAATTTATTAATAGAAAATTTGGTTGAGTTCAGCTTGTCCGGGCGGCTCCTGGGCACCTGCCCCAAGTGCCCAATGGATAAACCGGTACTGATTGAACACAGAAGTTAGTCTGCCAGCCCAGCAGTAAGTAAAGCATAATGTTTCTGTAAATAGAATTCAAGATCCTGTGAGAGCTATTTCCTCTCACGAAGATCCAACTGGCGATTCACCACCCATTGCTTCTTGCCAATTTCCACCTGTATGATATGACTGTTTAGATAAAAATGCTGTTGCTGTAAAATTTCCCCAAAGTGAAAAACTTTATTTTACCTTCTTTCATCCGCAAATTCCAGGTTTTCATTATTATAACAAACCAGTAGAAACATCTTAACAGTATTACAGGAAGAAAATGGCAATAAAATTGACATTCAAAAATAGCAATCCTTATTTATAATATTGGCAACTGGTATAACCAAGAATTTGGCATGTTTTCAACATGTTGCAATGTTTGACATCACAGTCCTTATAAGCATTAAAAATTGATTCATTAATATATATTTGTAATCAGTGTGAAACAAATCAAAAAGTACAAGATTATTGCCGATTTTGACACATAATTACACCTTTCATTTAATTGCGACATCACAAAAAATAAGAACATTATAAAAATAACAGACTCAGTACCGGATTTTTCACACCAACCAATAGTTTACACACACACACACACAAAAATCTGTTTTATCTAATAATGAATATTTCCAAACATATAAATTTTGTTGCATGTTTTGCAAGATGAAGGGGAAAATGTTGATACAAAATAAAGTATGAAATACAATTTTAAAATGTTCATGGGTAAAATTTTAGTATAGCTCATACCTTTGTAAATGGGGGGATATAAGTGCTAAAATGAGGCAATAGCTTGTATTTTTGTATCTAACTTCTATTTAATATAATGACATTAATTCATCAAGTTCATGATAAACTGTAAGCATTAAAATTGGATCTTACCTAAGAAATATATTTTTAAATGGCTTACTTTTTGAATATAATCAACAATTTTATGCTGAATTTCTAAATCCATCGATTTTATAATTTCAATGAAATGCTCCTTTCTTTCACATTGTACAGCACATCCCAGAATTAAAAGCAATAAAATTTCCATCTCTCCCACACTTGATTCTGAAAGAAATATAAATACATTATAAGAATTATAACATTTTTAACAATAAAAAAAACATTATATAATTTATATGAAAATAAAATACTTTCTATAATGCAGATCAAATTTTAAAAAGGTAAATGAAGCCTTTAAAAAAATTTTTTAAGAGCTAGATGTTACTTAAAATACAAATTCACATAAATATATCCTTGGGGGTCTACTTCAATTATTTGTAGAATTTATATGCCAGGGTTTGAGGTACCATTTTTTTCATGAATAATTTTATTACATTTTCTTCCAAGCTTTGTATTAAATCCTTGAATAACATGAAAACCCAAAAATATTTTACATATTCCAAAGGGTACATGTACCACAGTTTGAGTCATTGATTTGAATAGTTTCTAATCTAGATGTATAAAACAGTTTTTGGTCCCATATTTAATATTTGACCGAACAATGCAAAAAAAAAAAAAAAAAAATATAGAAAAGTACAAAAAGCAATTATTATACAGATGAATAGTTAATTAAATATATTACATAATAGTACTTTTTTTACATAATTATTTCAGTTTTAATTTATACAATAATAATGTTAATTTGATACTGCAAAGAATATATGCTGAAGAGCCAAAACATTATGACCACTCCTACATTTTGCAATGAACTCGCCTGGATGACGTGGAAGACAGGTGATAGGTGGAAGTGGTATTTAATTGCTGCTGGAGAGTCTGAAGGATCATTCTTTCACTTACTTCCGTGTGTGATGGGAAAGGCTGCAGATCTAAGCGACTTTGATTGAGGGCAGATTGTAATGGCCCGATGGCTCGGAACAAGTATTTCCAAAACTGCATCATTCGTGGGTTGTTCGCGATCTACAGTTGTTAGTACTTATGCAAAGTGGATGAATGACGGTGAAACCAGCAGTAGACGACATGGTGTTGGACGTCAACATGCTATCAAAGAAAAAGGTTGTCGGAGACTGTCTCACAAGGTGAAGCAAAACCGGAGCCAGACAGTGGCTCAGCTGAAAGCCCAATACAATGCAGGGCCAAGTAGAATAGTATCGGCACACACTGTTGGATATGGGGGCTATGCAGCAAACGTCCCACTCGTGGGCCTTTGCTGACCAAGCGTCATCGCCAACTGCGCCTGCACTGGGCCCGGGAACATTGCGACAGGTCCATGGATCAGTGGGAGAGAGTTGCCTGGTCAGATGAATCACGGTTTGTCCTTCATCACGCCGGTGGCTGTGTCAGGATACGCCGTCTTACAGGCTAACAGTTGCTGCCTCAATGTACAGTAGGTCATACACAAGTCGGTGGTGGCAGTATTATGCTTTGGGGAATGTTCTCTTGGGCGTCTCTGGGACCTGTGGTTGTGGTAGAGTAGACCATGAATGCTACAGGGTATCTGAACATCATTGCGGACCAGTTGCACCCTTGCATGGCCTCTGTTTTTCCAGCTGGAAATGGAATGTTCCAACAGGACAACGCCCTGTGTCACAAAGCTAAAATTGTGTTGGAGTGGTTCCAGGAACATGATGCTGAATTTAAGTTAATGTCCTGGCCGCCTAACTCGTCGGGTGAGTGAGTGAGTGAGTTTTGGGTTTTATGGCGCAAGAGCCAACTTTGGCTATGCTGCGCCAAGCCTAACTCGTCGGATCTCAATCTCATAGAACACATTTGGGGTGTCATGGGACAGCAGCTCAGAGTTCAAAGACCACCAATTTGCAATATCTCAGATTTGCGTGACCGTTGCTTAAACATCTGGCACAATCTGTCTCCGGCCATCTATCAAGGACTTGCGGCATCCATGCCAAGGCGAGTTGAAGCTGTGTTGCGCGCCAAAGGTGGGCCAACTCTTTATTGACAGGTGGTCATAATGTTTTGGCTCTTGAGTGTATATCCTAGTATTAACAATCAATAGAGCATCACACATCAAAACTGAAGTACTTACGTTCATCATGAAGTTTAGCCAAGGTAAGGATATCAGGTACCTTAATCAGCAAAAGCTGCCCCAAAACTTCCTATAGAAATAAAACATACATCTTTAGTAAAAGAATATATATTAACTAAGAAATAAATGATTTTTGCTAACTATATAAAATTTACCCAGTATAATATCACTAACCTCATAAAATGCTTTTATGTTATGAAGTATGATGTCTAGATTTCGTATACGAGTAGCCAGATCATCTGTAGATGAACTAATTCCATGATATGGTGGATGAGGATCACTGAAAATAGTAAATTTAAATAATAAATTATTTTTAAAAATTTAAGCACATTTGGAAGAATATGAAAAAAAATTTAAATGCAAAAAAAAAGGGTACTTTGCCTTTAACGGGTGCAAATTTCACCAAGCTGACTTTATTGGTGACAAAATACAATTACCCATACAATAATGTTAAGAAATGTAAGTTTAAAATTTTTTTTTATTTTGGAGGCATACCAGAATAGGTTATCAGGAACACTCCATCTGGCGTCGGTAGTATTTTTAGCAACTTTATAGCCTGCACCGGCAAAATGGAAAAGTAGCAAAAAGATATTGTAAAAATTTGTCAACAAAAATAAACTTACATTTCTAGCCACATATTATAGATGAACAGTCCATCACACAGACATCTGTACTCCAATATTTTTTTTTCTTCATCTTGAAATGTTTTAGCCTGTAAATATTCACAATTTTTTTCTCATTGGAAATTTTTTTAAAAATATACAGCAAGGTTTATATAAACATAATTACATAACATATTCACACATGAACACAACAAGGAACTTTTAGCTACACAAAAGAAGAAACAATATTAAAGAGGAATTTTGTCAGCTTGACGAATAATTACAACACTTCAACAATACATATCAAGTATTTAATGAAGTATCAAATTTTTTTAAGGATAAAAAACAAAAAATTCATTTAAATTATAAAATAAAATCCCTTCTAAACGTATATTTATAAATAAAATATTTAAAAAATTTATCTTTATCTCATCTTAGCAAAAGAATCTTGTTACTTATGTCTTGTATCACTGAGCAATTTTGTTAAATAAAACATATTGCCAAATACCAAGCAGCAAAACCATTCTCGCACATATTGAAATACAATAATAATAATGACTCCATTAGACGATAGTTTTCGAATTGGAGAAATTGGTCAATAACATTATAGAAATAAATACCCTTACTTGTCTAAAAGATGGAAAAAATACCTTATTTTCCAAAGTAATTTTTAAAAATTTGATTTAGTTTTGAATAAAAACATCACAAAATATTCTGATATCTATGTTAATTGTAAATTAATTTCTTATTGAATATATATATAAATGTTTAATTCATCTTTATATTTTTCCATTCTGTTTCAAAATATTATCCACATTTTATGAACATTTGGACATGTTTTCCTTTTTCCTGCTTGAAAATCATAAAAATTCAACACATTAACTACTGTCATATTTGGATCATTGACAAACCTACCATTAAACTACAAACATGATTGCTGTATTTGTGTGTTAATTAACTATGAACCATTTACAGAGGAAACATTGATTTACATTCACAAGTTTGGACATATTTATTATTCTGAGATCAGAAAAGAATGTTCATCTAAAAATTCAATATCATTTTTCATCAAATATTTCGAAGCAAATCTCACGGCAAATTAAATTTAGTTCCTATTATAAAAGTCATTACATTAAAATTTAGTACAACAAATTGTAAACGTTATGAACAGGGATATGAGATAAATACTTATATCTTCACAATAACTAAATCCATTTCATAATAAACGTTTAATACTACTCAAAAAAAAAGAAAATCATAACAAAAAATAAATATCTAATTTATATGCTCTTAAACGACAAAAATACATTTTTAAAAAAAAAAAGAATGCAAAAGATTTGAGCTTAAAATAGAAACTAAGTCTAACAAAATTAGTTTCGTTTTGATGAATCAATTAAAAAGGGCAACAGAAATTACTGCTGATACCTTTAGAAATAAGAGTAAAGATTAAAACATTAAATACTAGTGGAAAGATAGATTTTTATGGCACATGAAAACTAAGAAAAGTTGTTCCGCAATAGCGGGTGAAACTTTTTAAATTCTCCAAATTCTAGAATGCCTTCCAAAGATTTCATTTCGAAACATTATTATACTAACCCAAGATACTAATGGACTCTTCATAAAAGTACCAACAGCTGAAACTGCTGAGGATGACATTTTTAGTCATTTCTTTTCTTTTGTCAATGATAAAGTAAAACATTTAATTGGTGCCATAACTTCTGACATTTATACTTCAAGCGAGTTTTTCAGTTAAAGAATGTATTTACGCTAACAAGCTTTCATTGAAATTTTGTTCAAAGCAGACAGCAAAATACAGTGCTCAAAAAAAGTGTAAAAATTGCACTGTAATAAATAAAAACAAAAGAAATCTAGAGTATAATTTTTTTACATCTATCAACACATCAACAACAAGCGAAATCTGTAACGATTTGATATGATTGAAACATATCGATGAAAATTTAAAATTTCAGTTAGAATAAAATATATGTTACAAAATTATGATTTTATAAGATATAAAAATGTCATATGATAAAGTTTAGGAAGAATTCTTTGAAAGTAATGATAGAATTACTGTTGTATTGCTATATTTTTTTAAAAAATTGAACTGACAATTGTAGGAGTAGGAGCTGAAGTGAATACAGAAGTAAATATATAAATAAGCGACTACAAATTCGCATGTGGTTGAGGTAGCAATCTGTCTAGTATAAGTAATATTTTGTTTCTTTACTATTTCCTTAAAAATTATGAAAAAAATATTTTTATATAGGGGGGATAATTCATGAACACAATAATATTTTTGCTTGAAATATATATTTTCTTTGTGCGCTGTATGGGTTTGAGATACATTGAATGAACATAAAATATTTTGAAAGAATGTGTGTAAAACTAGTCAAGTCTAATTAATCCAGACTAATTGGAGATCTAGATCATATGTGAATTAAACAAACTAAGCAAAAAATAAAACAAGGTACATAAATAAATACTCTATAGTAAGACAAAGCAAAATGGTAAATAATTACACTGTAGGGAGAATTCAAATCAGTGTGTTATTTACACGATATATTTTAAGTTGCAAAAACAAATTGGTTAGGACGTGACAGTTTAGGCTTTATTTGTATTTACTAACTGGAAACTTTTTTAAAAAAAAATTTGTCTCTATTAAATTATGTTTAGGTTATATATAGAGAATGAAGTCTTACACAGTATACCAGTGGCACACAGGCCTCTTTTTCGAAAGATGGGGGATTATATTCTATATGGTAGATGAAGCACTAAGTGTAATCTATGCTAAAGATTAAAAATCTGTTGGTCTATGAGGGGGAAGAGCCCTCAAATCTCACTTTTGTGTGTACTTTAATACTTTGATGATGAATTGAAAAGATATTTTGGAAAATTAAAGCTTTCATATACTAGTCATTTTGAATATGTATTTCATATTAATCCTATGGAATATACTTATTTTATTAAACTTAGATTATTGTACTTATTTTATACATAAATTTGCACTCAAAGAAGTAAACAATAAATAAAGACTTAATTAATTGTAATTTTTCTCTCATTACAGAAAATATATAATTTTTTAAAAAAGTCTAAATTATTTAAACAGAAATAAAAATTCTTTATGGAAGCTTTTAATTTTATGTTATACCAATTGTTATATTTAAAAGCTTTCAAGTCTCATGCTCTAAAAAATACCTAGTTATCATTTGTGTCTTATTTTATAATAAGAAATATGATTTAAAGTAAATTAATAAATTTCAGTACTTATGTGTTAGCATGTACGTTATGCTTGCACCAAACTTGAAGTAAATTAATAAATTTCAGTACTTATGTGTTAGCAAAAGTGCGTTATGCGTGCACTAAAATTGTAGCCACACAAATCACACCATGATATCAAAACAACAAAAATTCTAATATTTTATATGAAAAAAATTAATCAGTCACAAATTTTAGTAGAAAAATGTCATGTAATGCCAATTTGGCTGCAGTGACGCTATTACGTAAGTGCATAAAATCCTTATAAAAAAGCAAAACATACATTTTCTTAAAGTCGAACCTACCAATTTAAAAAATTTCTATTTCAGAAGAAAATGCAAATCAGTTCCTTAATTTTGTATTCAACAGTTTTTCTTGCTTCATTTTTGTAATTATAGAACATTTTTATAAAAAGTTTGTCCTTTTTTAGAGATTAAACTACATTTATTAAAAATGTGAGGCATTTTAGCAATAGCAAGTAAATTAAAAATCATATATTTGTGGAACTTATTTTTATAATTGATATTCTGTAATTTTAAAAAGTTTTAAATATATATGTTTGTTAGTTTGTAATTAATTGCTCAACTGTTTAATTTCTTTTAAAACAAAAATATTTCATTTTACTTTTTTTTTATCACATTTCTGTTTGAACTTAGAATTGAAAAAGGTATTTTCACACACATTTTCTGAAATGACTATAAAAAAACCTGCTAAAATTATTTTATATATATATAAAATTTAAAAAAAAACTTGTTGTGAATAATTGATAAATAGATTTCAACTGCAAAAAAATTAAATCTGGCTATTTAAACACAGTTTTAAGAATCAGGGACTTTTTTAAGATATTATTTTTTTATTTTTTATTAAATGATTCATTAAATTGAAATGAAGTAAATGCTTGCATATTCTTCAAGTCAATAAAAATATTTTTCTTGAACTGACTATTATTTCAAAAATTAATATTATTTATATGTAATGTGATTTTTTTTGTTAAAAATAATGTTCTGTTTATTTTTTTTTTCCAGCTTTAAAACGACTTAAGCTTTATGATTCAACTAGAAACAAAGCTTAAGTGGTTTCTTTCATATGCAATAAAAGTGTATGTCATGGGCTGCAAACCAGCTTCTGTAGAAGATTTGAATGTTCTGCATTTGAGTGATAATTTTTTAGTTGTAAACAAAGCATGTGATATTCCTATAAATGCTGACACGGCTGAAAAACATCCAGTAACTATTGCTACTCAGCTAAACCACAGATTTCCTCATCTGGCTGATCCTAGTGTAAAATTTGGTTTCCGGTTTTGCCATCGCTTAGATTATTCCACCAGTGGTGTATTGGCAATAGCATTGAATAAAATTGCTGCTAAGGAAAGTGGTGATGCATTTAACACAAAAAAGACTCACAAATATTATTTGGCCCTTGTTCATGGCCATGTTGAAGAAGATACTGTCATAATAAATAAAGATATTGGCTATGATTCAAGACCAGATTATTCATATCGAATGTGTTCTTCTGATAAAGAATATTGCATTCAGCCTAAATGGGCAATAACAAAATTTTTAGTCTTGCAACGGGGCACTTATGATGGAAAACCTGCAACAAAGTTATTAATGAAGCTTATTACCGGACGTCGCCATCAACTTCGTGTACATTGTCATGAAATTGGACATACAATAGTTGGTGATTATACTTACAGCAATAAAACAGATATATATCCTTATAGAATGTTTCTTCATGCATACCGATTGGTTTTACCTAATAAACTTGAAGAAATTGATATTTTAACTGAGGATCCTTTTTCGGAACATGAGCCTAGAAATAAATGGTGTCCAGCAGAAACTGCTCATGAGCTTAGCACAGAAGTATTTTCTGTTTTATGAGTACATTTTATTAATAAATTATTTTTTTAATATGTGTCTTTTGTTTTAATAATTCATTACATTTTTCGGGGAAATATATATTGTGCCCTAAATATATTTTGAAGTTAAATTTTTTTTTTCCAGTAACTATTTTCGTACAATTTTTTTTATCAAATTAATCTAAATATAATTTAATAAATTCTTAGGAAAAGTGGTGATATTGTATACAATAATTTCACAGTTTAGAATACTTTATTCAAAAAATAATTTAAATATTCTTCAACTATACAGTCGGACCTTTATTTTATGTTGCTAAATTCCGAAAAAAAGTTCGTCATGTGGAAAATTCATTTTCAATATACAAGAATATTTTGACTTTCGCGAATTCGGAGTTACACGATTTTCAAATCTCGTCGGTTTGTCCTTTTTTTTTTCTTTCCATCACTGAAACTGATAAAATTGGTAATTTGATTGAAGAAGTTGTGGATGTTGCCAGGCAAATAAATTTAGAAGTGGATAGTGATGGCGTTCAAGAACTGCTGGATTCTCACAAACAGGAGCTGACAATTGACGAGCTCGTAGAAATGCATGAGCAAGAGCAAGGACACAGAAGAACTTGAGTCTTTAGACCGAATTCAGTCAGATCAAATGACGGTTGGTAGTTTGACAGAAGGCCTTAGTGTAATTGAAAAAGGGTTACAGATTTTAGAAATTACATACCCCAACGAAGAGCGTATTTTTTCAACAAAACAAGGAATATAAAAGAATTATTAGCATGCTAAAGGATGAAATTTTGGGGGAGAAAAAATTTTTTGGGGTGTATTAGCCACCAGACTACTTGTTAGATTTTATTAAACCTTGTATGTCAAAATAACTTCGGTTTGAAATTGTGTTATTTAAAATTTTGTTTGTATTAAACTTTTTTTGTTCCAAATTATTTTCTTTCGTCTCCGACCCCAACTAAAAATAATTTACATGGGAAATTTACCCCGACTTGCACCGTTATTACTCAGTTCCACCTATCGCGTAAGTTCGGGGTATTACTGTTCTCTATGTGCTTGGTTCCAGGAAAAAATTCGCAAAATAGAGGCCCGACTGTATTTAAAATGGTTTTAATTAAAATTTAACTTTTGAAACATAATTTTTTTCTCACCATTAATTTTCTAAATATGCTAAATAAATAGTATTTGTTTGTTCCATTTCATCTGTTAAATTTTTTATGAAAATTTCGTCAAGTTAAATATGAGTACCAATATTGCCGTATTAGGGATCAAAAAGTAAAAATGGAGAATAATTCATGTTTTTTAAAAAAATTCTTGCTATAGTAAATTTTTTTAATGAATTTGTCATTGAAATTTTCTTTTAATTTCTTATTAACAGTTTTCAGACCTATATATATTTTTTCATTTTTAAAATCAAATTTTTATCAGAAATCAATTTTCAAAACATTTTTGATTCAAAATGCAATCATTTCAGTTTTCTCAATTGCGGATATTTTTAGACATACATTTTAGTTCTCCAACAGTTTTAGGAATTTTAAAATGTTCCTTAACACCTTTTTCAATTTTTTTCGAATTATTAATGTAAAATTATAAAAATTTATTTGCTTATGTAAATTTATAATTGTATTTGTTCAAAGCTTGTATGTTGCTTCTGCAATTTCTATGTGTAAATTAGTAACTAACGCAGTATGCCATGACTTTGAGTAGAACCCCCTCGGCTTCGTATAGTTTCTACCTTATGATCTACTTATAATGTTTTCTTTTAAGTATTCTTTATATTACGTTCTAATGCATACCATAAATCAGTGCAGTATTGGCGACCCAATTTTCAACCATAATTTTTATCGCGCCCCCCTATACAATAATAATGCACTTTGACGCTAAAGCTACAATACGATTTTAATTATAAACCGTACAAATTAACAAGATTAGTATTAAATTTTGTATGTGTTACTTATAAGTAATATATATTTTAAGTGATAGGATAATAATTATGTTATCCCCCCCCCTTTTCTCTTAATTTTTAAATTGGAACAGATTACAAGATGACATTTAAGGTATCCGACTACATTCGTAACTGTTACTTTACTAAGGCTTATAAATGGATAATTTTTATGATATTTACGTCACTTAGATTAGAATACATGTATAAAATTATTTTAAGAATATTATTACAGTAAAAAATTATTTAAATGCAACATATTTTGGCAAAAAATGAATAAGAATTAATTTTTAAAATTTTCTTCTTTCATGAAAAATGCTTTTATAATAATTATATTTTGCCTCAGACGTCTGTACAGGCCTGAACTAGGATTTTTTTAAATGAGAATTTTTTTTAGAACAGGATTTATTCATATTTCAATACAACAGAGTGGAGAAGTTTAAAGAAAAAAACACAGATAAAAAATTATTTCAATCGGTAGTAATTCTGAAAATAATGGGAATTTTATAAAAATCCTAGTTCAGGTCCTGTGGAGAAATCTTTGCTTAAAACAGCAAAATATTATTATAGAAGCATTTTTCATGAAAGGAGGAAGTTTTAAAAATTAATTCTAAGTTCATTTTTTGCCAAAATATTGCATTTATATAATATTTTATTGTAATAATATTCTTAAAACAATTATACACTTGTATTATATAATCAAAGTGACTCTAAATATAATGAAAATTATCCTTTTATACGCTTTTTTTTAAATCACGGTTCCGATCGTACATCTTAAATAAGATTTATTTCCTCCATCATCCATTTCTTAAAGTACAAATATCATTAGAAAAATAATGTAGTCTATGTTGCTCGACATAGGATATGAAGAGTAATTGTGTCATTTTCAATATTGAAAGCAAGAAAACTTCAAAATGTTTTAACCCGGGAACAGGTGCGCACTCGATATAAACGTTAATGGTCGCACGGGGTGAATGAGTCACCCCAAGCCTTTTTTTATAATTATTTTTATTGTGCAGGATAAAAATCTAATTCCAGTGAAAAATTTAGAGAATGTATACTTACCTACTTTCAATGACTTTTCAATTTTTCTTTGATTCTTTTGAGAAAAAAATCCAATTAAACTGAACTAAAATGTTTCAAATGTGCGTGACTTTAGGACACAAACGTTAAGCTCATTTCGGACCATGGGCGCAAAAGATCTACGGGCCTCTTGGCACTGTCGGATCTAAGGAGGGGCTCTGATTCGGTAAAATCCAGCTTATCTGGGTGCCCGCCCACAGCGCAAAAGTGCTCTCTGTGCTTTCCAAATATCATATAACTCTTTAACATGGAAAAAAGCGCAACAGAAATATATTATTTACAATCTCCCTAAATGAAAATAAACACATAAGAGAGAGGATACCAATTAAATTCGGAGGTCAATCAGATGATCAGCGAATGTATCTTGCTTCTTGGGTGAAAAGGGAATTAAGTCTTCATTTTCTTCCTACGGCTTATGTACAGTATTTCAATAAGAATGACAGTAATGAATTTTTTTATCTTCTTAGAATTTTTTTTGCTTCTGGGTCTGGGCTTTGTTTTTTCTCTGAAAGAGTAGTATTTCAGGTTTAAAAAGAAAACATAATAAAAAATCTCTTATCTCTCTCGTGGGATTACCTCAAATGAAACAAAATGTTTTTTTTTATTTCGTTATAGGATCAAAGACAACTAATAAGCACGTTGAAGCTTTTATTTTTCGATGACGTAATATCGCCAGATGATATGCTTAAATTATATCAATGTAAAAGTGTGTTTTTTATTATATTAGAAAGCATTTTGTTTTACTTCATTTCACAGTACATAATTTTTTTAAAATATTTTATCTTCGATATGTTCGCGCCCCCTTGTAGGGTTATCACGCCCCTCCAGGGGGGCGCCCCACAGTTTGAGAAACGCTGCCATAAATATTTGAATTGATAAATTTGCTAACTTTGTTCTTTTACTTTAAATATACATTACATAACAAATTAGCATCGAAGATTAGGCGTTGTATTATTCAATTAAAAATGCGGTCACGTTAGCCTCATGGTCATTGTCGCGAACTTGTAACCGGCTATGTTTCTGTCAGTCGTAGGTTTGACACCTTTTCTTGCTTCAGACACTACATGTAGAGCTGCTGCACGTTAAATTTGTCGAGATTTGCAGTTTTCACGTTAGCGTAAAATTGAAACCTGGAGATGAAGGTGCTTTAAGGCCTTATCACACATATGCGTATTTGGAGCAATTTTGCTTGAAAGCAATCATTTAGAGCAATTTCAACCTAGTTGCCATAGCAACGACTCCGAAGAACTTTTTCCTAGTGAACTGAAAGAATTGCCTGAAATTTCAGCCAATGGGACTCTTCGTCTCCCTATACTAGACACAAGATGAAGAAAAAGGTGGCAACCTCTGCTTCGTCAAATGCATCAGAAATGGTGTATAACATCTTAAACAGAATTGTTCTCCATTTTTGTTTACGACCGTCAACAAAAGCGCGAGCGGAATAAAAGAAATAATATTGGATCAGTGCCGATTTAACTTCATTGCGGGCCCTGGACGCAGAAGATCTTCAGGCCCCCTTTGCACTGGAGGATCGAAATTTATAACCAGAAAATCTGGTTAAACCCAGCTTCTCTGGGCCCTTGGGTGCCCAGTGGATAAACCGGCACTGTATTGGATGTTCGTTTTCCGAAGCAGAAAAATCGGCAAGTAATTTTTTAGTGTGAAGATAAGGCGCAGCTGACTTCAGAGCGTATCGTTTTGTTTACGGCAACCTTTCACCCTCACAGCTGCTCGAAAAATTTCCTGAAACGGTTGTTCTAAACATACGTGTGTGATAAGGCCTTTAGAGCAGTGTTTCTTGAACTAGGAATCGTGTGACTTGCAGCTGGGGCTGCCAAAAATTTTAGAATTTTTGATATATCTTTTTGCATAAAATTACTTGTTCATCGTTAATAATAATAATAATTTGTTTGTTTAGATCAGAGGTTCCCAAACTTCTTTGTTTCATGGACCCCTTGCCATGTTTTTTGGTTTGGGATAGAACCCAGCTTAATATTGAATTTTTGCAAATTTATCAACTTAAATCTCTTTTTGACAGCTGGTACTACTACTCTTACTTTAAAAGAATTAAATTTCTAACTGTAATGAAGTATAGTGTTTAAAATTTAAAAAGCACATGTTTATTTATTTTAATTAAATTAATAAATAAAACGGTTAAATGAAATAACTAAACAATAAACAAATTATTTTAATGGGAGGGATGAATCTGGTGCTATACAATATCAAATTTTCAACATTTGGTATCAATCGTGTCAGGTTTAACCTTAAATCTTCCCTGTTAAAAGTGTCCAGTTTCTTTCTTACTTTTTTGTTTTGGTGATTGACAGCCCTGCTGAAACTCCTTCACACTAGCAAAATCAATTAAAAACTTCTTCGCGATAACCTATAATTCAGGACAAATAACAAGTTTGACTTTTTAAAGCCGAAATTGCTGACATCTTTCTAAACTTTAAGATCTTCGTTAGTGCTTACTACAATCAGTTCTTATTATAATGTAAAAAATTTTTTTTCAATGTGACCATATGAATTTATTGCCTATTGTGGTATTACAATAGTGAAAGCATTCTCAAACCTGGTTTCAAAACCCGAATAAAAAGCATTTAAATGTTTAATGTAGGTTAAAATTTCCTGACGGATTGTCTGAGACAAATTGAAAAAATTCGGGACCTTCAATTTTTCTTCTTTTGCTGAACCCAGGAGAGAAACACTGAAATGGTTCTTGTTTTAATAAAATTCATGCTGTCCCCTTGTAAGTGCAAATTAATCTCATTAAATTTAGTGAATAAATCTGCTAAATACGTAAAATTCGGTTTCCTCTTGATTAAATTTTCTTTTAAAGTTAAAGTCAGATCTAGTTGAATAAGGGCCACTATCATTGACCCTTACACCTCATGGATACCCTAATTTTTTTGTTGACGTGGGCCCTTGCAGGTCGTCATAGACCCCTTGGGGGTCTGTATATACCACTTTGGGAATCACTGGTTTAGATTCTTATTCAGCTTCCCCCCTTTTTTATTAAATTTAATTTTTGACAAAATAGTTTATTTTTTTAAAATTAATTACAGCAAAAGCTGTTTCACAAAATCGCTTTTATGATATAAATAAAGTGAAACTTATATAAAGGAAAAAGGGCACTTTTTGAAGGTTAGGTAACAACGTTTACTGACTGTGTGACGGATCTATACGGTTTCCACTAACCTCCTCAATATTTCTTTAAAGTTTTATTTATTTCAGCCAATCTCCACCGGCAGCCAAAGCGTGATTTATGCAAATGAGATACATTATATAAGTTCGGGTTTAGCGAGTTAACAAAAAAAGTAAAGTGAAGAGTTAGGAGAGTGAAGTCAAATGAATTAAAACATCGTAGATAAACACGCAGTGGTTGACAGTATTAGTTAGCAATTACGAGCTACGCCGGAGAGCAGAAGATTGAAATTGGAAAAGATTCTGTATGACCGAGTGTGGATCCTTATCTATTAGCCTATCCTGCCAGTAAGAAATTCATCACCACGACAGAACAGCCGACGTTAAAAGGATAAGGTTAGTGATTTAGAATATTGCGAATACGTGTACGTGTTTTAGCTGTAATTATACGTGTTTGATCTTTCGTGGATTCAGTCGCGATTCCGTAGTTCCGCTAGTAGTAACTCCTTCTCATACTCCACTGTGTTTTATTTCTCTTAAATTTGAATCGTGTGGTTGTAGCCAACCTGTGATTAATAAGCATCAATAAATATAGTGATTTACAACTATGTCTCTTGATTTCTCTAATCCGCCTACACGTCAAGAAACATTAAACGGTAGACGGGGAGATGATAATCTGAGGGGAGGGTATAATTCACGACAACTGAAATATGTCATTTTATCACTAATTGAACAAGAGCTGTATATAGGTAACTCTGGCCACTGGGGGTTCAATCCCGAGGCACCTGGAAAGAGCTAAGGCTGTTGTCCGCTTTCGCCTAATCACCGGACATGACTTTTTGGGAGTATACCTCTACTGGATTTCCCTGGCTGCTGACGAGGCCTGAGCACTCTGCGGCCATACCAGGATGGATGGCGATCAATCACCTTCTCCAATGCACTGGACTCGATGAATACCCGATTTACGACATCATCACTTGGTATTGGGAGGCTTGGTGTCAAATGGTCAAGAAGCCAAGCACGGCCGTTGGATAAATGAAGATAATAGAAATTCGTGGATCTCATGAACGCTATGTAGGCGAACATCATCAGCTATAAAAATGAAATCAGTCAACTGCACCCTTGTACAACGCTAGCATATAACTCCAAGATCTCATCCTTGAAGAACTTTGATCAAAAACATGTAAGTCTGTGCGTCAGTTCTATACAGTGCCTGTTCGAACCATCAAAACTCTACTGTTATATAAGACTATATCGAATGTTGGATTGGAGTGTCGTGGCTCTAGTGCTACTAAAGACCCGCCTTGTAGAAGAGGCCGATGCATGTTAAATCTGTCGAGGATCAATGTTCTCCCGTTGGTGTGGTAGTTTGGAGAGGTAGTTGCCAGCTCAGGCAGTAGGTAACGTACGCCTGATGACGCAAGTACGTAGTTAACCAATTTAAATAATTTTAAAGACAAATCCTGACTTTGCAGGAGAGACCTAATATTCTCCGTTACGCCACTGAGCTCAGGTGTCATCCTTATCACTTGACTGTGGTTCAAAATTACGAGGTTCGTCGCCAATAGCCCTCGTATTGCTTTACAGTGTGACATTAAGAACTCGCACTTTTTCGAATGTTGAGAAACATAGAGCAGATTCACTCCAGATGAAATTATGTCGAGACTTAGTGGTTAGGCTAAATATGGATTCCTCCTTAAATGTAATGATTTCTCCTACTGTCTTGCTCCAACATCAATATGTTCTTTGCACTTTGCAAATCAGGCCTTTATGAGCACGGAAGTTAACATTACAGAAATATCAAGTCTTGGAAGATATAGCTCTTTTATGTAGTTTTCTGGAAACGGTAACTCTTGAAACTTAAAATCATATTTTCGCTTATATTGCCGGTAACTGATTATTATTTTCAATTTTTAAAATATGCTGACATTAATACAACCAAAGTGAGTCCAAAAAGGACTCACAATTATTTGTATAAATTTTTGTTTGTTTTTAACATAACTGAAAAAGAAAAACATTGTATGAAATACAAATATTTTTTTCAAAAAAATCTAAACAAAAGCCAATAGTTTCCCTGACTTTAACAAAATTTTAAAAGGTTTCAGAATTTTTTTTTATAGATGTTTATTTTTTTCTCTGGACTGTAAACAATACAATTTCACAATTTAGATCAAGAGCATGCACATTATTGTTGTCCCATTAAAGAATTGATTTCAACTCAGGCGATGGTAGTTAGCATTCACAATTCTAACAATTCATTATTAATAAAAATAATTAAAGGTAATTTAAAAAGTTAATTCGAAGTTGAAAAATGCAAGCTTTTTATCAATACATGCTGCATTGTATGGAATCAAAAGCTTATTTATTCATGTTGCCACATTAATTTTCTCAGTGGCAGTACAATTTTTTCACCTTTAAAATGACATGGTTCAACTGAAGATAAAATAATAAGCTATTTTTAGGGACATATACTATATACTTCATGTTTGTGTTTCGTGTTTATACTCGTGTATACACAGTAATGAGAAGTGTTCGGACATTCAGAAAATTGTAGGAAAAACTTCGTTTGCTAGAATTTTTCGAAGAAAGAAGCCCCAACATTTCTCATGTAATCTATATTTAATTCTAAATTAGAAAGTCTAATTTTTTTTTATTTTCTGACTCATTTTTTATGTATATAAAAAAAAGAGAATAGTTAAAAAAAAAAAACATTACAAAAGTAATCGGACACATCGACATTTTCTAATAAATTCATAGATAACATTATCGTCTGCGGCTTTTTTTTTTACATTATCATGATATAAAAAATGGCGTTATTTTTTTTTTCTCTATTTACTTTTTAAAAATATTCTGCTTTTCAACGTCAAAAATTGTTCGTGTACTTAATCATAAGAAATCAATGAACGGCATTCGAAAACTAATTATTTTTCATCACGTAAAAGGTAAGTTATTTGAAAATGTTTCTAAACTTGTAAATTTACCATATTCGATTGTTTACTGTGACAAAACGCTTGAAAAATTAAAATGGAATCGAAAACTAGAGAACTGTTGTTCTGCAAAATAATTCAACATGATTGTGAGGAATCCACTGTTAAATCCTGTAAAAATTTCGTCATAATTCAATCGACAATTTTCCTCTTCATTTTTATTTGAAAAAGTTCGCCGAATACTAAGGTCAGCTGGTTTACTTGACCGTTCCTCAGGAAAAACATTTCTTAGCGAGTTCAAGGCATATGTATAAGGCTTTGATTTCCGTTAAAATTATAATGGAATCAAGAATTATCTGCAAATGAGAGTAAATTTAACACTTTTGCTCAATATTGGCGCATTATAATATGGAGAAGAAAAAAATTATGAGCTTAATCTTGAAAACTACTGAAAAATAGCGTAATAGTAATGAAATAGCAGTAGATGGACGTGTATGTCAGCTTCCATATAGGTGATTTAACATTTTTGAGGGTATAATTATTTTTAAACGACAATACACAATTATTAGCCAAAAATTTCACTATAAAAAAAACACAATTTTATTTAAAAAAAAATCAAACTAACGACTCTAAGCACATGGCTCTGAACGTTTGCCATTGAGGCTTCTGTAACTGTCCGGAAATTCTGAAAATAACTTTTCAATCGACAGATTTAAAAATTGTGCTTGTTAAGACAAGACACATCCAAATTTTCTATTTATACATATTTCAAAAATAAATATGTTTTAATCTTTATTGAAATAATGAATATTTGTGTTTTTTTAGGAAGTTACAAGTTTTTTAAATATATATCTTTGTTCCGAATCAGAAGCACGGTCTGTAATCACACATCGAATATTTTTTTGGAATATTTTTCAAAAGTCAAATAAATAACGTATTTTAGGGGGGGGGGGAATGAAGGATGGCTACTTTCATATGCAAACATTTTTTATTCAAACCTGAGTGAAGTCTTTACAATAACATAAAAATAACGAATTTTTTTTGTCTCCATTAAAACTCACTTATTTTTTCATTTGATATCAAGTTCTTTTTAAAAATAATTTAGAAAAATTGGAAATATTTTCTTAATTTTGCCAACAAAATGATAAATAAAATTCAAAATTTGTATTTCACTTTTCAAAGATAAGAATGACATGTTTGTGTCTCTCATTCATTTTAAAAACTTCGATAATTGAATACATAATATAATCTATCACTTTACATAATACTTTGGAAGGATTTCATGAATAGTCAGATTTTTAAACTATTGACAAATATTTGTTTGATATAACACATAAAAATATATAATGAGCTATTAAGAATAAAAATCTTAAAAAGTTAAATTCAGAAAAAACTTGGTAAGTAATTTGTAATTATACATGGATTTTTAAAAAATTAATATAAAATGCATTTAAAGAATATTTACCAATTTTAAAATTATTCTACAGCAAATTTTTACACTGAATATGTTTATAAATGAATTTAAAAATGAAATAATGTAAACAAACAGATCATGCCCTCAAATTTTAAGCAGCACAATATGGTTAAAAAGTCCTTAATAACTTTTGCAAAAAATAAGTAATGAATTATTACTTTTTGAGCTGATTCTTTTTTAAATTATCTCTAATCACTATATATCTATCAAAATTATATTTCTATTAAATTTTACCTTTTCTGCGTGATTTGTAATGCCTGAAAGCAACTTTTTCACGCAAGTGTATATATATATATACAGGGTGTTTCATAAATGATGGGAGTAACTTTAAGGGGTGATAGTACACATCAAGACGAGTAATAGTAAATAGGAAACCAAGTGTCCCAAACGTCTTCCGAAGGAGAAAGGCGCCATCAAAGTTTAGGGTCCTAAATTTCAAATGATGATAAAAAACGGAAAAATAGATCGATTCATTTGCGGTTTTCACTAAAATCATTCTTTAAATTAGTATTTTCTTTAAAAAAAGTTTGAAAGACGAAGTTAAAAAAATGCCGTTAGAGGCGCTCTAGACTTTGGAGTACCGAACAACTACCTTTTACCAGTATTTTTTAAATTTTGTTAAATGTTTACAAAAGCTTAGATTTTAACTTGAATTTTGAGCGCAAAATTGAAACCATCGGGAGTGGTTAAGTAGCGCAAATGTAACCGCGTTCAGGGAGGAAAATTGAAATGCTCGTATGTAATGATCAAAATAAAAAACGATAAAGCAAACTTTAAGAGGCGATAGTACAACACCAAAACAAGCAACATTCATCAAAGAAATCATACTCGTAATTTTAACCCGAAGGTGATAGAGGGCGCTGAAACAGATTTCGTTTTAAGAGACAAAAAAGGAAACAAAGAACATTTACGTTATAAAAAAAAGTTTAATTAGAAATGATTACAATAGCTGTTCGAAACACTGACAATTAGAGGCGATGCATGCGGTACAACGGCGAAGAAGGGATCCACAAACCCTCTGAAACACGCCAGGAGTATCGCGCACCTCTCCTGCAGCTGCCGAAAGTCAGGCGACGAGTTCTTCTGCAGATTCGATAGGAGTCTCATACATAAGACTCTTCAGGTGTCCCCACAAAAATAAATCCAGGCATGAAAGATCGGGCGATCACGCAGGCCAAGGGATGGGAATTTTTTTTCCGTACAATCATCGCGCCTCTGCACTATTCCCATTTGCAGTTCCGTAGATGAAGTGCATATCAGCCTTTTCTTGATTAGTGAAGGGCAACATCTTTCGTTACGTTTGTACCGTGATTTACACTTGCACACTCGGGTCAGTGGCTTTTATCTTAATACCAATTTGCATATGCGTTCTTCTTCTTCCCCATATCACAATTTATATAATGTTCTTCTTCCAGAAACTTGCAGCTATAATGCTTGCATGGATAAAATTTGAAGATGCTCTAACACGTTTGCGATTGAATTCAAATCATGCATTTTCTAATCAAAGTTGATTGTTTTTCTGTTGTACTATCGCCTCTTAAAGTTTGCTTTATCGTTTTTTATTTTGATCATTACATACGAGCATTTCAATTTTCCTCCCCTGAACGCGGTTACATTTGCGCTACTTAACCGCTCCCGATGGTTTCAATTTTGCGCTCAAAATTCAAGTTAAAATCTAAGCTTTTGTAAACATTTAACAAAATTTAAAAAATACTGGTAAAAGGTAGTTGTTCGGTACTCCAAAGTCTAGAGCGCCCTCTAACGGCATTTTTTTAACTTCGTCTTTCAAACTTTTTTTAAAGAAAATACTAATTTAAAGAATGATTTTAGTGAAAACCGCAAATGAATCGATCTATTTTTCCGTTTTTTATCATCATTTGAAATTTAGGACCCTAAACTTTGATGGCGCCTTTCTCCTTCGGAAGACGTTTGGGACACTTGGTTTCCTATTTACTATTACTCGTCTTGATGTGTACTATCACCCCTTAAAGTTACTCCCATCATTTATGAAACACCCTGTATATATATATATATATATATATATATATATATATAGAAATACACAAAGGATTGCCAAACCATAACATAATATAACTTTACATATCACGTAAAAATATTTAATATTAAACTTATAACTGAATACAAAATCAACCGGAGTCTGAGAAGACGAAGTAAATATTGCATAATAGAGAGTATTTATAATGTTCATTAAAATAGGAAATCTAACGACAGATAACTTGGGTAATTTTAATAAAAACGAACACTAAGACACTGTAAACGAAAAAAACTTAAAATAATTTTCGATGTCAAATTCTTTCTTATGAAAGAAAAAAGTATCACTTACTTTGTTCTTGGTTTCTGAATCCTAGGATGAGCTTGATTATATTCTAGCCTATATGCTGCAACTTTTAATAAGAAGAGTTCTTTGTATGATGCAAAAAGATACCATGAAAAAAGAAATAAAAACTGATATATTCCATTATGCTTTCTTCTCTCATTATGCTTCATTTGATTGAATACTCATAAATATAGACCAAATGGTCATTTAAAATTCTCTCTGTGGTTTTCCAATTATCGTAATACTATTTTACTTGAAAAAACGCATAACAGATGTACCTTATTTACGACTTCGGTAAATGAAAATGAAATACATGGGGGGGGGGACTAAAGACGGTGATTAGTTACTGTGTTGCTTCCTGAAAAGTATAAATCATATTTTTTTTTCTTCTTCTTCTTACAGCTAATGTAAGGTATACTGTAATAATAACAGTGATGAATTTTTCTATCTTCCTAGCATTTTATCCGATTCTCAGTCTGACTTTTGTTTTATCTTTTAGTAATTTAGGTTTAAAAAGAAAACCCGCTGAAGAAAAGTATCTCTCTCTCTCTCTCTCGTCGCGGGGATTACAGCAAATAAGCAAAATGTTTTTTCATTTGGTTATTGGATCAAAGATATCTAATAAAGCGTAATAAAGTTTTGATTTTGAATGACTTTAGATCGCTTATTGGAAAATCGCTTAAAAATTCGATTTTAAACAATGCAAAGCATATTTTGAGAAAATCTACGTTAATGGAGTCAGTTAGGGTTTTTGGGCGCCCCCCCCCCTAGTGCGGGGGTGTACGTTACGCCATTGGTGCCTGTCCATCATAGCGATTTCTAATAGCGTCTCTGAGTCAAAACAAGATGTGTGCACGTCATTGAAGAAAGTATTTTTTTCCTATACACATATTAAACTATTTTTAAAATATGCTTTTCCCTTGTATGGTACACTTTACTAGTTAATAGCAACAAAAAAAAAAAAAAAGAAAGAAAGAAATATTTAGTGAAATATTAAAGCATAATGACTTGTGAAATTTTTTTGTGTCACTTGTGATATAATGGGGCCCAATCACTTATGAACCTAACTTTTTAAGTCAATTTTGTTTTTATATTTAGTTATATTTTGGGGGGTGTTGAAGATTGATAGAAGTATTTCTTGAGTTAAAATCTTTAGTTGAGGTGTTTGCTTTTCATTTTTACCCATTTTTTTCTGATAAATTTTTATTTAATAAGTATTTTTTTAATGAAATATTTGACACCAGATGAAATTTTAGAGCTGATGAATCACGATGATTCTGGTTTGAATTCAATTTGAGGAATTAGAAGTGCTCGGCCTTAATAACTGTACAAGGTTTTTCTATGCTTTACAACAACTATAAATGGTTTCAAGGCATTTCTCACGAAAATAAAAAATACTGTTATTGTAATAATGCTACTAATATGTACCTAAAACGCCAATAAAACAAATTTTCATGTTGAATTTATGAATTGTATGTATTGTGTGAAGACTAAGATTAAATTAATTACTTCAATCTTGCTTCATACTGAAAAAAATTCTGATTGTAGTGTCTTGTTCCTGATGTATCACATGTGATACATCCCCCCCCCCCCCAGCTTCTATAAATGAAAAAAAAAATACTGCACTTTTTTACAGAGTGTGATCAAAACAACTATTTAAGTACCTCTTACAAAATATCAAGCTTTTATTTTTGTCTAAGGTCTGAGGAGGTTAAACTAAGTTGGCATAGGGACCAATATTTTTGCCATTTCAGGTTGATTAGAATCAATAAATATTGAATCTGGTGTGTTTAAAAATTTTTAGGGCTGAATGTGATTATCGAATTCTGTTGAAAAAACCCTATGCATTTCTTAAATTTGAGAAGGTTCCCTTGTATAAGTGATTCTTTTCGTTGGGAATATCTTTCATTGAAAGCGTTTCCAAATCAAAATTTTAATTCTGATTCTTACAAAAGGAAGAGGTAAATCTGATCACTAAAAGGACTATCTCTTGAATCATTTAATCAAACTACTTGAAGATGCCCTTCCTCTTTTTTTCCTTAGCTTGATGAAGAACAACGTCTGAAGACATTAGAAAAGTTATGTTGTAATTTTTGAATTGTTGTTCAGTTTATAATCTGTAATTTCGAATTTTTTTTTAATCATAAATAATCCTATATATATTAATTAGTTTACATGTAAGTCAGAAAATCAAACATGTTTTATAGGATGAATCGAAATTTTTTTTTTTTCAAAATTTTTAAACATACCTATATAGAAAAGATGTTTTCTTGTACATAGATGAAGGAAAAAATAAAATTAAAAAATTAACTTTATGTAAAGAACTTCCACAAGGGAAATGAAGTTGAAATATTTCAGCTTTTTTGTGGTAAAAAGCCATAAGTAATTTTTAATAAAGAAAAACAGGTATTTTAGAGACTTTTAGCATTTATTGCTATGTGGGAGGACACTTATCAAAAATTTACAACACGCACACATCAAATACATTTAATAATTTTTTTAGTTTCAAATTTTTAAAAAAGTACTGTCGAAATTTCAGTGCACGGTAAAGTGGAAGATGGAAAAAGGCTTGAATCGCACTTATTCTGATTCGACGGAACGAAGAGAGCGAGCTGGGTTACAAAATGTTGCAATGCATATTGTACTTGTCTCTCTCAGCATACATCAGTGGCGTAACGTTTACCCCCGCATTGGGGAGAGGGAGGGAGGGGGAAGGGTTCTAGGGAGCCCAAAGCCTATCTTATGTTATGGTTTTGCAATCGTTTGTAAGATCCAGCTTGGGGTCCAAAACCTGACTTTGCAGGGGGCTCTAATATTCTCCGTTAAGGCAGTAGCGCACACAGGAATTGTTCAAGGGGGGGGGGGTAGGGTTTCAGGTTCGAAAGTTCACCTGCCGCCAAACATATTCTTTATTTTGTCGACTTTCGGGGGAAAAGCAGTAAAAGACTAATTATCTAACATTAATTATAAAATTAATTATAAAAACAAATATTTTTGAAAATCAAGGGCTATGGGGTGGTGTCCGGACCCAAGGATCCCCCCTCCTATGTGCGGCACTGGTGTATTTTTATCTATAGTCATCGCTTTTGGTTACAATATTGTAGAAAAATAGTTTCATTTTTGAGTCTAGAATCATCTAACCAAAATTAAGTCTTTTTCCATTTTTTCGAAAATTTAATATTAAATTTTGGCATTATAAATTTTAAAATTATTTTTCTTCTAATCTCCGTATTACAGAATATCTTTTCCGCATGCGTAGGTTCCAATTTATGTATATAACAGGGTTTTTTTTTTTGTGCTCCATATAACCGCAATTCAATCTAATGTATAATTCTTAGGAAATTTTTTCTTAAAAATCCGAGAAAAATGTGAAACAGTTGTTTTGGAGATATATAAAATTTTCTATTCACTTTTTTTTTTTACTGAATAAAGCTTTCCAAAATTTTTAATTTTAGTGACAATTTGTTTAAAATGAATTATCAGATGTTTCTAACCCAGAAATGGAAACAAATACCAATACCTAGTTATACACACACACACACAAATTTAAAAACTAATTTAAAAAATCAAAACAAATTATATCAATGCTTCAGAATTGAATGAAATACGTAGATTAATTGGGTAAACAAACTTCAGCGAAGATTATGCAAGATCTCTCTCTCAGCATGGGCGCCAAGTATCTCACCAAAAATAAATTGGGACAAACGTTACGCTTTCTCAAGATGTCTGAGTAGTTGAAACGAAGGTCAAAAGACCCTGCACGTGATGGTTGACCTTTGAGGTCTCACGTGTCAATTTCTGATAACTTATCATTCTCACACACACATATGCAAGAATGAAGAAAAATTTCTCATGAGTAAGAAAAATAATCCGTATACTTCCTGCACAATCATTCTCAAAACAAAAATATCTTTTTTTTTTTAAGTGAAAACTTCTTTAGCGGCGTTGGGCACTTTTTGGTAGGGGAAAATCTTATGAGTTCGCGTTACCGACATGCTCTGACTGGCGCATGCGGAGTGTGCTGTTCGCCTTTCATACTTTTTGGATGGGTGAAATCTCGTGCGTTCGCGTCACCGACATGCTTATAGCAGTATATCTGTAGCTATACGGCTGACGTATAGTGCTGTGTATATCATATAAGTGAAATTGAATGGATTTAGTGAAAAGTTCAATGTGTATATACTGTGCATTGCTCGCTGCGATTCCGAGAATGGGCGATACATATTAATGGTTGTCGTTTATATTTCGCCTGGAAAATCTATGAGACAGGTTCCTACAATTTTTATTCGAAAATTTGATGATTTTTCAAATGAAGGTTCTGAAATACTCGTAAAAAGATTTGGCGGAAAATATGATAATGTACCGATGATTTTAAGTGGAGACTTCAATATTAACTTTTCAGATGATAAAAATCTACCATTAATTGAATTTTTAAATGAAACACTTAATTTAAATATGTCCAATGATCGAAAACTCAGTACTACAAAATATAAAACGACGATCGATGCGGTTTTAACGCGATACTTAGATAAATTTGAATCAAACATTTTCCTTTCTTACTTTAGTTACCATAAGCCTATTGTATTTATTTTAGAACAAAATGAAATAATTGAAAGTACAAAAAGTCTTAAGTATTGTTGAAATTAATGATGACAATGATGCAAACAATTAAAATAATGTTAAAAATCAAGTACATTGGAATTTAAGTAAATACAAATACTATCCATAAATAATATGATTGTATATTAATTGTTATTTCAATTGAATTGTGTTTATATTTTGTCATGATCTTGTACAGCCCGTAATATATTTGAATAAAAAAAAACCATATAAACATGCATTTAGTTGCTGCTCGGAGTGTCAATAGATTTGAAAACTAGATTGATGTTGATAATTTTTATTCAAACATTATGAAATTTCATATTTTAATACTAAAAGTTCTAAGTTTTCACTTCTATCGGCAGTCTCTATAACTGCCAATGTTTTTTTTACTATAAAAACTCATTTCATAAAATTTATTTGGAAACAAATTTTAATATGGAAGAATCATTTGTAAGAATTTTTTCTCATATATGTTTGAATGAAAATTTCTGAAAATAGATTAATGATTTATACCATTAACTAGAATGTGATTACGGGGCCGGGTCTAACAGTTCTGCCGCCCTGAACAAAAATGGAAAATGCCACTCCTCTCTCCAAAGCAAAAAAAAAACCTGTAATTAATAAAGATAAATTTTTCACATAGATGCACACCTATAAAACTTGAACAATTCGTGCGAATAGAAAGGCAGCATAACAATTATATATACACTGCTGGCCACCGTAAATGCAACACAAAGAAAGAAAAGAGATAGCACAACAAAATTTATTTTGTAGATAACATGTTGACCAAGTATCAAATGATATAAATTTGTAGTGATTTAATCTATATAAGCCAGTAACAACCTCCGCACCATAGTGATCATTTTGGTGTAGTGGTTAAGTTACTCGGCTTCGGACCCAAAGGACCCAGGTTCTGTCCTTAGGATAAAAACGTGCCACTTTTCATTTGGTGACCTTAGCTTAACTAAGAAAAGCGAAACCTCTACTGATCTGTCGTGGCACCATCTACCCGCAAAAAAAAGAGAGAAAACAAAAAAAAATTCGTCAGATAAACATGACGCAAGAGAGCAACCAAGGAAAAAAAATTCGTCAGATAAACATGACGCAAGAGAGCAACCGAGAAAAAAAAAATTCATCAGATAAACATGACGCAAGAGAGCAACCGAAAAAAAAATCGTCAGATAAACAGGACGCAAGTGAGCAATCAAGAAAAAAAATCGTCAGATAAAAAAAACATGACGCAAGTCATCCAACACACAAGAAACTGACCACTCCCATTAACAACTATATCGATCGTTCGCCTAACCAGCTCTCTGGTAGGGGAGTGTGTAGCGATTTAATCTATATAAGCCAGTAACAACCTCCACATCATAGTGATCCTTTTGGTGTAGTGGTTAAGTTAATCGGCTTCGGACTCAAAGGTCCCGGTTTTTTTTTTGTTTAACATTTATAAACCCCGTGCACCACGCAATGTATAACACGGGGGCATACAACACAGACAGAAGAAAGGATTACAACACAAACATCCATGCCTTCTCCGGGATTCGAACCCAGTCCCTACGGCACCGCAGTCAGCTTCACTGACCACTATACCGGATGAGCGGCGGTCCCGGGTTCTGTCCTTAGGATAAAAACACGCCACTTTAAATTTATAGACTTCTGTAAAGTGTGGTTCCTGCCAGAATCAGTAGCCAGAGTAGCCGCCATTGTTGGAGATCACCGCTGCCACACGCCTCGGCATCGATTCAAAGAGACTTTGAATGTGTTCTTGGGGTACAGAAGACCAAGCAGCTTCCACACGTTGCCAAAGTTGATCTGGTGTGGCAGTTGGGGGTGCAATCTTGGCCAATCGTTGAGCAACCAGGACCACATGTTTTCTATCGGCGAAAGATCTGGAGAGCTAGCCGGCCAGGGACGCAATTCAATCTGGTGATTGACGAAGAACCTTTGGACAATGCGTGACAGCTCAGGTGTCGTCCGCTTCACTTGACCAGGGTTCAAAACTACGCGGACCGTCGCCAAAAGCCCTCGTGTTACTAATCAGTGCGACGTTAATGTTCACTCACTCAGGACAGTCATTTCGCGATCTCAACGAACTTTTTGGCAAATGAACAATCAGCGAAAGTCAGTGTAGGGAGGGGTTTGCCCGTTTCAAATCAGGTGATACCCGCTTGGAGGATAAGCCAAAAAGAGTTCGGCCATCGGATTCCGACGATCAGGCTCGGGATCGACGATCGGATGACTTGGTGACCTATGTCAAAGCGTGGATCGCTTATAAGAATCGTGTCTTCTTCGCTTGTGGAATTGACCGTCTGCCAAGCAAATGGGAAGCAGTGATTGAAGTAGACGGTGACTACGCTCCCGAATAATCGTTTAAACATGTTTTTGTCAAATATTTTTACTGATTTTGTTGAATAAAATTTGTTGAAAAAACGCCGGATAATTATACATCAACCCAATATATATTAATTATGCATCTCATTTAAGGATATTTATTAACATAAAAATAACTAACATAAAATGTAACTTTTCATAAGTAACAACATAAATAGAAAGTTAAAATTGTACATATATTACGCTTTTCTTAAGAATATTTATTAAAATAAGAAATAAACATTAAGTTTAAGTATTTGCAATATAGAGAAATGAAAAATTAAAGTTTTAATGCGAACCTTGTCCCTGCAAAACTCTACTTGATATCGCAATATCAGGGGTATAATTTGTGACTTTCTATTTGACTCATGATTCGGATTGTTCAGCTGTTGAATAAATTCTTAGCAGACTCAAAATATGAGGGGAAAAATATTCACATATATATGTAGAACCAAAAGCGGAAAGCAGAGCACATGCAATTTTTTTCAAATAATTAAATCACTCCGGCAACGACTTACAGCAATTTAAAATAGCTCTCAATTTATCGATAGAGTTATCTTTCAGATCTATTCATAATTCCATACATTTTGCTTTCATGAATACTGAAGAATTTTATTCACGGCGCAGCAGTATGAGTGATGCTTCATTTACAAGTACAACAGAATTGTTTTGATTTGGATTGAATATTTAATGCTGAGAATGATTCACATTTAAACAGGAGATGTCTTTTTCAATTCCTACTATTAGTTCACTCTCTCCCTATTTTTATTTATTTATTAAATATCTTGTTCAAATTTTCAATCGTTAATAAAATACTTTTTATTCATCCTCTGAAGTTCAAATACACTTTTTAAAATTTGTAGTGGAGGACACTTGATGTTTTTACAGTTTTTTCAAAAATTAATGTATTAATTAAATTTTATTTTTTAGTTTCAAATTAATTCTGCTTCATTTCTGACGAAGTTCGATTTATCTGCAACAGATGGTGCCAGTAAGTTTTTCTAATGAGGTAGAAATTGACTTAAGAAATTTTTCTATATTACTTGTTTTTACATAAATCACACTAATTACACACCAGCAGATTCAGTAGAATTGTTTTATGGCAAAAAATTTAAAGTAAGAAATAGTCTTTATGCACGGGCACCAGAGAGGAGAGACAGAAGAAGTTAACTTAATCTAATAAATTTGTATAGTGGCACTGAGAATTGCTCCGCGGGCCATAGGTTGTCGATCCTTGCCTTAAACGTCGCTGGCCCTCTCTGGTTAATAGGTAATTATGTGTATCGTACAAATAATTGTTTTAAAAATGTATATTATATTCAGATGTATGGTAGAAGAAAAGGAAAAAAGTTAGTATTGAGATTGACATGTAGATGTGTCGAAACAATGAAAAATTCGCTAGATCATCCTTGTGACGCGTCATCTATGTTTTTCAAGGACCGTAGGCCACTCGAAGTGAAAAATCTCTTTCTAACCTGAAGAAGAAACACTTTTTAGGGTGAACATTTGGACAGTTTAATTTTTGAATGATATCAAAATATACTATCCCACTGTCTATGCGTGCTATTATCAATTATTTCTATACTCTTTCATTTTAGGAGTTTCAGGTCCAGTCGGATTTATCTTACAACTGATCTTATTTATCAATTCAATGATTTTGAGGGGAACTCGGAGCCACTATCCAAAGAACCATATTATCTTGGTGTCTAAAAATCTTTACTATCGAGTTACTATCAGAAATAAAAATGGAGAAAAAGATTTAGATCTATATTTTGGCTTACAATAAATTACACTCTTCAAAACGAAGAAGAATTCACAGCTTTAAAAAAATCACTAATTTGTTATTAATTCCATTTCTATTTTAAAAATTCATTTATAATTCCTCGAATTCATATTATTCATATTCTTTCAGATTGTTGGTTTCTTCGAGTTATCGATATGTAGGTCTCCGAGTTTCAAAACTTGAGTTTATCCACAGTATTTGTTTCCCCTCAGGGGGCTCACCTTCTTTAGGTGAGTGCGGGTGTCACAATCCCGAGGTGCCCTAGTGATCTTTTCCTTTTCCCACGGGGTTTACTGCCTTTGGTAAACATGGGCTTCACGAACCCGAGGTACCCTAGTGATCCTTCTCTATTTTCGACCCTCTTTCTTGTCATTCAATTCATTCTTTCTTTCTCTTCCCGTCTAGACCACAGATATTAAAACAAATGTTTGGCGCAGTATAGCCGAAATCGGCTCTTGCGCCAATAAACCCCAAAATCACTCACTCACTCACTCACAGTATTTGTTAGACATTCTTCTTTAGAGGAATTTCTTTCAGCCAAAGGTTTGATATTGTCCTTTTTTATGGGAGTCATCTTTACTCTAGGAGATATCAGGTAGCATCTTTTTCTCTCGAAACGTTCGGCACACTTTTTCTGCTGACCTCAATGCAAAAATTATCCTTACAATTCTACATCTCACGATTCATTTCTAGAGTTCACGAGCTGTTATTTTACGAAATTTTCCAATGTAGAAACAATAGATGTAATTAACTCACAGAGATAACTTTATGAATTTCTTTTCCATTCATATTTTGTTCCAAAGATGAGTAGGTAGGAAACTTGTAACTAAAAAAAAGTATGTTTTTAACAACAGCTGTTTTTTGTCTGAACTTGAATTAAGATAGGAGACGAGTAATCTTCTGTAAACGTAAATCGATTGGGATAACAATAATCTCGACCACATTCATTGACGCTTGTTAGATTTAAAAAAATAATAGAATTTTCAAGTAATGTATCAGAGTTGAAAATCTACCTGCAGATATAAGTTCTGTTTTTTACAAGAACTCTTAAGTATATTTAGTTGTTTTGCTTTTAAAAAAACAATAAAGATATCTAACCTGTTTATTTTGGAAAAACAACCAAAAACTTAATAGAGTATTAGTTGGTTGCAATATTAGGGTACATGTATCAAAAATAAAAAAAAACCCTTAACTGATTTGAATTAAGTCTAAGAAGCAATGTTTAAAGCATGTTAAATTCCTCGTATTCTTAATTAGCATTTGGAAATGTATAAATTTAAAAATGTGATAAAATAATTCGCGTTCTTCAAAGATTTTAAATGTTAATCATTTTTTTCTTCATGTAACCAAGGTTATTTATTCAGAGTGAATACATTATGTAAATAATATATATTTCCTTTTTGTCATGAATAAATTTTTAAATATCCCAGAATATTAAAAGATATGTTACCTACATTTACCGCATTTGACCTTTAAAACATTAACTCTTTAACCGTCAAGTTATTTTGATGATGTGGGTACATATAAATTGTAAAAAATTTTTTTATTGCAAAAATCAAATGTTTAGTACAAATCAAATGAACTTGGTAGTTAAAAATTGATATTTTGAATGACACACACACATGCATACATTTTCTTAAGGTTTTGTAGCAGCTGTGTACTAGCTTGAGTTGACTGCCTGTAACCGCGGTAGCCAAGTGGTCTAGGCATCGGATCATGGCTAGTGTGTCATGATTTCGATCCCAGTTCGCCTAAAGACCCGCCGTGTAGGGGGAGCGATGCACGCGTTAAATCTGTCGAGAGCTCAAACGTGCTCCCGTTGGTGTGGTAGTTAGGAGAGGGGGGGGTCATCCAAAATGAGATCCAAATCCATCCATGTCATCCAAAATGAGGAGCATTTATGAAAAATATATGCACAGTTATTTAGATGCACAATCCAATGGGGAAAGGAATAACAAAATGGACGGCATCGAACAATTTCTTGACAACTTGATGTTAAAAAGGTAATGCAAAGAAAAAATATCAGATTATTTCTCAAAAAAATCAATAAGTATATGTTGTTTTTCAAAAAACTTGAAAATTTTGAATTATATTTCATAAAGTTCTTGTGAATGTTTTTGTTTCATTTATTTTTCTTAAGTATATACATATCTATGGAAATAAAATGTATGTTTCATTTTTGTAATATCCTTTAACACGAAATTCTTTTAGCACGAAAAAATATTTCAGTCCCCTCAGTCTCGTGTTAAGCGGTTTTCACTGTATATTGTGATTGACGTAAGAAAGTATGAGTCGGTGGAATAGTCAGACGAATAAGCTGCTAAGAGTAGCTTCTAAGAGTTGTAAGAAGAATTTTTTTGAGTCATCAGAGATTTTGTGTATTTTATTAAACTGTTATCAGTTCTGAGAAAGTTGACTTAGAATTTCTTCGAAAATTGAATCACAAATATTTTAAATTGAATTTTGCTATTATATAATTTGTAATTAATCATGAACCATTTAGTTTTGCAGATTTGCAGTGGAATATTTTAGACATCTTCAAAGATTTTAATGTCGGTAGCATAAACCCAGACTGGACAAGTATAAATTGAGATTCATTAGTGAATGGAAGTATAATAAAGTACTTTTGAAGATATACTTTCTAATGTAAATACTTATCAACAGTCCGACTCACTACAGAACAAATTTTGCGTAGGGCATTACATAACTTATCAAGAGTCTATTCAAAGTATTGCTATCGAGAGAGATGTTTATTAACTATAATTGACAACAAGATATTAGAGGTTGGACTGAAATCAGTGAATAGGGGTGCTTACGATTTTAACCTGAGAATAAAGGAATCATTTAGCTGTAGAACAAGTTACATCACACACAGTTGTAGAAAAACTAATTTTAATTTTGTATATTGGTTAATGATAATTCAAAACTAATAATGTCTCAAAAGCTTGCAATACAGCAAAAGTTAACCAACGATGTATGTTGGCAACTTTAATGCGTTTTAATCTTATAAATTTAAGTGTTTATATATTTACTTAGTTCTTAAAGAAATCTATGCATTTGATCGTATCGTTCCAAAAATTTTTTCTGAGAGCTTCGCTCTGATGCTTCAAATTAGCCGTAAGCGTATTTCTGTCAAAAAAAAATTTTTTTTTTGATTGAATATTTTTATTCCCTTTCCCTGCTTGAGGAAGGATTTGCTTGTGTATGTACAAAGTCAACAAATCACGTGATATGTATCCAATAGGACAACCATTGCCGCTCACGTTGAGAAAAGGATAGATAGCTACATTAGAGACATCTTTTTATTTGGTAATGTTGAAGATCGGATCTTGCTAAAATTGACATGGCAAAAAACTCCCGTTTTGGATTTATCAGACTTACAAACTTGAAGATCTGACATTTCTGGAAGCGGCGTGCCCATTGAGACACCTGATGGTACATTTGACATTAAGATGAGGAAGAAAAACTACCGTTCTGTTTATAGGTCTCAACATTGCAGTTTATAAGGGATTGCAATTTATTGACACTGGTTCTGACCTTGTCTTCAAGGACATTTGGATTTTAACTGACAGTCGTGCTTCTATACAGCAGCACCTTTCTCGTTAGACAACTGTTGGGGATATGACAAGCCTAAATAATCTGGATATTGTGACTCGACTTTCTTCAAGACACTCTATATACTGACGAAGTTTTAGAAAATCCTATTTTATTTTTGGATCTTTTGGCGATTTTGGGTTTTATGGAGATGGTATATAGCTAAGCTACACCATCTGGGATAAGAGACAACAACAACAAACTTGAAATTGAGTACGAACCAAATTTGGTTTTAAGTTTAGTTTGAATACATATACCTTTTGATGAGTTGAGATCTGCTACGAAAGGGTTTTTCGGAAATTGACTTCCAAGGGGAGCATTGCAAGGGTGTTATAGTCCCAAACTCTCCTTTTTGAACTATTAGATGTACTGACTTGAAATTTGGCAAGCTTTTTTCTTTTGTTGAGTAGAAATATGCTAATGGGTATGCGACAATCGATTTCCAAGGAAGGTGGGGGGGGGGGTTAAGAGGGCGTAAAAGTTAAATATATTTTTTGTTAGAAAAGATAAATATAGTTGTTTTCGAAATTCAGTATATTTGAGAGCTACAAAAATGTTTTTGAATACAGTCGAAAGCTTAATGCTTGGACTTAGATATCAATAATTTAAATACACACACGCATATATATTCATGCATTATCATAAAACTCTCCTGTGAAATGTGAGTAAACTTTTTTATTATATTTGCATCCTTTTAAATGCGTTCAAAGCCGGGCACTTAATTGTATTGATATGGGACAGTTCATGCTATATATTCTGCTACTAAGATAAAATTATGTTTTCAGCTGTCACGCTACTAAAAGCGTGTTACGAATAAAAGTTTTTCTAGATGCTTCCTGAAAGAATATTTGATAATATTTCTTTTTATCTTTCAAATAAATATTCTGGAATATGACGAATAAAGTTCAAGGTTATTCGAATCTAAGATACGTGTGAAACAAACGTTGTTGTCTTGAAATATATAAAGGTTTTATCAATAATGTCCATCTCTACGTAGCAAATTTCGGAGCAAAGGAACAGGACAGAGAAAACTGTTTTCAAAGGCGATGTTTTTAGAGTAATCTTATCGAGTTGTTTTTTTTTATTCTATTCCAAAACATTTAAAGTATAGCCTACTTAGAAATGACCTACGAATTGTTCGAATTAGAGGGCCATTAGCTGCTAAATTTTCTTACTGAAACATTCCTTAAAAGAGTGATTGCTGCAGTTACTTGCGATTTTTATAATACGTGGGGGCAGTGGCGTAACGTACACCCCCCCGCATTGCAGGGAGACCCTGGATTCTAGGGGGCCCAAAGCCTGACTGACGCCATGTACAAATGGTTTTGCAATCGTTTGTAAGATCCGACTTGGGTCCCCAAACCTGACTTTGCAGGGGGGCCCTAATATTCTCCGTTACGCCACTTCGGGAGGGTATCACAAAGTTTTAATTATTACTAAGAAATAACCGATATATCTGGTTAAAAATTCATTGCGCATTGATCCTTATGCACATACTGTTGTAAAATATAATTATTAATACTGCTTTGTTTGACTTCAGGAAGACATAAATTGAAGTTACTCGCGCACTATGCAGAAAATAAGCTCGCGGTATGATTAAATTCCTCCATTTGGAAGGTTACAGGGCCTTGGCAAATCTATGATGAAATGATGGCTGAGTATGGAAATGATTGCACATTTCATTACTCTGCTGTGAGGTGGAAAGGGAATTTTCATACTGGTCACATTGTTACGGGTCTATCCGCGAACTTTCAACTAATCCTCTTGGGGTAAATTTATTTCTTTTTAACTGTATGTTCTATTGAAAACTTTCTCTCGAAGAAGAAGTCTTGATTTATGCAAATGAGTTGCTATATTTAAACGGACATTTAGGTACGCGAAGAGAGTCGAAAGTTAGCCAACGTAAAGTCGCTGGATGTTCAGTTATTGATAATTGGTGAATAAGATATAAGATTGAGCTTAAGAATTACGACCTTAGGCAGGGACGTCTTAAGACTCTTTGTGGCCCTGGACACAGAGAAAACTTTTTGAGGCCCTGGGCCCCTATGCAAAAGTAGACCCTACCTGAGATCTTTAAAAAGTAGACAGTATATAGCATGTATTGCACTGGCGTAGCTAGACCTTATAGTGCGTTCTGTATCAAAATTCTATTCAGGCCTTTTCTTAGAATGCCTTAACGTTTTACGATTTTTTGCTGACACATCATGGGGCCCCTGAAGCTTGGGGGGCCCGTATAATTGATACGGTGATAGTTACGCTCCTGATGTATTGTCAAATACTCTCGTTAAAAAGGTAATTTGAAACAAATAACAATCTCAAAAACCTAAGTACAAACCGGTATGACCGATGGCCGCATTTCGACTAAATGAGTTGAATGATTGTTTATGGTATTAGGCCTAGGCTTAGACATGGACAACAGTCATCACATGATAATAGTCTTACCACGTTTGCCAGTTGGCATGCAGTTTGAAATTCCCTGTTTTTCGCAGAATATGTACGGAAATAATATTTGACCATTAAAATTATCCGAATCATGGCCTTATTAAGACAGAGTCGAGAACGAAACGAGGCCCCCACCGAGGGTCCCTAACCTCAGGTCGTACCAGTAAGAGATTTACAGTGAAAGCTAGTGTAGAAGGCCAGAGTGCTCCAAGAGTAAATGGAGTAGATTATACTCATATGTTAAGTATTTTTAAGCCTTGTGATTGCTTTTCTAATTAGTTGAGTATTGCATTTCCTACCTTTACTTGTTTTAGTTTAAGTAAATAGGGATAATAAATCTGAATTTAAAACTGGTTATGGATGATCTTCACACGAACCCGCAAACACCAATAACCTCGACAAGATTGTTACATTATGTCCAAGAAGTGGAAGACCACTACTCTCGGGCTGAAAAAGAATATCAGATCTTTCTATTGCCAGAAATAATCTTCAACGAAAAACTCAAATAAGAGAAATAAACAATGTAAACATGAGAAATATGCCTAAAATAATATTAAAATATGTTTATATACTTGCAATAACCTTGATAATTACTTGTATATAGAAATTATTACAATAACTGTGCTCAAAATTGGTTCTCAAGAACGTGCATGACGTGATAGACATACGGCTTCAAAAGTGCTTTGTATATATATTTCCCATATATATTTAATAAATAAGATTCAACTGGATCCTTGTTAGCGAGAGACTTCATACGTTTTCATCAAAATGCAATAAATCAAGAGACCAGGGAATCAATGAGATTGTAAGTAACACAAATTGCTTTTCTTTTCTTTTCCACATCTGATTATCATGTTTGTGACTGAAAAGTCCCTCGCACCTGTACAATATCGGAAAAAAAGAAAGAAAAATGTTTGTTGTAGTTTTATAATTTGTCTCGAGTACAGAAGGATCTCTCTCTCTCTCTCTCTCGCCTGTGTACTTATATAAGATACAGTTTAATAATTCTTGACGGGATTCCACGGATCCCACCGTGTATACACACACAGAAAGAGAGAGGGATTTAAGAAGTGTGAGTGTACATGTATATTCAAATTTATTATTATTTTCTTCATAAAAAATACAAATGATTAGGATTCACAGGTTCGAAACTAAGGAAAGCTCGATGGAACAGCAGAGAAAACGAGTAGCCAGTGACGTCTTAAGATCTTTTGAGGCTCTAGGCCTTTATGTAAAAGTAAACTTCACCTGCAACCTTTTAAGTAGATAGCATGTAGTACACACGTTGTCAAATATTCGTACAAACGGTAACCTGTGACAAATCATTGAGCACAACTCACAAACCTGGGTACCGGCCGACTACAGCCTTTCGAATAAATGAGTATTGGGGATGGGTATGAGTATGGAGGAATGCCTAGGGGCGAAGAAGTGACATAATGCAATCTTACCATCGTTGCCAGTTGGTACATAGTTTGTAATTCGAAATTCCTATTTTTTCAAAGAATATGTCAGAGCAAGGGCGTAGCTACCGGCGTATCAGCCGTATCAATGATACGGAGCCTTCAAGATGCAGGGACCCCTATATATGTGAGTAAAAAACGTAAGGGGCCCCTAAAAATGCCTCCGAGGAATTTTGATACAGGGCCCATTCAGGACTAAATACGCCAATGTGTCTGAGAATAGCATATGGCGATTAAAATTGTTCGGATCATGATCTTATTAAGGGGGTTCACCCATGTGACGGCCTGTTTTTTAAGCATTTTTAGGAAATTTTTTTTGACGACCAGTAAAAAGATAGAACTTTAAGTTTTTTTTTTGTCATTAATTTATATGTATTTTAAGATTATTATATAAATGTTTAGCTAAAAATATCCAATAGAACGTGAGTTATAGCGCTTTGAACACACCCTCCTCGAAAAAATGGACGCTCACTTTCTCCATGATTACGGTTTATTGGCTTATCTGAAATTTAAAAAAATTAACAGCGTTTAAATCTATAAGCTTAAATGCACAGAATGGACTATTCTCATTGGAAAATATTAAAAATTGGTATTTTGGTAGACTTCTGAAGAAACATTTTCGAATATCATGGTTTTTTTTGTTATGTTTTGTTATAAAAAATAGAAATATTTTGAATTTTGGAATAATCGTAGTCCATTTGGTGCGTATGTATGTGCTGAGTCTACTCTATAAATTTGAAGCTGTTCGGTCGAATCGTTCTTGAGATATGATGGAGAAAAGTTTGAAAAACACAGTTTTGAGAAAAACGCGTTTAATGTTCCAAGTCTGATTAAATCAATGAAAATCTTAACTTAGCGCTACGAACAGCTGCTCTTCTAACACCTGCTTCTTAATAACGACTTCGAATTTTAAGAAATCCCTTTACCGCCGTATTCACATGTTAAGGAAGCAATTTATGAAAAAAAAAATTTTTTTTTTGAACCCATCACATGAGTGAATCCCCTTAAGGCTGAGTCGAGAAAGAGACAAGGCCCCCTCCCTGGGCCCTGGCCCATTTGGTCCGTGTCTTAAGATGTCCCTGCAAGTAGTGCACTTGATCTTATCCTTAATAAGTATTTTTTTTTCTTCCCTTCGAAAAAGAAAAAAAAAATATTCATGACTTAAGTTGTTTACCTAAAAACAAGAATCTTACTTCACTCTTATCCTTTAAAAATCCCGGGCTAAGTAAATACCAAAGATAATCCCATCCATCTCTCTGTTATCGTTATGATATGTAACAAAACAGTTTTCAACCCATTTTCTGTAGAGAGAGAGAGAGTTTCCGGTTTTTCTTACATTAAAAACAATTTGTTTTAAAAAATCACGTCATAAAAAGATAACATCTGTATTGATACGTGTACTTTGTTGTGGGATAAATTATTGGTTCACTCGGAACCAATTCTTGAACATGTCAAAAGTTTGTTAGCAATAAAACCTAATTTTGTACTTTTGCATTACTTATTATATTATTTTAAGATTCACCGTACTAAGACTTGCATAAAAAATGTGGCTATTTGCGAAAAAATCCCATAATAAACCTATATAAGTAACATTTTTTCATCTTTTTTTATTTCATGGAAAAGTTGGAAGGGTTTTTTTTTCAATCAGATAGTGGCACTCTTTTGAAAAAGGTTGGCCATCTCTAGGTTGCATATATTGTTTTTAAATTATTGATACATAATTTTTACCATTCGGCTTTCATATGTTCTGGAAAACATTCTTATAGCCCTCGCCTCTCGATTTAAAAAGAAATTTAATTTCTAAAATTGAAGTCTTCTGATTTTTCTATACCCCTGCAGCCTCTAGGGCAGAGGTTCCCAAACTTTTTTGTGTCATAGACCCCTTGCCATGTTTTTCGATTTGAGGTAGACCCCTGCTTAATTAATATTGAATTTTTGCAAATTTATCAACTTAAATGTCTTTTTTGACAGCTGGTACTACTACTTTAAATGAATTAAATTTCTAATTGTAATGAAGTATAGTGATTAAAATTTAAAAAGCGCATGTTAAATAAATTAAAAGTTAATTAATACATAAAATAAGTGTTAAATAAAATAAATAAATGAATGATTTTAAAGGGAGGAATGAGAGTCTGGTACGACAATAACAAATTTTCAACATTTGTTTTTGATATTGTCAGTTTTAACCTTAAACCTCTTCTGTTAGTAATGTTAAGTTTTTCTTTTTTTGTTTTGGAGATCGGCCACCGCGCTGCTATTCAGTAGGAAAATCGATTAAAAACGTTCTCATGATATTTCATAATTCGGGACAAATAATAGGTTTGCCTTTTTAAAGCCAAAATTGCTGATATCCGTTAAAAAACTTTAAGATCTTCGTTAGTGCTTATTACGATAAGTTCCTATTGTAATGGGGCATTTATTTTCAATGTGACCATATGAATTCATTGCCTACTGTGGTATTACCATAGTCAAAGCATTCTCAAACCTGATTTCAAAATCTGAATTAAAGGCATTTAAATGTTAAACGTAGGTTAAAACGCTCTGACAGACTGTGTCATTCTAAGAAAATTCGGGACCTCCGGTATTATACTTCTTTAGCTTAATTCCGGACAGAAATGCTGAAATGGTTCTTGTTTTAATAAAATTTATGCTGTCACCTTGTAAGTGGATATTAACCCTATCAAATTTAGTAAATATATCTGTTAAATAGGCAAAATTTATTTTTCACTTGATTAAATTTTCTTTTAAATTTAAAGTCACGATCTAGTTTATATAATAAGAGCCACTATCATAGACCCCCATTTACACCTCATGGACCCCCAAATTATTTTTTTGCTGACGTGGACCCCTTGCAGGTCGTCATAGACCCCTGGGGTTCTATATATACCACTTTGGGAATCACTGCTCTAGGGAATCGATTTTAGTAAAATCCTTTCTTAGGAGATCTCTACCCATCAAAAGATAAATTTCAAGTATATAAGTGTAATGGTTCAAAAACGGGATTTTTTTAAATCTTAAAAACCCTCCTTTACAGTCGATTTTGGTAAAACCCGTCTTTAGTGGATATCTACTCAACAAAAGAAACATGCTTGTCACATTTCATACTTGTAGGTCTAAGTGAGTGAGAGTAGCTTTTCTTAATATTTATACATATGTTACGGTTAAAGTGCATGATTCAGTTATTTCATAGAATAACTAGGTATTTCATAAAATAACTAGAAAAGTCAGTCAAAGTATATAATAGATGAAAAATTTCATACTTTACCTAATTTTTCTATGAAATAACTAGGTATTTTATGAAACAACTAAGGATAGACCGTTAAAGTGAAAAATAAACAATGTGAAAGATATTTTATAAATTAACTGATCATAAATAGCTAAAATCTCTCGAAAAATACATTTGATCTCTTTTGTGGATGAATAATTGATAAATAATAAGGGAAAACAGGTAATATAATTTATTATTGCTCATATTGCTAATATTAGTTAAACAGAAAGGAGAAAAAATAATTTTTGCAAAAATAGATTATACTCTTAAATATTATCAACAAAAATACATGTTGGGAAGAAAAACTGTTGCTTCATAAAAACATTGTATAAACTTTTTTAAACAAAAATGTAAGAGAATATTAATTTAAATTTCATGAGATCTATAAACCTTTATTTTACCTTTCATTACTTATTAGAGCAAAGATTGCTGTGATGACACTCTGGATTGGACTGTTTTATTATTTTTGAAACAAGCACACTTTTCACTATTATACATTTTTTCCCACGAGCACTTTTTAAATCCTTGTTTGCGTTATGTCAATATCGATGCGTTATGTCAATATTTGGAACTTCTTCAAAGGAAATTAATTCTCGCTGACATATACTGAACTGATATCTAGAGTACAATTGTTTCATGTGGCCACGGTGGCCAAGTGGTCTAGGAATCGGATCATGGCTAGCGTGTCATGAGTTCGATCCCAGTACCACTAAAAGATCCACCGTGTAGGGGAACGATGCACGTTAAATCTGTCGAGAGCTCAAACGTCCTCCCGTTGGTGTGGTAGTTAGGAGAGGGGGGTGCCAGCTCAGGTGTTGTCCGCGTCACTTGACCATGGTTCAAAATTACGCGGACCGTCGCCAAAAGCCCTCGTGTTGCTAATCAGTGCGATGTTAGTATTCACTCACTCACAATTGTTTCATTCGGCCATCTCTAGATCCTATTAGGAAAAATCCTTCCCAAAGCAGCTAGAACTGGTTCAAAGAACTTTCGAGTGCCGTATTTCATACTGTAACGATCAAGTCATCGTTATTCTATAGCCGGGGTAAGCATTACGTCGATCGCGATCGACCGGTGGACCGCTAAGACATTTTTGGGTGACCGCCTGAAGATTTTAGCAGTTAGTAATTGTTTTCGGAAAATTCAAGATTAGCTGATTATACGCGCCTTCTACTGACTATAACAACACAAACTAACTTCAGATGAAAATGTTTTATTTCTTAATGATTTTGAATTGTTTCATAATGAATGCATTATTTGAAATAATTATATTTGGGGCTATTATTAATAAGTTTGTATCTTGTGTTTTACTTTATAAACGCGGTTTTAGAAGTGTTTTTTTATTTTTGTTTTGCAGGTAAGAATACATATTCCATATTTATTAAGTTATGATAATAACCTTTTCCTTACCTCACCCCACGTACGACATTAGGCAGTGGCGCACACAAGAATTTGTCAAGGGGGGATGGGGTCGAAGGTCTACAATTCTCGTATCATACCCCAATACGTAGCCAAGCATTTTTTTTTATTTTGTCGATTGTCGGGGGAAAAACAGCAAAAAATAAATTATTGAATAAATAATTAAACATTTATTAATAAAAAGTTACTAATAACAAATACTTAATTACATTTTACGTACTATATACGTGGGATTATAATGAATCGGGAAAAAAAATCAGGGCTATGAGGGAGGGTTTTGACTTCTGGACCCCTTCCCCACCCTTGTGTGCGCCACTAACACTGGGTGGACCGCAACACCTTGAAAAAATTCGAAGTAACCCGCATCCTGGAAAAGTCTGCCCACCCCTGTTCTATAGAATACCTAGTCAAATCATAGAAGTCAATAATTTTATATACTTTAACTGACTTGTCTAGTTATTTCATGAAATACCTAGTTATTCTACGAAATAACACATTTCTCACTTAAACGGTAACATATACTGTATTAAAGAGCAGTGGCGTAACGTACACCTCGCATCGCGGGGGGAGGGCAAAGCCCGACTGACGCCAGGTACATATCATTGTAAGATCCGGCTTGGGGCCTAAAACTTAACTTTGCAGGGGGCCCAAACATTCTCCGTTACGCCACGGTTTAAGGGTTAGGTCTTTCCCATTTCTATCTTGTTGCATTGGTTCATGACCTAACTCTTTATCAATAACAAGCAATTGATACTTCCAGATTCCTCGACATTTCATTATACCCTCACGTGTTCTGACCAAATCATTTAATGGGTTAATTCACGAGAGTAGAAAGGCAATTATTTTTTTTCATTCAGTCTGAAAGATCAATCTGTCATCACATCACGTGAAAATTTTGCTAGACATGATTTAAAAGACATTTCTGCACGTGACTGGGAAGTGGCATGACATAATGACGAGAGCAAAAAAAGAATATTTTTATTGGTAAAAGCACAGCACTACACTGTTTTCATACTGACTGTTTACTCCTTTAACAGAGATCAAAAGTATACTATTCTACGTCAGTCCCGATCTGTAAACATTTTCTTTTTCAAAGTCTAATCTTTTTCCTTTTTCCACCGTTTTGTGAACTTCGAACTGGAGTGGACAGCATCGAAACGTCATTCGTTTATCGTGTATGTTATGTAAATCTGAGCGCGCTGAGGGCTTTAATTTTGGCGACTTAACTTTCTGAACTCTGATTGGTGGTTGGGTAAAGTGGATTGGTGACTGCTAGGATAAGTAACCTTTCACCTTTTTTCTTTTACAATTTTTTTTTTTATCCATATGACCAAAATAAAAGTTCACGCGCAGAGGATTTCAGTTGCTATCTAACCGTAACAGAAACTTCATTCAAGTATATTCATATATTTGACGTAAATTATAACTCAATTTACGAACATGCTTCTAAAAGGTTGTATTTTCTTTCTAGTCATTGCTTATGCTTCATCCGAATATGTCAATACTTTTGACTGTAAGTATAAATTTTATATTATACAAAAAATGTTTTGGTGAGAAACTATTTTAAACTTGAGAAAAACAAATTTTTTTAACAAATAGAACATGTATTTATAATATCTAATGCATTTGAAATTTTAAAAATATGACAGAAGACAAACTAAACTATACAATATTATTATTAATTTCCAAATTACAGTTCTTAAACAATCGTTATAAAACAGCGAATATTATTTTGTGAGTTAATATGGTTTATTACATCACCGATTGAATTTATTAAAAATTTTGATGTCTTTTTTTTGTCTACGATATTTTGAAAAGTATTAAATAAAATGTTCCAAACGATATTACCAAACTACTAAAAATTAAATAATAATGACTGATTATTGGATAATATTGATAAAAATAACGTCTAATAAATGCAGTTTGGAGAATATTTAAAGGTGAAATTTGAGATTTTTCCCCCTCTTTGTGTTTTGGTAATTTTTAACCACATCAAGTATTTCTTCCGCGTTTGATAGGAAGAAAAAACCCGCGGAAGGTTTTCAGGATATTGAGAACAATATGAATTTTTAAAACCAATTCTTTTTTAAATATCGATACGCTACGGTTTTTTGAGCTGTATAGTAAAATTTCACCAAGCGAAGGCAGTAACATTAGATTGATTGTCAAACATCTACATATTTGGCACGATATCAAAATCAAATTTGTACTCTTTTTCAATAGTATGTATGTTACCGTTAAAGTGTAAAATCCGTAATTTCATAGAATAACTAGGTATTTCATGAAACAACTGGACAAATCAATTAAAGTATATAAAATTATTGAATTCTACGATTTAACTGGGTATTCTATAGAATAGCGATTACTTGATCGTTAAAGTATGAATACAGCACTTTTCTTTGAGCTGGTTCTAATTGCTTTTAGTCAATTTGAACCTCAATTCAAAGTGTCATCGCAGCAATCCTTGATCTAATAAACAGTGAAAAGTAAAATACTAAAGGTATTTCATGAAATTTAAATTAATACTCTCATACAATTTTGTTTGAAAAAGTTTACGCAATGTTTTTATGAAGCGTTTTTCTTCCCAGCATGTATTTTTCCGATAATATTTAAATTTAACTATTTCTGCAACATATATTCTTTTTTCCCTTTCTGTTTAACTAATGTTAGCAATATGAGCAATAACAAATTATATCATCTAATGTTCCTTATTATTTATCAATTAATCATCCGCAATAGGGATAAAATGTATTTTCCGAGAGATTTTAGCTATTTATGATAAATTAATTTAGGAAATAACTTTCAAATTATTTTTTTTCACCCTTAAATGGTCTATCATTAGTTATTTAATAGAATAATTAGGTGAAGTATGAAATTTTTCAACTATTATTTACTTTAACTGACTTCTCTAGTTAATTCATGAAATACCTAGTTATTCTGTGAAATAACTGAATTATACTCTTTAGCGGTAACATGCATTATTTCTACATTGTCAAAATTCTTAAAAATTAACAAACATTAAAAAAGATACATAATTTTTATAAAGTTACAGAAATATTTGATAATATCGTAATTGAAAAAAAAAAACTATGTTGAATACGAATAGCATTTTTCTATACATTTATTTACTAATTTTGACTCCCCTTCAGTTCCATGCCAAAATTGTGGAGGTGGAGATAGGTGGTGTCGCCATCTATCGTTAAGAAGTCCAACCTGTCTCACAGGCAATGGCAACTTTCATTCCTTCCCTGCGGGAAGGACACGAGGTGGCCGTGGGTAGCCTAGTGGTTAGAGCATCGGACTCCAGACCGGAAGACCTGGGTTCGATGCCTGATGCCACCAAATGCCCGCAGAGTACAAAACGGAGAACGTGCTTGTTAAATCTGTGGGTCCGAACGGTGTCGCCATCTATCGTGTTGCGTGAGCCAAATCGCACTGTCACCTTCATGGAGGCTCAAAGTTTAGGCTAACGACAGGCATAAAATTCTAGCCCTTAGGCGCGATGAATTTCGTGGACCTTGATCTGATGTTACTGTCGATCAGGTGGCCATAAGCAACAGCAACACTAATTTTGAAGCGCATTTTTTTTTTTATCAGGGAAAGGGAATAATATGTTATAATGCAATTTCTTTTTATTAAAATAAAAAAGATTAAAATTAATTTAATTTTAAAAATAATATTAAATAAAAAGATTAAAATTACATCCGCAATTGTGTGAATTGAAATTAAAAATTAAAATGTTCTGAATAATGATGCAAACCCTTACGGCGCGTGAAAGCTGAATGTTTATTTTTATAATCCAATTCAAAACTTCTACCCAAACCTATGTTGGAAACATAATGTTTTAGTACTTGTATATGTGCTTCATAATATGACCGTTTAGTTCAATGACGAATCGAAAGTTCAATTGATGCAATTTTCAAGTATTTTTTACTTCAAAATACAACAGCAAATTGGTGGAAAATATGTTTTATTAAAATTTCTCGAAGCACATTTATTTACAAGTATTTACACTGTAATTTTTGAGCCCAAGATTTTCATCGTAATTTTGCTTTAGATAAAATCAAATATATTTTAACAATTTCATTATTTCGCTTTGTTTGAAAAATATTTTTTCTGATCGAGTGAAGAATTTGGGAGAAATTTTTCCCATCTCTTTTTTGTTAAAGGTTTTTACACTATTTTTTCGATTAAAAATTAAAATTTTGTTTCTTCTGCTGCATGTGCGTCTTTAAAAAAAAATGGCGTAGTACTACTGAAAACATAATGAAAGAAAATAAGTCTGAAGCTTCATGAGCCAAATAATTCTCGAATATACAACGAAAAGTCAAAAAATGATGAGTTGGATGTCTTCCCAGCTTATCAAGTTTGATTAATATAAATCTGTTCACAGTCACAATAACCTACGTACTATTTCCTTTAATGGTGTTTTTGTCACGTTCATCAAAATCTGAAAAAGTTCGACTTTCCACTCGAATAGGGGTCAAATTCATAAACTCTTTCAATTGCATGATTGAAAGCTATTTAGACTTTTTAAACATCCAGTGATTAGGTGCTGAGGAAATTTGAATAATAATAAACCCGAGTGTTTTCCATTCGCAAGAGAAAGTAAAATAATCTCTTATTTTTTTATTCTCTTGAACAATTTGAAATATTTTTTCGGTACATTTAAGAAATTTATTCATCGACCAGTATTTCTAATAGCTTGTAGATATCTGAGAACAAATAGCGCAAACCTAGTCCTCTCTAGTTTTGATCTAATATTAGATGAGAGATCTGTACCAGATTTGGTATTTTGTTCCATACATTTAAAAATCTATAATAGCCTCATTATTTTGAGTTGGTTTCTGTTTGAATTGACGAGCCTTTTAGACAAACTACATCAAAACAGATCAATGTTTATGGTTTGACTGCGGAATTTGTGCATGAATCTAAAACAACATACATTTGTTAATTTTAAAAGAAAATTAAATGGAAAAATGGTCAATATCCCAAAATTAAAATTCATCTTCCTTTAAAAACCAAATTTAAATTACCCAAAATTATGCTTTTTCTTCCTGACGAGTATATTTAATTTAGGAAGAAAATCGTTTGGCGTTGATAACGTTCTAATGTTTTTGAATTCACTTTTGACAGTAAAGGTAAAGAATTTCAGTCTTATAGTTACATTCAGGGCTTCGAACCGTAATTTTTTTTGTTCCGGTTTTCGTTCCGGTTCAACGAAAAAATTAATATCGGTTCAGTTCCGGTTTTCGTTCCGACCAAAATAACGGTTTTTTCCGGTTTTCGGTTCAGTTCCGGTTCGAAGCCCTGGCCAGCCCGATTCATTTGGGGGCGGAGTGATGGATGATGACATCAATGATTGACGTAAAAATCGCCTAATGAAATACTACTATTACGAAACATTTGAATCGCCGCCATTACCAAACACCCATTTGATGCGCAGAAGATTTGATAGATGCTTCACGCTACGTCACTTAGGGCCTCTCCTGTCTTCCCTGATCTAAACAGTCTATACAAACATCTGTGGATGATCGCATGCTGAGATGTGAAAAATAAAATATAACTCGATATTTTTCTTAAAAAATCATCTATACTTCTAGTTTAATCAACTGAGAATTAAATATGTCTTCTACAAGTAGTTTCATGCGAAACTGAAACAGAAAAATACTAGTGAATATCAAAATAGGAAATCGAGAAGCAGTATACATGTAATGATAATTATAAAGTTGACGTTAAATTAGAAAATATTGATAAGTTGGTAACAGTAACAAAATGACTGAAAGATATATCGAACCGAAATAAACCGATATTTTTTTTCGGTTCAGTTCCGGTTTTCGTTCCGACCAAAATAACGGTTTTTTCCGGTTTTAGGTTTTCGGTTCAGTTCCGGTTCGAAGCCCTGGTTACATTCATCTAAGCGCAAAAAAGTTTAATTCGGTAAATTAATTATAAATTTTTTTAATAATAATCTATAAAATCTGAAATTTTTTGCATAATTATGTATGGTTTGATTAAGTTTTACTTTCCTGATTAGGTGTTATTGCTTTGTTTAATTCAAGACTAGTTTAATTTTAATACATTGGAATTTAGTTTTTTTAGATAATTATTATAAATTAAATTTTAGATCGTTCATTCAATATTGAAATGTTATCTATCTTTTTATTTTTAATTCAAAAATTTGTAAATATTACGAGATGTATAAATATTTCAGTGAAATTCTAATACATTTTATTATGAGGTCCTTCGCCAATGGCCCTCGTGTTGATTTTTAATAGGACATTAACAAATACTCATTCACTTGAATATATTCATCGTCATGTCCCTTACTGGTCAAAATATTGTAAAACATTTCTTGCATTCATATAAATAAATTATTTATGTTGAAAAATAGTTATAGTTTAATAAATATGTAAATAAATCCATGGAAGCAATTTTTAAATAAATTCCAAAAATATAATCATTAAATTAGATTTACTTGTTCACCTATGTGTATAGCTGTTTTCAAAAGCGATAAATTTTAGTTGTAATTATTTCCTCAAGATTGTTAAAATAGTGATTACGCTTTTGGGGGAGATTATATTTTGAAAGAATTTTTTTCGCATCGTTCACAAGATATGTATACGCAATATTTATATTTATAAAAAGTAAAAAAGTTCATACGTGTCTTAATTTTCTTTCAATTATTGGGCAATGATAGTCATACTTTTTAAAATTTGAAGCATAAATGAAGATATCTTTCAATAAATTGATTTTTTTTTTAAAGTTTAAACTTGAACTTTCTGAATTCTAACAGAGAGAACTGGACCTATATTTCATTTGAATAAGATTGAAAGTTCCTCAACGTATATCGTGACTGTATTTCTTTTTGAGTTGAGATGTATAAAAGAACGGTAAATATTTATTTAGGTTGTGTATAGGAAATCATCAAAGCATAACATTGAAATTGTCTGCGGAACAATGAAATGGTGTTACTATTTACCATCTTTTATTGGATATACGACAACGCCCTTCCTAAGCCTATAATTGCGCGGCTTTTTTAGTTGTTGTACGTCATGAATAAGGACAGGAACGCTACTTAGCCCGGTTTGGGATGAGATGGTAGTTGTAGAGGAGGATTAGTAATCGGGAGTTTCTTCCTGTACAGCTAGACAATACTTTTTGTTACTGAGAGTGTTTTTCTCGCAATGACTCACTCTAGTGGAAGAGGGGAATTATAATTTAAATTAGTACCAAGCAATGTGTGAGTGTTTTAAACCACTTCACATTCTTTCAACATATTTTAATTTTAAACACGTTATAAAAACAGATTAATTTTCGTGAAAATCGAAACATATAGGAAAGAATAAAATTAATATGTTTTGTTCCTTTCTTAATGATTAATTAGGTAAAAAAAATCAATACTTTATTTTTACTTCTCACTTATATAATTCTATTAAATACTCTGTAGAGCATTTTTAAAATCAGGAATAGGTGTAAGTTTATTCTTTAGTTTATTTAGCGTATTATCAACCCAATACTATTTATAACATATCCCTATAAAAATGCTGGAACTGTTTCGAAAACCTTTTAATTTTAATTTTCAGCTATTGTTGCGAATCAAAAATGATATTGAATGTATATTGTCTTCAATGACCTTTTGTTGATAATTTAAAAACTTATATCTTAAATACTTTCTTAAACACCATGTAAAATGGTTTTACTAACACTTAGCAATGATGAATGAATGAAATGGTTGCGTATTCTCCAGTTAAATGTTATTTTTAATCAATATTTTATCTTGATTAGAAATAAACTACGCTTTTAAAAGTAACACTTGAAAGGAGGGGGGGGGAGTTCAAAAAAAGATTATTTTATTTAACAACTTAAATATTGTTATACAAAAAGCATTTCATAACGAAATATTTCAACTTCAATAAGATGAAGTTTTCTTAAGATATCCGATTTCTAGCGACTTTTTTTTTTTTTCAAAAAAAGGAAGATATAGGAATTTTTTTGTACATTTTTTTAGCAGATTTGTTTAGTACATTTTAAGAAAAATATGCTAAAATGAAGAAGATAAAAAGAAATTATTATTACTAAAATGGGAAAAAATGGGTAAAAATTTACAAAAAATAACATAAACGGGGCTTGTTCTGTACCAAAAGTTTATTAACAAAATTTCAACTTTTCAGTTCTGATGTGTTGCTATGTTGTTCATTTTTGAAATGACCTTCAGGCTCAGAGATATTTTAAATTTTACAAAAACTAGAGCACTTTATCTTTGTTATTATATGAAATTGCTTAAAATAACAATGATTATATTAACATAAGGAACTGTAAATTTTGTAACAAAACAGTGATTGATAAATCTGAAGGTTAAAACACTTCTACTACTATACAGAACATACACAAAAAATTTCAGTTAATTATTTTCAAATTTTTTTAGCAATCTCTGTCCCCGTTTGAGCATTTTTAAAAAAAATCCACATTTCGAGTAAAACGCGCGTCTTAGACATCTTGCTTAAAGTAATGGCATCTGCTTTTACTAAAACACTTGCAGTTTTTGTTCTAGAGAATGGAAAATAATAAACTTGGTATTTTTATAAAGCTAATAAGATGGTCTATAAAATAAAATCAAAAACAAAATTTGTCAATTTTTGGCAAAATTCACAATTTTAGGGTAGTCGGATACCTTAAATCTTCTAATAGTGTTGACTGTTCAGCAGATAGGTGTAACATGTACATATACAGTGGACCCCAAAAGTGTTCGTACACTTGCAATTTCCTATAAAATTTAATGTTTTCGAATAATAAAAATTAATATATTGTAAATGTAATTTTTTAATGATATCTGCAATTTCTTCTTAATAAAATGACATAATTATTTTTTTTAAAAATGATATAGCTATTATTTTTAAAAATTAATAATCAAAAAGCCATTGAAAAATTACGCCACAAAAGTCTTCGTACACCTAACAAAAATCTCAACTTAGCTTTAAACATTGTATTTTTTTCTTACTTTAGTACTTAGTAGAATTACTTTTAGTGTTCACAACAACTTATAAAGGTCTTGGTATAGATTTAATTAGTTTTTTATAATTTCTGCATCGACTTTTCACCATGCTTCTGTGATTATTGTTTTTACTTCCCATGATGTGTTTTATATGACATGTTTTTTTTAAAATCAAATTCTCACCAAATATGTTCTACTGGGCTAAATAAACTGATTGAGGAGGTTTTTTGAGAATTTTGAGGCAGTTCTTGAGACACCACTGGCATACATTGAAAGAAGTGAAGTGGTTTCATTATGTTGTTAAAAAATTAAGTCGTCTCCAATATCCAAATTTTCGGCGGTCAATTTGAAATTCCTGTAAAATATTTAAATAGAGCTCATGATTCACAATACCATAAAAAAACCAAATTACCTAATTTTAAAGTCGATTTACACCCCCACTTCTCCACCATGTTTCAGCATGGAGGTGGAGGAGTTCTTGTTCTACATAAATTCATGGGATTAAATTCCTTATTTGTTCCATTTACAAACTATTATATGCCCACCAGAACCAAAAATGTTTATTTTTCCGTCATCCCAATCAATTTGCTGTCAATGTTGAATTTTCTGAAACTTAATCCCTAGATTCAAATTGGATCAATGAACCATGGAGATGGAAGTGTTCTTGCGTGGAGGTGTAAATCGGCCTCAAAATTAGGTAATTTGGTATTTTTTTATGGTATTGTGAATCATCAGCTCTATTTAAATATTTTAAAGTGAAATTTTAAATTATGCTCCGAAAATTTGGATATAGGAGACTACTTCATTTTTTATCAGGATAATGACGCCAAGCGCTCTGCTCTCAATGTACGCCGCTGGTGTCTCTATAACTATCCAAAATTCTAAAAAAAACCTCCTCAACCAGTTTATTTAGCCCAGTAGAACATATTTGGTGAGAATTTGATTTAAAAAAAAAAAGAGAACATGACATATAAACACATAATGGGAAGTAAAAACAATAATAACAGGAGCATGGAGGAAAACCGATATAAAAAAAAACAAAAAAAAACTTGATTAAATCTATATCAAGACATTAAAAAGTTATTGTGGACACTAAAAGATATCCTACTAAGTACTAAAGTAAGAAAGAAATACTATATTTATAGCTAAGTTGAGATTTTTGTTGTGTGTACGAAGACTTTTGTGGCGTAATTTTTCAATAGCTTTTTGATTATAATTATGAAGAAATATTTGATTATTGATTTAATTTTGATTATAATTTTTAAGAAAATAATTATGTCATCCTTTTAAGAAAAAGTTGCAGATATCATAAGAAAAATACAATTACAATATATTAATTTTTATTAGACGAAAACATTAAATTTTATAGGAAATTGCAAGTGTATGAACACTTTTGGGGTCCACTGTATATAAATAATGAATAACATGACAATTTGGAATACTAAGCTTATAAATAAGTTTCCTTATTTCTATTTATTTTTTTATTTTTTTTTTTTTTGCGTGCACAAATTTGAAGGAGACTTTTAGTTAATTGTTTTCCTCTTAGTCTTCCCATAATATTATTGTCTTCCATCTTATTTATTTACTAAGGAATGAAAAATAAATCAGTTATCCATTACGATATTTCGACCTATCCAAACAAAGCGATATACACATGTGCTTAGTAATTTATTCGATAAAGCTTGACTTTAAATGACAATTTTGATCACGAATTCCGTAAATTTCCATATTGCATTATAAATCGGTCTATAATCGACCAAAGTGATGGAAATTTAGCCTTGGTGAGCTTGTGAAACGTTTGTATAATTGAAAAAAAAAAAAACACATCCCCTGTAAACTTTTTATTGAAAAATCGAAATAAGTCGATTTCTGGTAAGCGCAGCTTCGTTGAAGAAAAATAGTGTTAGTGGACAGTGTGTTGGTCCATTGTCCATTAATAACTACTCTTTACAAACATCCTTCATTTGTAGCAAAATTCGTGGCATAGCCGGTAATACCGCAATAGAACTGGTTTTCTTGCTTATCAGCGGCACTGGCGGTACGCTGTGGATGGGTGCTTAACAAAGGCGTCTCAAAAATGATTCTTAAGAAAGTTGCTTTACGAAAATATCTAAAATGGTTAATATTACCTAAGGCATACGAGTGCTTAAATTCGATATGCATTTCGAGAAATTAAAAATTTTAAATTGAATTATAGTCTTACAATTTAGAAAAACAAAATAGAGGAAAGAAGTAATATTTTTGCATTTTTATTTTTGTTTTACTTTTCGCTCTTATACAGGTAGTGAGTTTATAACGTCAACTTTAAGTACTAGTCAAAATATATGAAAAATTCTTTAAAGGGCAGCACCCATTAGGTCTTTGCACATCGGCTTCTAACATCCTAGGATCGTTCCTGCTCGTGTTGTTTTCGATTTGATCTCAATAAGATCCCGATCCGAATAATTTTAATTGTCAACTGTTATTCGGGACATGTTCTAAAAACACCGTGGTAATTTTGAGGTATATGCCAACTTGCAGCAGTAGTAGGACTGCATTATTATGTAATATTAGTCTTCCGTGTCTAGGCCTAGACCTAGTACCATACACCATCATTTAGTCGAAAGGCGGCTTGCGATAAAGTCGGTTTATGTTTAGGTTTGTGAGATTGGGGGTCATGCATATTTATTAATCTTGGTCATACCGTTTTTACGAATATTTGACAACTGTTATGCTATGTATTGCCTTCTTAAAAAGGACGCAGGTGGGACTTATGCATTGATGCCCCGGACCTCAAGAAATCTTAAGACATAGGTTCCCAACCTTTTTTGAACTGGCGGCCCCTTTTCTAGCAAATATTTCTATACCGCCCCCTTTTCTAGTGAATATTTCGAAGTTACCCCCTCTCACTCTAGAGAAATAAGAGTGTACATAATACATGGCGAAAACGAGTTAAGCTTTCAAAAATATCCTAGTACTAATAGAATATATTTTTTTATTTTATTTTTTTCTAAAGCCCCAATTTTTTTTACTTGCGAATCTGAAATAGCTATTGCCACAAATATATTTAAATGTGTAATATTATATATTTTAGTCATGGATAAGATATTTTATTGGAATTGAAAAAACGCTACTAAATTTCTTCTTCATTAAAAAAAATGGAATAAAAGTTTTAGCTTACCTGTTATAAAGCTAGGTAGGGGTTTTGATGATACGAAGTAATTCATAATAAACTATTGCTTTCAAATAAATATAAATTGACAGTTTCAGCCTTTAAGGAATCGTGTTAATTCTTGGTTAACATATTTAATTATGTTTCTTGGAAATTATACGTGATGAAATGCAGCGGACGAAACATTTTTTTTTACTGTTCACAAACAAAGACAACACGTGCACTAGAGAAATTAAAATGCACTATATCGTTCAACTTAATGTAGGTCTGAATGTAATGTAATCTTAGGGTTGTTCACATCCACTACCCGAACTACCGAAATATGTAAATTTTCGTACATGTGATACAGAAATGATTTAAATACATACAATCAATATAAGGTAAACAGTATTAAAGTTTACTTTGTTTAGAACATAATCAGCGTGTTTTTTAATCTTTTTTTGGTTGATCTGCCCAAGTCCCTCCGTGCCATCTCAACGCCCCCTAATTTTCTCTGGGTTTCTTACTGCTACTCTCCTGAAAGACTCAAACGCCCCCAAGGGAACGTTATTGCCCACGTTGAGAACCTATGTCTTAAGACTTCGTTCATTCTGGGTTTCGAGAAGTGCTTACTGTTCTTTAATTAAGTAGCAACCATTTCTTAATAAACTAACGTTTACCAAAGGCTATTAGGGAAGATTTCACAGAAGTACACTTCAAAATCACTGTCAGATCAGATACGATGATATCAAAAAATTGTTTTTTTCTAAAAGTAGAATCGTTATTTCTTATATTTCACATGGTTATTTCGCATGTGTGTGCGGAGGCAGGAGGAATCAGAGTGCCCCTTATGACCTCTTCCGATTAAACTAAGCGATTGCTCTAAATATCGACTGGTTATGATTATCAATTTGCAGATAACATTAATAAACAAATATGCTTTATTTTCACAAATTTTGATTAAACTTTTGAAGTATTCCTTCCCCTCCCCCCTCCTAATCTCACTTGTTAGCTTGCTTCAACCTTATAATTCCAAGAAAAAGAGATCCTCATCTATCATTTGATGATTCGTTGATAGTAGTTTATACATCGTATGGCACTTGATCCACTGATAATTTCCATAAAATTCAGATCTCCTTATTGATTATTTATTAATAAAATCATTTTGCCACACAAGCGGATATGAACTGATACGAAATTTTTTTTTTGTTTTTTTTTTTTGTTGAATGATAGAAACTAGTATTTTCCAAAACGGTAAAATTTTATCATTTTGTTTTGATTTCGTTATAAATAAAGAGTGATTAATTTTTAAATACACCTTTTTCTTGTGTTTAAGTTTTATTGTTTTTTTAAAAAATATTTGTAGCATTTGATTTCCACGGTTAATTCTTTTTTAAAAGTATGTTAGGACTTGTCATTTGAATATTGATAATATGAATTATATTTAGTTATTATCATAATAGAAATAAATACAAAAATCACAAAGTGCATTGCATTATGAAAAACATTTCAAAATTATGTGAATATAAATAATATTATGATCCAACATAATTGGGGCTGAAAAAAAGGCCAATGTTGTCGAAGATAAAATTTTTTTCAAGTATCATTGACCTAGATTCCGTAAAACACTAGATTACAGGAATGTGTGTGACCGTAATAGCTAAGAGGTCATGGTCGTGAGCTTGTGGTCAGTGTTTTCGAGTCCTAGTGCCACACTGAAGACTAACCTTGAGCACGTAAGATTTTTTTGAGGCTCAACGTATTCTTGGTGGCATGGTGTTGATGTTTGGAGAAGCCTTGCTAGTCCAGATGTTGTCCAATTTACTTGACTGTGGTTAAACATTACAAGGTCCGTCACCAATAGCTCCCGTGTTGCTTCAGAGTGCGATGTAAATTAAAATCATATCAAACAGGGTTCTAGAAGGCGTCATGACTGTAGCATTGATGATTGGAATCGTGCTACTTTTGCCGATGATCTTTGAGTTCTTCAGTTAATGATTTTAGAAATATTGTAATGCAAAAGATGTGTCAAACATATGCATTAGCTCTGTTATCATCACTCATAAAGATGGAATCAAACTATTGCCACTAATTGAAATATTCTGTTTAGTGATTGGTTTTGTAACTTTTCATAGATAGAGAGATAAAGTTCTTGATGTGAAACTTTTTCGGAGTGAATATTACTTGCAAGGGCCAGGGTTGCAAAAGACCACTACACCACAAGGGTATAGGAACAAAAATAAAAACATACAAAACAAAGTAGGAAATAAAAACGTAGCAGGAAAAGTCTATGAACCCAATAAGTCCCTAGCTTGCCAGTAAAGATCGCACAAAGGGGAGTCCTTTAGTGCTGGGCAGTGGCGAATGTGATCAATATCCATGTCCTCCCAAATATCACAAAGCATGCAGAAAGGGGACTGTGCAACATGAATACAATGAAGATGTTTGAGGAGACCGTCGTGTCCAGTAGCCAGACGAAACTCGGCAACTGCTTTACGTCTTGGCCACATGGGAAGATCTTTTTCCACCAGATCTTATTGGAATGTGTGAGATATTACATATTTTTCTTAATAATACACTTGACACTGGTAAAAGGGACAGCTTTCCTCGTTGTCTGTGGAATGGAAGTTCCCTTCTTCGCTAGGTGATCCGTTACCAGTAACACCACAGTGTCCAAGGATCCACTGCAAAACAATTTGTTTAGAGTTCTCAGACTCTGCAGCAGTTTTTGGCTAGTTCCTATAATGCCACCTGGAGAATCTTTTTGGAATGGATAAGATATGCATTTTTCCTCAATGTAGATTAACGCATTTTTTGAATGCCCAGAATTTGTGCTTCTGAGCTTTTTAAAAAGTGAAGGTTGTGACGGATCTATACGCGTCCTTCCATTAACCTCTGGGGAATTCTTTTGGGCCGGCATTTTCAACCAACCTTCTCTGAAGGGCCGAAAGCGTGATATTCAAATTAAGTTTAATATATATATTCTTTATTCGCGAGTTTGGGAGTTAGTGAATTGTGAATAGATGAGAAGTGAAGTAAACGGGCAATGAAACATACATGTAAACAGTGTAAGAAGCCAGAAAGAATATTAAGAAAGTGATTCGATTAACTGGCGAGAGGTGTTAAAGTCATTGTGTAAAAAATAGAAGACTGCAAGAGTTCAGGTTCTGTGATCTTAAATCAAGTCGATGTTTACAAAGTTAAACTAATAGTGCGGTCATTAAATACGTAAGCTCTGTATAAGGTTATCTTAAAGGTAGAGCTGCATAATTGAATATATTCTCCCCAACGTAATCTCGTCTCACTCCCGTTCTATTACGGACTAAGGTTATCTCGTTTAAGTGTTGTTTGTGTCTGAGTTGAATATAATAATTGAAGTTCATCATGTCGTCTGATCATTTAGTTCCTCCCACACCTCTAGCCGGGTCACAGGGAAGAAGGGACGTAAATTCTTTACAAGGTATCCAGCAAATTAACTGACTTACATTTTAAATTAATTTAAATCCAACGTAAGATGTGTGAAACTCATAAAGATATCGCATTGCAGCGCATCCCATCGATCTATATCCTCAACTTTGCAGTAGCAGCGAAACACGCTTTCCCGTAAATACGTTGGGTTTAATCCATGCAATATATATATATATATATATATATATATATATAGTAAAACTAACCACGAATTTGAGAAGAAAATTACTTTACTTTTTTTGATTTTTCATGTTGGAAATGTACTAATTTACAACTTCAATGCTCACAATTTATGATTTTTCCCTTTGAATTTCACACGATGAATTTATTCCCGTATTCAAACGTAATTCAGCTTGTTTTCCTGAATGTATCAAACGTCTTAAGATCCAAATTTAGCCATTGAATTTTGCATTCCATCAGTTTAAAATTTCATTGTTTGTCTTTTAATGTTAAAAAATTGAGAAAATTTAATAAAAAAACTATTGCGTTGGCGAATCTCCGTACTTAGTCGACTCCAATCTTTTGTATACATATTCGGTAATAAATGAAGATTGCATCAGAGGGATTTATAATGCTTTCACGTCAATGATACGATCTTTTAAGATTTCTTATCAGAATGTTTTATTTTGTTTTACCGTATAGATACAGATGAGTTTATAGATAGAGTCTTAAGAATACTTTCTATCTTTTCTGCAATCTATTTTAAATAAACATTGCTCCAGTGGGTGGGAAAAATGCTTTATCACGTAACTAATAAGATTGTCCTTTAAGGATGTAAAACCTTTTTACTTTGCTATTATTTTTTACACTGAAAAAATAATTTCTGTGAGGTTGATGAATGTTTAACTTTTTGAGGAAACTTCTAACGGAATTCGGTAAATAATTTACGCAGGCCTTATGAAATGAAGAAAACTTTTATCAAATATAGTTAGCAAAATACGATTGGTTTCCTACATTTAGGGATACTACGGAATGATGACAAACAATTCCACAGATAAACAAGACTTCAATACATATATGCGTGTTTAGTTCAAATGAAATACAAACATTTTGTGAAATGTTTTTAACTAAATAAAATAACATTTAATTTTGTTTGATCACGTTCACAACAAAGTAATACATGCTTCGTACTGCACAATTTCTTTGTATTTCATCTGTATCGTAATTTCAGCTAATGCTGATATTTCACCCACACGTCAATTTTTGTCACCAACATACATGCACCAGTTATTAAAAAATACTTTGTTTCACTAGCAGCAAGTTTTTATATGTATAGAATTTTTGTAGAACGAAATTTTATACTGGCGTATCTACGTAAATGTCGCCCAATACAATTTTTCAAGAGCTGAATAAAAAATAAAAAAAATTTCTGCTGTTTTTTTTTTTTTTTTTTTGTCAATCTGATTACGAATACTGTTTTTAAAATCGTCTGTAATAAAAAAAAATACTTATAGAATAACTTTAAAAATAGAACTTTGTGGACTATTTACAATCGTTTTACGAAAGCTGTTGGATTAAAACATTTTTCCAATCCATTTTTATATAAAAACATCGAAAGTTTTAAAAGTATATTAAATTATAAAAATAACGAATTTTAAAAAATGTCTCATTTATGAATTATCCCGATTGTAGCCGAAAATAACAATGAAGTTCTTTTAAGAGTGTGCCAGTTACATTTATGATTTAGATCAGCGTATTTTTTTTAAAAAAAATTGCCTGTTTTGACATTTATAATACCAAAATAAATAAATTATATTCAGCGTTATTTCTTTTTACAAGATTATTAAATTAAAGTTTTGAAAAAATGCTTTATTCAAGGAAAATAAATTTCTCTTAAGTCATGTGTCCTATGTATGGTACATTAAACTGTCTTATTTCTTCGTAGGTCCTAATGTAACCGCTCATTCTAAGGATGTGCTTATGCAAGTTTCTGATTGTAAGGCCAGTGATTCCCACTGCCCCTTGTACCAGGGAAAAACCCACAAAGTAATATTCAATTTTGGTAAGTATATCATTAAAGATAATGAAAATCTGTAACAGAAATGTCATTGTCAATATTTTTAAAGATATGTTAAGTGGAGTGTTGCACATATATACATTGGTTATCATAAATTAAGGAAAAATCACACACAAAAAAAAGCTATAACTCGAGCAAAACCAGCCTCAATAAAATTTGAATATGTTGGTAAATAAAAGGAGCTCTCTGAACGATATTACAATATGCAAAATATTGGCGATACAGTCAGAATACAGCTTTTGCGAGTAGCATAAAAATGGATGCCTCAGAGTAAGGCGGTAATTGTCGCTGCCTGTCTGAGATTAGAAATCTGGTATAGCGAAACAATTACCTACAGGCAACATTTGATAGAAGAACTGAGATGACGAGCTATTGCGAGACTTAAGGCAGAACAAAGTCAGAAAGAAGTAGCTAGATGGCTGAATGGGAGTCCGTCTGTGATTCAGAGACTTTGGCAACAATTTTTAACCACGAATTCGTCATCCAGGAGGTTCAGCTAAGGACGGCCACGTGCTATCACTGGTGCCGATAATAGATATTTATGATTATGAACACGAAGGAGTAGAACCGCAACTCTGGCTAGACTCGGATCCTCCCTCGCTGCAAGCTCCGGAAGGTGTGTATCAAGGTCAACCGGGCGTTTACGAACATGATCTTTATGCGAGACGACCAATCATTTGCGTCTCTCTCATGCCATACCATAGGCAGAACGCTTACGTCAACATGTCCACTGGACACGTGGTTAATGAAGGACTGTTCTCTTTACTGATGAGTCCAGATTTAGCCTCGAAAGCGATAGTAGGCTTATTTTTATTTGGAGATAACCCTTTCATCTGTGAAAACATCCGTGAAAGAGATGCATATGGATCAGGCAGTGTCCGTGTTTGGGGTGGTACGCACATACCTGTATGTATTTTTCCTTGGAAATGCGCTTTTTCTCACACTTAAAAGAGATGACACCCTGAATGCTTTTATGCGCTGTTATGCCAGGTAAATAGGTGAGCTTTCGTGCTCAAGGATGATATTGTGAGACCACACAGGGATCGTGGATGCTTATTTTGAACAGGAAATAATTCAGCGGCCAGCGTGATCCCCGGACCTTAACCTTATACAGCATGTTTAGGTCGCTCTAGAACGACATGTAGCCACTCTCAATCCCCATACTAGGACCCTTGCTACTCTTTCAACTGCCTTGGAAGAGAAATGGCTCGCTCAACAAAAAACTAATATACCTCATAATTGAGAGCATCACACAGATCGCTGCATTTGCCGTATTTCTTCTCGGGGGGATCATACCCAATACTAAAGGTACTTTTCTTATACCATACTGACGCATCTATGCTAACACATATGCTAATTTCTATAACACTATAATTGCCTAGAGATTTATTTTTATGCTATTTTACCTTCCTATGTGTTGTTCATGTGAATAAGTTTCATCAAATTCTACGCATAACGTTTTGAGTTATCGTCATTTTTGTGATTTTTCTTTAAATCATGATAACCAGTGTAGTTAACATTCGAATTATATTATAATAGTATTTAATCTAGACATTTTTTATAACTTTTACATCCAGCTCTTCGAATGCATAATAATATATCGAAGAACATAGCGATCTTCATTTTTTAAAAAGAAATTATCACTACGCAATCCCTTAAAGGTTTTCGAGCAGGAATAGCAATCATTTGAAGTTTAATACACACTAAGTTTTATTTAATGTTTTTGATAAACTTCGCCGTATATCTGATAATATTCCAGCTGTATTGGTTTTTCGGCCACTTCCTTATTTTATCTGGCCTTGATGAAATGAAAATGGATGTAGCAATATATCGAAGGATTGAGCATAGTAAATAACTTTATTATTTCCAATTTTACAATGCATTGGGAGAAAAAAATAATAGTCTACAATCTATTTTTTACGCAGTTGCCCCCTGTCTCATTTATCTCATTTAATTACCTTTGAATGACTTTATCACAAGTATATTACCATGTGTATTCCATGTGTGACAATTTTCACATACTTCCAAGATTAGGAAGAATTTTAGTTGTATTAAATTCTAATCACATTCTTATTTATCGTCAACTTGGCGAATTACTATTGTAACTATTACAATCGAACTCAAGAATTCGAATACAGAAAAAATCCATTGTCTGCGCCATCTTCCCCCGTCGCTAAAACTAAATTAGGACTACCAAATTTTTTTTTTTAAAGAAGTGTCATTGCGTCTCTTTCCTGTTACCTTTGTATCTTATCTTTCGTAGTTAAGTATTCTTAGTATATCATGCTTTATTTTTTCACGATGGACAAGAAAGATGGCATTTACGTATTGTCCTGTCGACCTTGGCATTGATAAAATAACAGGTGCCTGCCAAACAAAAACGATTCATTCAGTCCTTCATGATATTCAAAATAAACAATTAGCTTATTATGCTGTTTGTTTAGTCGCACCGTTTGACAGCAGTTTTTGATTGGGGGAAACAGTCAGTGGATATATACATGAGGACCACAAAGAGACCAACAAGAAAACATAATGCTTAATTGAGAAGTTGATGATATTTTCTGCATTCGGCAATTTTATAATTAAATTTCAATTTTGTTTTGATTTTTATTAACATTGTACTCTAAAGCAGTGCGGTGGCTGTTGGTAACGGACTTCATAATTTTGACTCGTTAACACCATCTGCGAATTTATGACAATGACCACTGAGCTACCATGACCAATTAAATTTCAAATTAACACATATCGATGAAACATGTTACGCACCGATTGAATTTTTTTAGTTTTCTTTTTTTTTATCAATTACAGAATTTATCTGATTTTATGGAATTAAAAAATTTATTAAATTTAAAATAGAAAAAAGAAATGTTCATTTAAAAAAAAAGAAATTTTATTTCCCCGATGCTCACCTCTGGCACGCAGCTAAGAGTCCTGGCCTATCTCTACAGTGCAGGAGATCCAGGGCTCTTCAGACGGCCTTGGCACGCTTTAGAAGCGGTCACCTGCGTGGTATGACCGTTGTGCAGGGGGTAAAGTCCCTGCTCTCTCCCTGCTTCTGCTCATCTTCTAAACTGCTGGGGCATTTCCCTGAGACAGTTGTTTGGAGATCAAGACCTGATTTGTGATATTCTTGTGTGGAAAGGTCAAATGGACTTGGTGTAGGCTTTCCTGCTCCAAGGGGATTTGAACAAATTTCCAACAAATTTAATTTCTTACTGATTATCTACACCTATGATAATACATTGACAAAATACTGTGAATTTCCTCAAAGCTACAGAATTAAAAAGAAAAACTACACTCATTTAAACCAATAATGTAATTTCAAATCTACCATGAAATATATTTATATTGAAGTATTGCAAACTTTCAATGAATTTTTAAATATTTATAAAGAATTTCATTGTGTTTTACCATCTTTTTCAGTTATGTTGAAAAATTATACTGGAAAGATTGATTTCCGTGTTTTTGGAGTATTTGAAAAATTCACTGTCCCATATCGAGGCAAAGCCGACGCTTTCGAAAATGCTACTTACATAGATAACGGCGAGAAGTTAAAAGATGCAGGAATCTTTTTGACAAACAGACCAATCAGACACGAGTCCGAATTTGCTGTATCTCCCAACTACCCAAAGGTATGATTGATTTAATTATATCGGATAAATACCATTTGAAACGAACTAAATTCATGTGACGTCATAATCACACGATAGCTGCAACCACGTGCTTCAGCCAATCAGTTCATACGCTTCGTTGTTGACAATTTTTGCTTTTCACACACACAAATTTTCTTTTAAGAAATACATATTTGTCAGCAATAACGCACATAGGTCAGCAACTTGCAAGTGATTTAAAAACAGGTGTACGATTTTTTTTTTAAATTTTGAGAAACCCTTTTGAAGAATTTTAATACTTGAGCACATTTACCAAATTCGAAATTTTATCTAAATTTTGCAAGTACAACAACAAGTACAAGTTCTGATGTCAGATTTGAACACATTGGAGAACACGAGATGGCATTTGTCACATGGTCGTAATGAACTTATTTCATTATTGACTAAATTTAAAAAATACCGACATAATTGATTCCCTTCTTACTATTACTTGCGAGTACTTTAACTAGTTAACTGTGTCGCCCCCGTTTGAGAGGGTGCAATTATGTGTGTCATGGAAATCGAACGATGACGAGTATCTTCGTCAATCACAGAGTAAGTGCGGCTGTTAAAATATTGGATAAAAAAATGGGTTTATGTTATAAAGTTACCAATTTTTGTACTAATACTTTTTAATTGGTTAGCATAAACATATATAACATACATATTACTTTAAAAAAGCAAGAAAATTAAATACAGTCGACTCTCACTAATTCAAACCTTCGATAATACGAACCTCTCGTTAATTCGAAGTATATGCTCAGCCCCTAGAAAAACTCTTGATATTTCGAACTAAAACAATACGTTTTGGTATACTCGATATTTCGAAGTAAAATCTGTGGCTGGCCCGAATACAACAAGCGATAATTCGAAGTGATCGTATAGGTAGTGAAGTACTCATTATCATGTAGCAAACAGGTTGGAGCTTACAAGTTTTGTGTTGTTCTGTCTCTGCCTGTCTTCCCTGTAACGTAGCCCCTTTGATGACCATGGAGTCGACTCCGATAACTCTGACATAAGATAAAGTGTCACTAAGCAAACTACACAACTTTTTCTTTCAAAATCATGTTGATGCGGACGTTTTTCAAGCTTCATTTATTCTAGAAAAATCTGTTGATAAAGTTAGATATAGAATGCCATAAAACAAAAAAGATAATAGATTTTTTCATCAAAACAAAAATTAATTATGTACAGTATATATTCTGTTATACTTTAAAATAATTTCATATATATGTACAATAGTTAGTTTTAAATTTAAATGTGTTAGAAAAAAATTTCTTTTCGTGAATTTTAGGAGTTTTTTCCTACTCTCTTGATGATTCGAAGTTTTTCATGAAGTTTTTCCTTCAACTTCGAATTATCGAAGAGTCGATAAAGAAATTTAAATTCCTTCTTTGGAGGGGTATTCACCGAAACAGGATAATGGATCTTTTTAGACTAAAATCTAAAAAAAACATTATCGCACATAAATAAATTCATTATGCGAACTTATACGCTGTTTCAGCCGGTGCATACGGGAACGCATGAGTTCATATTAAATTTTTCATATTTTTAATATATTTGTTTTATATACTCCGGCCTGGCCTTAAAATATTCTAAACAGCTTGAAATTTGAGAATATGTTCCGTTTTTCTCAAAAATTACAATTTAAATTGCAAATGGTTATTACTTTTTATGCATGACGAGCATACTCGTCATGACACAAAGTCTTGCAACTTCTCCATGACGAGTATACTCGTCAATCACAGTCAACTGGTCAAATCTATAAATAAAGACATGATAACGTTTAGCTGGTGGTTAAATATTTATTGTAGCAAACGTCTTTTTTTTGTTCTATGAGTTTTTTTTAAGCTTTCAGTTTAGATTTGTGAAAAAAGAATTAAAATAACGTCGTCTATCTACTAAGCATGGCAATGATATACAAAATTTTATGAGTTAAAAATTTTTTTGTGTGCGTATATTTTTTTAAAAAAAATAACTAAATTTGAATATTTTTTGAGATAGGTTTATCTGCTTTTTCAGAGTTGGCTGTAATGTATTAATACTTTTTGAAGAAGTAAAAATTTATAAATACATGTAATTATATGAATTAGGGAAAAAGAAAAATATATATTTTATTGCGTGGATACATGAAAAATCCGTGCGATAAATAGGCATATTCTTTCGGAGTAATTCGAAAAAGTTTTCTGCATTTGAAGTTTATTTATATGCAAGTTATTTGTTTCATTTAACAAGAAACAAGTAACACACATAAAACCACAAATTAAGAAATCACACAAATATTGAACCCAACAATTCAAATTCGTAATCACTATTTCGCATAAGGCATATGAAACACACAATCATTTTTAAATGCTTAAGTCCAATGATGCTTTCCTGCGTTATCTTTATATAAGCTGGAAATAATCTTGTCTCGTCAAATGATCATTCTAGAACTTTCTGATTTTTCTCTGGAAATATTTTTGTTGCCAAAGTCACTTACCATTATTGAAGAATATTCTTTCTTCTGAAACGATTTCTTTGGCCACAATACTCTTTCGGCAGAGAAGCGAACGCAGTGCAAAATTTCCGTACAGTATTATGAGGGGAGGGGGGGGGGAATTAAATGTATGCATATTTTTTGTTTCTTTTCTGTTTTAATATTTCTTATAAATTTAATAGAATTTTGAATTAAAATATTTTTGTATCATTACTAGAAAATGTGTCTCAAAACTGCTTCGTTTCTTTACATATATATCTTCTTTTAAAAACATTTTATGAATAATGTTTCAGATTAACTTGAAAGTAAGATTCTCGATTGTGGAAAGGCGAACCAAAGAAGTTCTCATGTGTCGAGAAGTACCTGTTGGCATTCAGTAAGATATCTTATTTTATTACAACTTGAAAATTTTATGCTTGACGGTGTTTAGAATAGCTTTCGTAAAAACAGTATTTAATACTAAAATTTAATTTAGACCTGTACACAGAACAAATTCTTATTCCTTATTTTATTGAATATCAAAATAAAATAATAATTTCTTATTAAGAAAATGATACATTTACACAGCAACTGAAATATTTTTATATGTAATAATAACGCAATTAATTTTTTAAAAAAAATTTAAAAATAATTTAAGCTATACACAAAATTAATTTTAAAAACAAGAGTTTCTGTAATAAATTATATTGTTATGAACTCAAGTTTTAATATAAAATATGAAGATATATTTGTATAAAGTAGTACAACTGATTAAGGGTTTAATACTACGGAAACTATGTTCTAGGAGTCCACCTACTGAGGCAAATGCAGTTTAAATTGAATGCGCTCTGAAGGAAACTTCCGGCATCTTTGTAAGGTTTGTATAATGCAATTAGTATATTATGTTTTATAATGTATACAAAAGTGTAAACATTTTTGAAATTCGAACCAATATATACAAAACATATAAATACAGCTGAACCTCTATTTAATATTTAAGGTATCCGATTACTTGCGACATTTAAAAAAAATGGAGATATGGGGATTTTTAGATTTGCTTAGCACATTTTAAGAAAAATATGCTAAAATTCAGAAGAGAAAAAGAAATTATGAGTAATAAAATGGGAAAAAATTGGTAAAAATTTACAAAAAATAACACAAACAAGGCCTATTCTGTACGAAAAGTTTATGAACAAATTTTGAATTCTGATGTGCTGCTATGTTATTCATTTTTAAAATGACCTTCAGGATAAGATATATTTTAATTTTTAATAAGACTAGAGCACTTTATCTTAGTTATTACATGAAATTACTTAAAAAACAGTGATTATATTCACATAAGGAACTGTAAATTTTGTAATAAAACAGTGATTGATAAATCTGAAGGTTAAAACACTTCTACTATTAAACCGAACTTACTAAAAAAATTTCAGCTAATTATTTTCAAAACTTTTTTTAGCAATCGCTGTCTCCATTCGATCATTTAAAAACACACACACACATTTTGAATAAAACACGTTTTAAAGTATGACATCTTGCTAAGGGCATCTGCTTTTACTTAAATCCTTGCAGTTTTTTTCTCTCTAGGGAACGGAAAATAATAAACTTGGTATTTTTATAAAGATAATAAGATGGTCTATAAAATACAATTACAAAAAAAGTTATAAATTTTTGACAAAATTCCCAATGTTAGGGTAGTCGGATACCTTAAATAGAATGAATAGATTCGTCTGGTTATTTTTCGAAGCAAAACTGCAGTTCGAATTTTTATTATCTATCGATTCTTTTTGAAGAATCTTAAACACTTATTCAGGTTGTATTGAGAAGTTTTTATGCGTGCATGAATGCATGCAGACTGATAAGATTTTATGCTAAAATGATTTGCAATATTCCGCACCGAATACAACTAGCCATTGATTTATATCCACGATAAAGTTAAATAGACGGATTTATCAGATTGAAAAGTGAAGAGCCTCGTATGAAACAATGACAAAATTCATACAGCTATTAATTTTAATCTTTCAAGATGGTTTAATGACCGTAGAGTAGTTGCAATTTTTTCTATTTCCGGTTATACGAGCATTGACCGACAGCAAAACTGATTTATAAGAAGCTATTGTTCTTGTGTTGTGAAACTGTAATTAGGAAGAGTTTTTGGTCCTTTTGTGGACACATTAGTTTCAAACATTTAAAATACTTTTTATGTTTCGGAGTGATAATGCATACATATTCTACGTGAAATAGAATTTGTATAGAAAGGCATCTTGATTCCAATTTATAACTGATATTATAGTATATTTTAAATGTGTTTCAAATACTAAGCCTTAACAAATTCACGAAATAAAAAAATTTAAATAAAAAGATATAAATGAAAAGAGATTTGATCAATTTCATTTTATAGCTTGTATATTCATCAATTAAGCAAAATATTTTTCACAAATATAAAACAATACACAAAATACAGTGAACCTATTTTTCTAGTAAAATTTTAGTATAGTTTCTTAAAAAAAAATCATAAAACTCTTTATAATTTTGAAAATTTCTATTTTTTTGCTTTTTTTATTCATAAATCTATTTTTTAAAAATTGGGTTAACTTAGTTAGAGGGGGAAAATAGTTTTTTTTAAAACTATACCTAAATTCAAAAATTTATGCTTTGGTGAAAAAGTGAAAAAGCAATGTTTTTATATTTTATACACTTGATAATACTTGCAAGCCTATTTTTTGTATATGTGTAATAATATGATACTTAGACCGTTCTCCGGAGTTACAAAAGTAGTTTTAAATTATAAAGTTTTTCCCATTTGTTTTACTTGAACATGAACATAATTTTTGTAACACATGTTTTCATTTAAGTACCGTTTTTTTTTATAAAAAATATTTCTTAAATATCAAAATATTTTACACACATTTATAAAACAAACATAGTTAACCAGTTTTTTAAAGAAATAACTGTATAATTTTTTTAAAAAAGCTAAGATTCTAGCGTTCAGATTTGAGGTATTTTATACGGTTCAAAGTTACACATCACAAATAATATTCCACTTAATAGGCCCTACGACTCCACTTTTTTTCTTTTTAAGATCAATGGGCACAGTTCCATGCTCTAATCGTTAAAAAAAATTTGAAAAAAGAAAAAGAGGAAATAGCTTTAATTTCTTGAATAGAAATATTCAGGCAACTACAGTTCGAAGTGGCTGTATACTTCTTTAAAGAAAAGGAAGCACAAATGAGATAAATCACCTTAAAATAATCTTTTTAAGGATTCTTGTGCTCATATATTAATTTCCTTTTGATTATAATCACACAAAAGTAACATAAATCGCTTTTCGTAAAATATAAAAATTTTTTGGAAATGTAAAGCGAGTCATTAGGGGGTATGTTACCGTTTAAGTATCTTAGAATATATTTGAAGGCCAAAGTAGTAGTAAAAAAACAAAAGGAGTCGAAGAACAATAGGAATTATTTGGCAGGAAGTGAAATTGTCTTAAGAAGCGTCGAATTTAAAAAAATACGAACGTGGAAAGCCACGCGATAGAAGTGAAACTTCTTTGGCGACGTTGGCCGTAAAAATGCAGGAATAGATCTAATTATATTAAACTGCTGAGAAAACTTTAATCAAATAAAATTCGAACTTCATTTATTGTATGAAAATATTTTAATTCAATTTTCTGCATCATCGTTTTCCAAGAAAGACACAATAGGTGTGTGGTAACTAAAGTAGGATATAAAAATCCTCGATTGTAGTCAATTAAGAAAATGTGAGAAAACTGCATCAATCGTGGTTCCGTATATTGTTTTTCCTTCTCTAGAATCAGTATTCATCGTACAATTCAGTGTCCGTTTCAAGAATTCAATGAGTGGCTTTGCTTTTTCTGAAGCAAAATTAACATTAAAGTCTCCTGTTAAGATAATCGGCTTTTAATCATCATCGTATCCAATGATTGCAACAGTCTCTGATGTGTACAGCACTAAAACTTTATGGATAAAGATGATAAAAGCTGCGACAGAGCTACCTGCTGATATATAGACTTTCGCCAGGAATTGCTGCTAGTTTTTTTTTTCTTTCACGAAACTCTTTTCCTCTTTTTGCATTTGTTCTAGGCTATCTGACCAGAATTTATTTTGATTCAATTGAAATAAAAATTAATAATATAAACTTAATGCATCACAAACAGAAGTCACTGTGTTTGTTTACAAGACGCTATCCGTAGCGATTCTGGCGCGAACGTTAGTGACATATACACAATGCCCTAGATACTCCCGTAGCGGGAAGAGCCATATAATGGTAAGATTTTGGGTGCGTTTATTTGTTGAAAACGGCACGTTTTTATTACATAAAAACTACGAAAATACACCACACGAGTTCGTTACAAGAGTACCCACTTAATGTCACCAATACCTAAGCGCCTTTCGTCTATAGCAGCAAGATATACTTTTGATGCAATTGTCCAACTTTTTCACGGATATGACGCAAGTCACGTGGTGTACCCCCCCCCCCGCTATCTCCTCGCCATGACGACGTTTCGGGGGGGGGGGAATCACTACTTCCGTTCGCTTTTTCACTGTTATGCAAAACTGAGTAAATTTCCCATTCACTCCCGTCCGCAAAGAAGTTTCACTTCAAAAGTAAAATTGAACGGTTTTGAAGTTGTCAATGTGGATAAATTAAAACAGGCTTCCCCTATATTCAAAAATTCCCTTCTTATGTAATTATAACTGTAAGTTATCACTCTTTATTTTATAAAGAGCACATGTAACATTATATCGCAGCAACTGAAATTACTAAGCAGTTTAAGCAATTTTTTGTAGTAAACAGTATTATTTGCATTCTTTCTTATTATCATATGTTAATGACAAGTGCAATATTTGCATATAATTTAAGCAAAGTCTTTTTTTTTTATTTTTTAAAAAAACTAAATTTTATTTAAATGCATTTTTATTTTTGATCAAATTATATGAAAATATGATTATATTTCTAACAAAATATATTTTACATTTTCAGATATTTAGAAGCAAGTTAAAGACTGATACAGAAATGTGATGTTGAAGACTTAAAATTTATATATATAAAAAAAAAGACTGTAAAATATTTGTTTAACACTAAGTCCTTGTATGATTTAGACTAGTTTTATATCAATAAAAATGTTAAAAATCATTTTTGGAGTCAATGTTTTTTCTTAAAACTTAATGAATATTTTTTGTTTTTATTTGAAGTCCATATTTTGAAAACATTATGACAATTACCCTCAACTTTCCTAATAAGTTGTTTCTTGAAGGTGAATTACTAATAATTTGATTTGGTTACAATTGTAATTTTTAATGCACAACTTTGTTTTAAGAATATTCAAATCCAAAGCAAGTTTTAAAAAATGCCCAAATTGTCAGAATTTCAATAATTAAAGCACTTTTAAAGATATTTATATACAATTTTATTTTAAAATTATATATATATTTTTTTAAAAAATTCAACGAATTAGAGCAGTAGTCTGCAGAACATCAGTGTTTCATGGAGGGAGGGAATGACAAGTCAAAAACTGTCCCATAAGAAAAACTAATAAAATAAAAATAAATTTTGTATAGGATTGTAATCGGCGACATTTATGTGGTATAAACTTAACAGTCCCACACTGTCAATATGGGATAGTAAGGGACCAAAGTTACTTTATTGCAGTTAAATAAACTATGAGTTATAGTGTAAACATAAATTAAGGGACAATATTGGTTTACATAAATTCTCTGTATGATTTCAACTTGGCAATGAAAGTTAAATAAAATGCCTTTGCTTTAACACCAAAAATATTTAAAGAAAATATCGATAATTTTTACATTTGTTCGCGGACACACGGATATTCTTGGAAATGAGCGAGCCGATTGGCTTGCAAAGGCTGCCACCAAACGCAAAATCGACATTATCGTTAATATTCCTAAATCATTTTACAAGAAGATTACGAAAGAAAGAATGGTGAAGTCTTAGAATCAAGAATATCTCATTTCAAATAAAGGGAGCTTATCAAAGAAATTTTTTATAACCATTAATAAGATTGTTATGCCAGCATTTTTATATTAATTACAAAATAACCAAATTTCTCACTGGTCATGGTATCTTTAAAAGCTACTTGAACAAATTTAATTTAGTTCCGTCATCTTCCTGTGATTGTAATATTGGTGGTGAGGAAAACGAAGAACATGTGCTCTTTCTGTATTCCAAGTTTGTCAGAGAAAGAAAGATCCCAAGACTAGCTCTCAAGGGACTTAATGTAAATTGGACTCCGAATTTTCACCATCTTATTTCCACTAGAAGTGACTTTAAAAAGTTCTGTGAATTTGTGGTAAATATTTGTAATCCTTCATAACCTAAAATTTCTTTTCCTTCTTTCCTTTGTAATGTGCGATTAATACAGGGTTTTGTAAATGTTTTCAATAATAATATTATTTTTATCCAACAGCAGACCTTGCTTGCTTTGTCCTAAATCAAGATCTATGCTTCTAAAAATAATTTAGTTTTAGTTCTCTTGTTTTGAGGGGCTTGGAATATATGATTGGAGTCTATTTTGGAATATCTTTTTTTTATTGGTTATCTGGCACTTGACCTAGACACATCTTTAACATTCTTTTCTCAACTACTGACTGATCATTATAAATTATAGATCACATTTAAATAAAATTTTTAAAAAATGTCTACCCTGCCATTTCCAATTTTATTTTGACATTTCTCAAATTCTTATCTGTAAAGCTTTCAAAACCAATTTTTTCCCTTTGTCGTTAGATCCCCCCACTGTTGAGATTCACAAGAACTGTATCCCAACATACTACAGTCAGATCAGGTTTGATAGAACATTGCAGGTATTCAATGCTCAACATAAAAACTTACAAACTTAAAGTTCCTAAAAGTAAGTAATCATGTCATCTGCGAGAACAGATTTGACTGATTCATATCTGTAATGACACTTAAAATACTTGAAGATACCCTGATTTAAAGGTTGTATCTTGGATGTTGTATTTTTCAGTAAGTAAAATACAGTTATTTTCCCTTTGATAAATGCAGTTTTTGTAAATGGGGTTACTGGATAACTGTCAAGAATGCCTTTTCTTCAACACATTATAATTGCAGATGTCTTACTGTGTGTTTGAACCACGTCATAAATATCATGGATGACATCTAAGCATTCTAACTATTGGAATATTCCAGGGTAAGATTGACATGATGGAGATGAACATAGGTGATTTGAATTTAATAATAGTGAATTAGAGATTAGCTGTAGAGGAAAAAGCAACGTTAATCTATTCTTGATCTGTTTATATTCAGTCTATATTTTTATCATCTTACTAAGCAAGTATTTTATCCACACACTGGTCTAGATAGCGGCACACCATTATTTCTTTGGTCAACAATAAAATCAAGTAGATATTTATCAAGCTTGTTTTCTGCTGAGTCTTTTTTTTTTGTCCAGCTATTTCTTTATTACTATCAAGGTTATCAATAAACTAACAAAGTCAAGCTTCATTTTTTGACCATCCACATAATGTAGATTCAGGTGGATTAAGTTCTCTGGCAATTTCTGCAAGTCTTGTCCCTTGCAAATTCTATTGCTAACAGAGATTTTTCTCAATTTATAATTCTTTTTGTGTTTGCAATCTTTTGACAATTTAATTAAAAAAAATCCCTTATTTATAACAGAAAAGAAAAATCTTTATAACCCTTAAAATATGACTAACACAAAATGGTTGAATTCATAGCTAATATTACTGATCTTGAATCATGAAAATAATCTTACAAAAAAAATATAAAAAATAGTTACTGTATTTACTCGAAATCTAAGCCGCACTATTTTTCCAGTGTTAATGCTACTGAAAATCGAGTGCAGCTTAGAATCGAAGGCAAAACATTTGTTATATGGGGGAAATTGAGTTTCCCCCCTTTCAAAAGAAAAGGAGGAACAATTCATTCTGGCCAATTGCATTGATGAATTATCCCACTCTGCAGTTTATCTTCAGTATTCAGTCTATCCTACACATTGTTATCTGCTATTAAATTTAAGAAATTTTTTTGTATACGTTTTTTAGTCATCTAAACATTAAAGATGTTGGTTATAGCATCAAGACAAGTTCACTGTGATGCAAGTAAGGAAAGGGGAGCAATTTTATATGCAGAATAAAACTGCAACAAAGCAGTGACTATTGAAAATTTGAAACAGATGATATACATTGATGGCATAAAGCAAAATGATATAATTTTTTCTTGCAAAAGTTCAAGTCTTTGATAATTCTTTTACACTCTTCTATTTTACATTCTTATAAAAAATGGAAGACGACACCAATTCCAAATCATTTTTGAAACATGATACTGATGGTTAGAGTAATTACAGATCCATGGAAGCTTTTAATACGTAAAATAAATATATTATTAACTTCTTAATATTTCTCAATAAAAATTTTTTTAAAAAATTTCTTAAGCATCAGATATTGAAGAATCTTTTACACATTATTTAAAAAAAGTTTTCTCATTATGTGTAGAGAATTGGGGGTGCAACTTAGAATCGATGACAACATTTTTCCACAAAAACATTTTGAGAATTTGGGATATGGTTTAGAATCGATGGCAGCTTAGATTTGTGTAAATACAGTATTTATTTTTCTATAACAGAAAGAAAAAAAAGTACTAATGTCTGCTCTTAACAGGAAGTCATGATCTCATCTGGACAAATAATTAATCTGAATTTTATAAAATGAAAAACAAAAAATTATGACATCTCAATGTTTAGGAGTGAACACAATCACAAATAATTCCTTATGAAGGGAGCCATGGCAAAATCTCATATACAGATTTGTGTGTTAACAGGGTCCAATTAAAAATGCATAAATTATATGAAAAATGATGTCATATATTAAGTACTGCAGTATTAAACTTTTTATATGGTGTGTTCCTATTAATCATAATATTGGTTTTTTTTAAAATTTTATAAAAGTAGTACTTTGAAGTTGAGGTAGCCAACCTATGTCAATGATATTATATCATTTCCTCCCTTTTTTCTCCTTGTACTATTTATTTAAAAGTTCTATTTAAAGTTTACATCATATTGTAAGTGTTCCTTACAAAAAAGATAATAATAATAATAAATGTTGGAGTTTTTAGTGTCTCACAATTTCAAAAGTACAGCAAATCAAGACACAAAGATAATACTATATACAAATTCTAATATTGCTTGATTAAAATTAAAATATTCTTTTTATATATACCTTATTTGATGACAAATTAAATTATACAAATCTAATGAATTTTGAACTATCATCTTTGATGCAGCTTTATAATGTAAAAAAAATATATATTAGCATAAAAATAAAGTTTAAAAAAAAATAAGACATACAATTTTTGTAACATTATGTTCGGTATATTCTCATGGTATATGCTTACTAGAGATGGAATTTCTACAATTCAACTCTGTTTCTACAGGATAACCCTTCTGAAAATTTCAATCATAATAAGTGGTATTTAATTTTCATCTGAAACACGTTTGATATACTAATGACAACATACATTTTTAATTGAAATATTCTAGCATTTCTATTTTTGGACATCAGTCATTGATAAATCTATCAGTAACATGATCTGCACATTCTAGGTTTCTTAATCATTATTTTGTTGGTGAATTTGAAGATCCAGTATGTACATAACAATACAATATTTGAAATTAAAAAAACTTAGGTTTGTAACATTTACAATTTTATTATGAAAGTCAAGTTAAAATTCCAGTAAAAATGAGCATCTTTACAAAATGACTTAAAATATTTACAATCTGAACTAATAAGATAAAGCTAATCATATTGCCCAGATTTTCTATGAATCACAGATATAACTTTACTTCTGCCCTATAGCTTTCCACAACGAGGATAACAAAGATGTCTGAAAGGAGAGAAAAAAATATATAAATATTTTCATAAAGGGGACAGATTAAAATAATATTTATAATCAAAGTTTTTAGCAATTACATATTTAAGACATATACTAACATGAATAGAAATATATTTATCAACAATTTTGTCAAGTACATGTTTGAATTTTTTAAAGATAAAATTTTAAATGCATTTTTTTAGTAGTGGAATGCAGAGTAAAATATTATTCAGCAAAATAGATTTTTTACTTAAGTGTAATATTTGACCTTATGCATTTTACTTTCCAAAATTCTTTGCCGCTTATTGGAGGATTTTAAGGACAAGCATGATTTAATATGCAACAACTTTCATTATTCCATATAACAATCATTACAAAAATGCCTTTAAGTCCACTTCTATGTATACATAAAAAAAAGCCTCCTACTGATTCTAAAATACATTTCTGTAGAATTTGCAGTTTATATGAATTAAAATGAAAAATTTACAAAATACTGAGTGAGTGAGTGTTATATTTATGTCTCACTATAAAGCTGCACGAGGACTATTGGTGATGGATCTCATAATTTAGTACCATGGTCAAGTGACGAGGTTGGCACCTGAGCTGGCACCCCTCTGTCTTAACTTGCGGAAGGACGTTTGCACCTTGGATGTATTTAATGTGCATTGGTCCCTCTGATTGGTGGGTCTTCAGCGGTACTAGACTCAAACTCATAACATGCCAGCCATGAGTCTACAACCTTGACCACTAGGCTATCTCGCCCACTTTACAAAATACAAATACATGAAAATAATCAAATTATAGTTAAACAATGTTACAGAAGGTTAGTTTAATTAATACTTTTTCAACTCCTGTTTCACTGTTTTTAAAAGAAGTTATATTTAAAGCAATTACAAGATAACCTTTAATGTTTACATTACACCCATCACTTTTTTATATGTGTTTCAAAAATTACAGTCCAAGAAAAAGACTTCTTTCTTTTCTTATATGGATGATTAAATCTAACACAATTGAAGATTGTCGATTGTTACAATCACCAAACAGTTTACCACAGCCCTTTTCAAGATGTGACAATCCTTAAAAATATATAATGGATGTAAAACCTTGCGCAAAAAAATGACTTTTTGATAAAAAAATAAATGCAGCAAAATATTTTGAAAGCAGTGCATCTGGTTAAAAAAATCATCTAGATAAAAATCTTCATTGGATTTAAGAATAGAAGACATGACAAAGTGAGTGAGGATAGCAAATTTGATTCATTTTGCCATAAACAAATGTGCTTATTATCAACAAAAAGCAATGTGATTTTTTTTAAATCTTGAGACAACATATGTATGTTCATAATTAAATTTTAGTTATTAATTGAAACATGTATGAATACAATATTAGTGCTAAATAATAAATGTTAAAGGCTCAAAAGAAAATATGTGTCTAAAACTTTATATCAGTTGAGTTTTTCTCACTTTTCCTTCAATTTAAATAAACATCTTCATTTAATCTTTTAAGATAACATGGAAAAATCCTGAATTGATTTTAAAAACAATATCCGTTATGTGAAAAAAGAAATTAAAATATATACTTACATGTATAGGCACAGGTTCAGGAATAGGAGCAGGAAGAGTAACAGGAACTTCTTCATCAGACACATGGACGAATTCAGCTTCGAGGTCATCAGTATTATCATCATCACTATCACTGACAGGTAAGAGTTTAGATGAGATGACTTTTTCCAAAGATGACAAAAGGCACTCCCTTTCTTCAGGAGTAACAGATCTAATAAGAGAAAAAAATGAGGAGAAGCATTTTAAAACACTGCACACACAAGATATAATTAAAATACAGAATATATGGATGTATATTATTTTATGATAAAACAAAAATTTATTACATCCGTGAATTATTTTAAACTGAAAATTATAAGCTTTTAAAGAATTCTGCAAATACATAAATATTATAGAATTTTATAAGGAGTACAAATAAATTTCTGCCGTTTCCAAAAGATGGCATCACCAGTAAGTTATGGTTGAAATTTACAGATGTAAAACATCATACAGCAAGGTTGGATATCTGGCAACGCCATAACCTTGAAACATCAGCAATATTGCATCAGCACCCTAATATATTTTTTTGTGCAAAAATATCCAGTTTTGAGTTGAATAAGTGTCATTTGTGGGAACTTTTGATTTACTCTTTAACTTAAAGAAATCTGTACCTGAGGTTCCTAGATTGGTTGTAGAAGCATGTAGTGAGGCTGCTTTTGAGTGATAGAAGTTATTGTGAGTAGTTTCAAAAGTTTAAGAATGGTGAGTTTGCCGCTGAAGACAAAAAATATAGTGGAAGATTCTTCCCAACAAAGAACTTGCACTTACATTGGGAGTATCTCAACATGCAATTTCCCATAGTTTAAAATCATTGGTAATGAATGATTCAAAATCAAGGAAATTGGATTTCATATGAGCTGAAGCAGAGAAATGTTGTATATTGATTTTGCACATGTTAAATGCTGTTTGCCGGGCATAAATTTAAGTTTTCTACATCATATAGCCACTGGTGATGACAAAATAGATCCGCTATGATTATTCAAAGGAAATCATGAGCATCGCGTGATCATGCTTCACAGGCCAAATATTTATGGAAAGAAACTTATGTTGTGTATTTGGTGGTATCAGTTTGCTGTCACGTATTATGAGTTGTTCAAACTGAACAAAAGCAAAATTTCATAACATTAGATGCAATGAAAGTTACATTTTATCATCACAGAGAAGGACTCAGTTATGATAAAATGCGACACTGAAGATTTTATTTATCAACATGCTTTATAAAATTAGTGAATTTTAATTTCTAGATTACAAATTTGTGAGATCTATATAATTGTGTTTCTTGTTAAGATGATATTTGAGCTTCAACAGCCATATTTATAATTGCAGTTGTGCAAAATTTATCAACCAACAAGTAGGATAAGAAGAGTTAATATGATTTGTTCAATTTATGTTACATTAAAATTACCCATAGGACTATAAGAGTTAGACAAATGAAAAATTAAAACAGTTGGTATTGCTTCTTTACCACACAACAAAATTTTTGAGTTGATTCCAAAATTTTTTGAATTGATCATAGAAAGTCCAAAATACTTTTTTTGATAGTTTTTAATGGAAATCAAACTCAAATCTATCATATATAGCAAAAATTATTTATGATTTAGCCCCATATAGGAGATTTTATACTTTCCTAAGTATCATTATGTTGAGATTTTATGATATGGTTCAAATGTTCAGTTTTAATTTGAAACAGAACTACTTTAATGGTAAAATAGGATATTATTTATTGAATTACAAGATGATAATAGATAAAAATTTTAAATATTGCACCACACTTAATATGAGAACTGCATACAGAACACAATAAGAAAATTCTATATTTTTTACATAGCTTTTAGGGATAACTTACTTGTCTTCTCTATTTGATTCAGGATAAATAAGTGTCATCAGATTAGACATTGTTCCAGTGGGCTTCAGTTTGCTTAAATCAACATGTCTGGCTATACACAAATTTATTATATTTGCATTAAGTTTGGCAACAGCATGTGAAAACTTTTCAACACTATCATACTTGCAGAAGTCACTGTTGGTAGAATAACTTAAATGAAATAATTTATTAAAAAAAAAATGCAAATCAAAGTAATTTTGTAAATTCCATAAAAAATTGTTAAAAATAATGAAATTTAAAAAAAATTAAATTATTGAAATTAGCAATTAACATTCTTTTCATAAAATCATTAAAAAATATGTTTTGGTTTTAAAAAAATGTATAATTTTACAGCAGAAATTATATGTGAAGATAAATAAAAAATATAACATATGTTTCTTATCCCTGAAATTTAGAATCAAACTTGAATTACCCAATGCAAGAACAATGCAGTAAAGGTTAACTGCATCCTTTAAAAGGCAATCCTCAGGCTCCAAGCTTTCACCCTCTTACCTCACACTATTCTAGAACTTCTTTCTGTCAAAGCCTTTATAACCATGCAAAAATATGCCGAATCAGATCACCAAATCTTTACTGCTGTATCAGTCCCCCCCCCCCCTCAGATGTTGGAGAAAAGATTGCAAGTTCTTGGTTTCCTCCAGATGATGCTATGTTGGAGAATTAGTGGTTAAGCCGAATTTAGGCCCACAGATTCCTGCTTCAATATTGATGTTCTTTACACCTTGTGAAAAAGGTTTTCTATGCACAGAAGTGAATGAGACATGAACAGAAAGTCTCCTTGACAACAGATTTTTCTCATGTCTCAGTCATTTGGTAACAATCTGTTGAAATTAACTTACATTCCAATGGTTCATGAGGGTGCTGGGAAGTAGTTGAAATTGAAATGGAGAAATATTGATTTTCACTGGCTATCGTGATTCTAGGACTTGTTTCTTCAGATTCTATCTAATTGTGGTGCCTCCATAAATTGAACACAATATGACAGGTATTATATTAAAATCTCTAACAATCTACACCAGAGACTATCCTCTCTCCCAATGATTCACCATTTTATTCCATTATCCATACATTGGTTATTACACTTTTAAGTATTTGGTTTTGAGTTTCACCTCTCTTTTTTGAATATTTTTGAAAACAAACACTACAAAAGTTATCAGGCGTGCAAATGAATGAATTGTGAAAATTAGCATGTGAGCTTACAAAGAATTATTTTTAATATGCAGTTCAAATAAGAGCGCATGTTTATGCAATGAAAACTAACAGTTTGCATCTTTGTTTCAAAGCATTAGTTTTATCTTTCATTCAGTATTTTTTAACCATTTGACTAAATATGTAAATTTTCTTCATTTTAAGCACCAGGGTATAATATATGTCTAAATTATTTTTACAACAATTTAAATCCAACTTTACTGTATTATTTTTATATAAATGGATGCAAGAGAGGATCATAAATAAAAATTAAATGCAATAAAACAATATATACAAAGAGAAAATATTTAAAGACCTACTTGAAGCAAGTTCGTCTTGGTACTTGACAATTCATTACATAAGAGATGGTGTGAACTAGTTGTGCTTCATATGCAAGAGCAGCGCTATTTACATATCCTGCATTATAATGATCAGAATTGTCACCGGATATATTTGTTGTAGAAGCAGGAAAAACCATTATCTCATCTAAACATAAAAAAAAGTAAAGTGAAATTATAGAATTTAAAAAGAAACTGGAATGTCAGTTTTAATATTCACAGTCAGGGGGAAAAATAAAATAAAAAACATGGTGAAAACAGTATATATAAAATTTGTAAGAATTTTTGAAATGAATAAAAAATATCAAATAGATTTATTTTAAAGAAAATGATTGTGAAACATAGAAAATCAAATATGCAAGGTTCTGCAATCAATGCAACAATATATGAATTTTTTATGTCTATTGACTTTTTACAAAATTACTTGCAATGAAAATTTAATCAATAAAAACATAGAGCCACTTAGCAAAGATTGAACAATTTTTTGATTAAGTTTTCCCCTCACAAATCCCCCTTCTGCAAAAGAAAATACTCCAAACAAAATTGAGTCATGAGATCTGAAAATGACGAACATTTACATGAGATTATATTTTAAATGTCAGATTATAAAAGTTCCTTCTTTATTGAGTTTTTTTTTAGCTTAAAAAACACAAATAGTTCATTTAAACAAAAGTTAATACTGTTTGGTATTATAACAAAACTTTGAACAAAATAAGACCAAAAAAAAATCAATACAATAACGAAATTATTTACAACATAATTTAAAAAATGAAAAAATAAATTTTTTAAAAAAATAGAAAAAGATTCCTTAGTTTACTTTTATGTGAATTTATAGCAAAGCATGAATTATGTCATAGCACTGATATACTGTTCTCTCTCTAATTTAATAGATTAAACACAATAAGCCTTTTAAGGCAACCACTAAATCTAGTTATTTATATGATTACCAAAACTCATTTTTTAAAGATTTTATATTTACCATCCCAGCTTATTGAATCTTAATTTATCTTGCATGCCTTTTTGTTCATTTAAACAATGATCACTAATCAAAATTTAATGTTTTTTACTATTCATAATAATAACTTATTTCATTTGGGAAATAGTATTACTACCTAAATTAACATTAATTTTTTCCCAACTTCAGTCAATTGCTGAATAAATTTTTTTTTCTTGTGAAAGAAAAAATATTTTGCACCATAAGAAAAATTTTTGTACTTAGCGACTCTTTCAGATGAGCGTTACGATTATTTTTAAGTAGATATTTGAAATTTTAAATGTAAATTTCAACATTCCATACTAACATTGGATGCTCAATTGCTGTAAAATATTCATATTTTTTCCCATTATTTTATTAAATACATCCAAAAAAGCAGAATTTTTACCTGAAATTCACGAACTATTTCCTAAAAAAAAAATCGAAATTGCACAGGCATCTGTTTAATAGCCCAGGTAATAAAAATTACTCCTTAAAACTGTTGATTACTGTGTTTGTAAATTAAAAAGTGGTTAAATAATATTGACAAAAACAATTGTATATCAAACCAAAAACAGACCCAAATCTTTTGGTTTTCATAAGGAATAATAAATAACATAAAAAAGAGAGTTCTAGAAATACAGGGATAGCCTAAATGATTCAACAGGTTTCAAAATGCTGTATATTGAGTATATGATTAACAAATGTGGGTGATACATGGCAAGATACACACATATATCAAGTTTAACAGCCCACCTTCCCCTAATACCAAAGCAGCAAATACTGCAAAAATACATCACTGTTGCTGTGATGGACATAGATTGAAACCACTTGTGTACAGAAGGGTCGGTTTTGGGTTTGAGGTTTCAAACTCCAATCTTAAATCAACACATTTTTAATTATGAGCAGAGATTGAGCTTCAGCACTTTTGTCTACATCTTTTTAGAATATATCCGCCCTCTCTCCACAACAAGAGAAGTTTGTGTACTACACTGATGGAAACATGTTATTGAACTTTTGAACAGAACTGGATTACTGTTGGAATGTATACAAGATGACTAAGGGTCCCACAGACTGAACCTTTGTAATATGTACAAGAAGGTGAGTATATATTTATTATATATCACCCATCTTTGTGTGCCATATATTCGTAAATAATTAATCCTTTAAAAACTAATGAATCATTTAGGCTAACTTAGCAGATTCTAATAACAAATTGCACAAATATACTCCAAAATGCATTAGTATTGGTAAATGAGGATTTCTAAGGCAGGATAGATATTTATGGAAGAACAGTTATTATGACATGACTTTCAAAATTAATATACAAAATAAAATAAATGGTAACAAGCGAAAATATATACAAATAAAAATATCAGGAAAGACGAATAAAAAATATTGTGCCTCTATTTCTCAGATCAGCTGATAAATAAGTTTTGTAACAATGTTTGGCTAGATAATAAGGCATTGGAAAGGCTGTTTAATAGTCTAGAAGTGCTAAACTGTAAAGTTATTATTAATGAAAAAACAATGAATTAAGAATCCTATAAAATAATCTGTTATTTGCATTTGGTATTAACAAGAAAATTATCCAAATTATCATGATAACATCATACTGAATAATTCATGCGATAATTATTGACAGCAATTACTTTTACAGATAAAATTAGAATCAACATGGTGATAATAATTTAACTTTCTATACCTTTTACATAATCATAACAATGAAATAATGAATGAATGAATTAAATTAATTCTCCATTATCAGAACAATTTTAGATTAATTTGAAGTATTTTTATTTAAAGTTATAAATAACCATGCATTGAGGGGAAAAAACAGCAGAGAAAGCAAACAAATACAGATTTTCCTTTCAACAAATCAACAAAGTATCAACAAATTGTACTAAACAAAGATGCATGATTACTTTCTAGCTTTATTTCTTAGGATTTTTGAACTTTTACTGGCTAGTATTATGAATTTTGTATAAAATAGTGTAAATAATTTGGATTTGGATGTGCAATGCATTTATACTACTCTATGTTATATTTTATAATTGTAATATTCACAAGCAATGCCATCCCTTAAGTTATAATGGTGATTCAAAGGAAATTTGGCAATAGAGCCAAGTTCGGATCATTTTTGGCAACCAAGTTGCCAACCATTTTTTGGGGAGTTTGGGACCCTTTAGATTCTTCTAGAAATTAATGGAGAAATCCACTAATTTCACAATCTATGATGCAAGCAGTTTTTTCTCTAAGTTTCTGCCTGGTCTATAAATAGAGCGATCTTGCCGAAACAAGTCAGTCTTGTTTCAACAAGCAATTAGTGAGCATTGTTTTGACTAGTGATTAGTAAACTTTGCCTTAACCATGATTAGCTTGGCTGGGCTTGTGAATAATCTTTTACATACGTGTATTTTAGATACTGATAATTGTATCTGAGTGCTGTTGAAAGTGTGAAAACCTTCTGAGATTTGTGTGAATATTGCTGCTGCATCCTGTACTGCAAGGATTGTTTTTATGACAATAAATTCTCATTGGTCTTAAAAAACTGGCTGGTTGTTTGTGACTGATTTGCATAGAATCCTCGAACCCCCATCAACGTAACACTACTTTAATTACATGGCACATTAGACACAATTTGCAAATCTAAAACATTACTTTAAACAAATCGTTATACCTTAATGATTGGAGTAAATGAAAGTTTTTTTTTCAATAACAGGAAACAAACTTAAGAAATTTGATGCAGACTATTGATATAAGCAAAGAAGAATAAATACAATCATGGTTTAGCTTTTCATTTACAATGCTAAGAATGTAGTCTATTAAAATGATCTCATATAAAAAATTTTTAAAAACATATTAAAAAATAAATAAAAACATTTTATTTATTTGCTCAACTCATGGATTTCTTTCTACTTTTGTTTAGTTGGAATTTTAGTTACATTAATGGTAATTGAATAAACTGCAACTAAATCTTAGAATTCCACTAAAAATAATTCAACTTCTATAAATCTATTGCATCATATTTTATACAAAGAACACATATAAAAACAAAATCATACAGATAAAATTTTGTTATGATAAATCATAGCTTAATTTCACATTAACTGACAAAAAATTATTAAAAAACTTCTAATACAAGCTAGTAACGATTTTTTTCCATATTTTTGAAATTATAAATCTATTTTTTAAAGATAGAAATAAAATATTTTTTCAATTCTGGCATTTTTAATGATGATTAAAATTATCAGAAAGTATTAAAGTGAAGGACTAATTTTGATAGGAAGGTGAAAAGACTACAATACTTACTCCAATTAGTGTCGGGAGAATAATCACAGGGAATTAGGTATGGTTCAACAATGGAATATGCATTATCACTAGGGTTATCATAAGTCCAACTTCCTTCAATGTAAGTAAATGTCTGAGCTTCTTGCAACTCAGCCTTCTTTTGTCTCTCACTGGAAGCCAAATCTTTGTAACTAGATTGGAAAAAAAAAAAAAAAATAGTTTCAAACATTTAAAATACTTTTTATGTTTCAGAGTGATAAGCAGAGATAATGCATACATATTTTACGTCAAATAGAATTTGTATAGAAAGGCACCTTGATTCTGATTTATGACTGATATTATAGTATATTTTAAATGTATTTCAAATACTAAGCCTTAACAAATTTATGAAATAAAAAGATATAAATGAATAGAGGTTTGATCAATTTCATTTTATAGCTTGTATATTCATCAATTAAGCAAAATATTTTTCACACATATAAAACAATGCATTAAATACAGTGAACCTATTTTTCTAGTAAGAATTTAGTATAGTTTCTTAAAAAAATCATAAAACTCTATAATTTTGAAAATTTCTATTTTTTTGCTTTTTTTTATTCATAAATCTATTTTTTTAAAATTGGGTTTTCTTAGTTAGAGGGGAAAAAATAGTTTTTTTTAAAGAGTATGCCCCTAAATTCAAAAATTTATGCTTTGGCGAAAAAGTGAAAAAGCAATGTTTTTAAATTTTATATACTTGATAATACTTGCAAGCCTATTTTTTGTATATGCGTAATAATATGATACTTAGGTCGTTCTCCGGAGTTACAAGAGTAATTTTAAATTATACAAACAAACAATATTATTTTTTATGTTTTTTTAATATTATTTTTATTGCTTTAAAAGTTGTGAGTTGAATTATCTCACAATTTTAAAGTAATAAATAAACATTCACCATACAAAAGATTATATTTTTTCCCCTTGTTTAAAATTGTTTATGCGTGAATCTTCATATATATACATTTAACACACCAATTTTTTCGGAAATTAAATAAAGAAAATTTCTTACATTAATTTATCCAACAAAGAAAAAAAAGGCTTGCAGGGTGGGAGAAAACCTGTTTTGTTTCTTTGAAATGAAAAGATATAAAGTAAATCTTTTCTGAAATTAAAATTATTAACCCTTTAATTGCCCCTGGTGTACATATATCTATTTTTTAGAAGTATGAACCTTTGCATTATGTTGCTATGAATATAACTATTCTGGAGGATTTGGAATGTAATACAATGACCTTGACACTGTTTGTGAATTATTTACTTTTTTTAGTGAAGGGTTTAGTCAGCTATGCCTTTTCTTTCTCTCAATGCAAGGTATGACAATGCATGCCTGTGAAAAACTGTGATGCAAGGGAGTGAATTGCATAATTTTTCCTCAACAATTAAAGGGGTCAAAAAATTTTTTTATGACATTTTAAACAAAAACTCTACAATAAAAAAACCCTTCAAGATTTGCAAATTAAATAAAAATAAATACTATTATTTTAGATAATTTATAAAAAACATTATTTACAATGCTCCAAACATTTTATTTGGTAAAAAAAAAAAGAGAGAGAAAAGCATTATTTAGATTTATTAACATTTATCGTTCTTGTAAAATATGTACAATTTTTTCCCATTTCTTAAATGTATGAAAAACAATTAACATTAACTATTTTAATAATAATAAAGCTCTGAAAATATATATTTATTTGCCAAAATAAATGTACTTACAAAGAAGAAGGAGCCTTAGATATTGGAAAAATATAAGTTACTAGTTCTTCTACTCTTTTTTGAATCAATGATTCCAAGGCACTTTGTTTCAATTTTAATTTTGATTTCTTAGATTCAACAGCAGTATTGAATATTTCGTTATTTTTTTTAACAGCTGAAAGTCTTTCGGTAAATGCTTTATCTCTTTTAATTAATTTGTGTTTTCTTTCTTTCAAATCTTCTATGAGTTTCCTATCTAAACAGGAGGAAGAGAAGCACATTTTAAATATGACATAAAAACTAAAAGTAATATAAAAAGCTATACATATAATTACATTTTAGGAAATAAAAATTTAGTTTAAAATAATGTCAAAAATCAGAGTTATATAGATTAATTTGATTTTTTACATCTTCCAGGGAAAATTCATCATAATGGATTGGAAATTTCTGGTTAATTATAGAAAAAGGCATGCTCTCCTTATTTAAAGGAAATTAGCTTATTATTTTTAATAATAATTATGAAAGAATGCTAATCACAGTTAATTTTTATGCCAAGATATTTCAACAGATTTCATAAACTGAATTATATATATATAGATAAAGAGTTATATAGTACTATCTTCAAGAATATCAAAGCCTACATACTTATTCTTTGTACATATGGAAATGTTAAAAGAATTTTAACTATTTACATTACTGTACAATAATACATTGAAACACTTATTTTTGCATTCTAGTCTCTGACAAATTAGATAAGTTAAGAGAACAAAATCATTAAAATATTCAGTTCAATATAATGTTTCAAAAATTAAATCACAATTATTATGAGAAAAAAAATTATCAAAGTTCAGAAAAATGGATTTAAATATATTATAATTAATACTTTAATTTGTTCTTTTTAGATTGTTATATGAGGGCTGTCTTTTTTTCTACCCCTAGTTTCCAATTGTGCTTCTAAGTAAGCAGAAAATATGTAGCAGCCAGATCTACATGTCCTGCAATTGCACAGCTCCTCACAACATCTGCTGTTGTTGGCTCGAAGTTGTCAATTGTAGCTGAGGTAAGGGTAATTTAGCATGGCTGAGATGATTGGTACTCCCATCAAATGTGAGTTATTAAGTGTAATGCCTTTTCCTTTAAGGACATAGTGCTGCTGAAATCCATCACAGAAAGAGCAAAGTGTAGGGTGAAAATGTTATGAATGATGGTAGCATATGGGAATGGTGCAAAAAAAATTCAAAGTGTAAACGAATGTCCAAATGAAAATGGACATGAGTGTAAGTCTATTTCTACTGTACATTTTGTTCAATGTGTTAATTAGGTGGTCAGAGGCAATCAAAGGTTTACAATTAGTGAACTTTCTGAAGAATATTTTAAAAGTTTCAAGGTTTCCTTTGTACAGAGTCACCAAAGAAAGATCTAGAATACCAGAAGCTATGAGCCATTTGGGTTGCAAAAATGATAAGTATCGACCACAAAATGAAACACATGTGTGTTATGTGCAGTTTAACATTTCTTGCACATTATCATAATGAAGAGAAATATTTTTTTATGTCCATTATATTACTGGCAATGAAACTTAGGCCCTGTTTAACAATCTTGAAACAAACAGAAGAGGCACATAGATTCTTCGAGCAAGCTGGGAAATTTCAGATGACGAACAAGAGGAAAACAATGACAACAGGTTTTTTGGGATGAAAAAGTTGTGTTGTTGATGGACTTTCTGCAGCAGGGGACAACAAGAATAGTTCATTGTGAAATGTCATGTCCTCTCCATTGAGCCATTCAAAACAAACATAGAGGAACAATTAGAATTTGTTGTACTTTTAAATAATGAAATTATTATGTTATGTAAATTTATCTTTTTTTAAACCCCATCATCAGTTGAAAAAGTAAATAGCCCTCATAATATTAATAATGTCATTAATATAGAATTTCTTAAGCTTTACATTGCATTGCATTTAAATACAGCGTGGGATAAATATTTTTTTCATTGATAATTAAGACTGAACTTTTATTACATTGCAATAGCTCATATGAAGATGTAGAGCTTATATTTATTTCAAATTTACAACAGTTAAAATATATATCAATAGAATTTTTTCAGTTCTACCTTTTAATATATCTGTTTTACAGAACTTGATACCTTTTTCAAGAAGCTGAATTTTCTCTTTACGTTGTTCAATATCAAACCTCTGAAATAGATAAATTATATTATATATAAAAATAATGAAAAAGTACAGCAATCAAAAGAAGCAATTAATACATGAAGATATCTAATGAATTCATATAAAAGGAAAATAAGTTTAATCTTTTAAGAGTGAAACAGTATATAATTGAAGAGATTTTTTTTTTAGAAATTATTACTGAACATAAAATTTTAAGCTGATTAACAAAAATGATAGATTTTCAGATGTATTCTTACCATATTCTCAACTTCTCTTTTCCGTGACAATATTGCTTCATACCTGCAAATATCATAGTACATAAATGACAAACCTTGAAAGTTTGTAATAAATTTAAAAATACTTTTTGTAAATAAGTATTTATATTAACCATTTTGTTATTTGTGGTAATAATTATATATTTATAGTATATTTTAAAATTTATATAACTCTCTTACTAAAAAATACATTTTCAAAACATGTTGAAAATCCCAATGCAGTGAAAAAATATTTAAAATTATTAATTTTTTTCGAGGTTATATATTTTAGTGTAATAGTGTAATTGTTATTTTCATTTGAATGATTGATTTTATATTTTGGCTCAGACACAGCAAGATGAATCCTTACAAAGGATACACAGCTTTCACTGATATACTCTCAACTTTTCAAGCATTTTATTGCAATCACAAAATTAAAAAGTTAATATGTTATTATATTTCTTATGACAATGATCTTATTTTGAAAGTTTATTATAATGATAAGGTATTTTGAAATTAAATTAGTAAAAAATAGTCAACCAATTTTTAAAAAAATTACATTATTTAACTACTTATAATTACCATTGTTAGTTTACAAATGATATATTTAAAAAAGAATTATATATCAATAAAATGCACATTTTGATAACTAAAGAGTGAGTAATTTCAATTATATCTTTAATTACAATAAATCAGTAAAAAAAAAAATTATTCATCAGATTAGATACATGTACATAATAAAAATTGCAAGCAACTTTATTCAATTTAATTTTGAGTGCAAAATCATAATTTTGATTTTTTTAAAACTAATATATTCATATATATCCTTCATTTTGTATAAATATATGCATAATTTGCAACATAATTGCTTTGAACAATATAAAGATTGATATTTTTAGAAGAACATATATATTGAATTGATATTTTTCATAAATGATTCATACGAAGATTTTTTTTATTGAACTTTTAGAAACACAAAATGTTTTATGAGTCTGTTCTAAATCATCGAGTTATGCAGTCAAATTATTGTTGTTTTTAAACAATGACTGATTCACTGGTGTATAGCTAGTCTTGAGTGGGCCCTGTATCAAAATTGCTTGGGGGCTCTTTTGGTGTGTGTGTGGTGGTGGTGTGTGTGTGTGGGGGGGGGTGCCTTAACATTTTATGATTTTTGCTTACACATATTGTGGCCCCTGTAGCTTCAGGAGCCCCCTATCATTGATACGACTGATACAGCAGTAGCTATGTCCCTGGACTGATGATAAATGTTGTACTCTGAAACAACCAACATGAAGGTTATTAATGACAGAGGTAGAAATTCAAGGTCAAGCAATGAGAACAATATCTAGGCTGGCACCTCACTCTTCAAACATCCAACATCCACATCATGCCAAAATGAGGACTTTAACCCTTTCGCGACAGGTATGTCATATATGCACCATTCTTAAACTCCCATATTGGATGACAGGCCATTCAATACACTTTTCTGTGGGAATGGGCAAAACTGTGGAACCAGTACAAAACGCGATTCACTAGTGCATCACATGGATGCCGGTCACATTTTGAGAGGATGCATATGGGACACACCCGTCCCTACAATGTTTTCTGTTGATCAGTATGTCATCATGGAAAGGTTAAGTCTCAACATATTTAATGTGCACCAGCCTCTATACCTAGTGGGTTTTCAATGATACCTGGATTCGAATCCGTGACCTAGGTATAAACAGCACCAGTCATAAATTCATGAGCAAGACCATTTGACATGGTCAAGTATTAAAACTGAACGTGTTCTTAAGTGGATGATATACTATCTTTTTATGTGACACATTGCAAGTCTTAAAAGTCTTGATTATGTCTACATGATTAAAGTACTGTAAATTATTTGAGATTGTGAATCATTCTTTATATTTACATATCAAGTCACATGAACATTTTAAGACGCAGTTGAATTAAACATACAGTGGTCTTAACTATTTTATATCATGCTCCTTGGTGGTATTCTGATTAGAATCAACAAATCTATGTTAATTACATTCTGATTAATATACAAACTTAGTATGAATTCTCAAAAAAGATATGGAAATTGTGAATTCCTTAGAGTTCATATTGTATTTTATGTTTAAAAATCTTGAACTTTACCTGCCATTACATAAGATCAGTCTCAGATTTTATGATGCAGGCAATAATCTATATGCAAGAAGTTCTTTTCTAATATAACTAAACTGGAAATCTAATTTATTTTTCTTATTGTAAAGCACAAAAGTGTTTGCTTCAACAGACCTTAATTTTTTCACTTTACTGATGTATGATAATTTAATTACTTAAAAATAATATCTAATGTTATATTTCTATATATAAAATAATTATCAATAAAAAAACTTACTTTTTAAGTAAATTTTCTTTTTCTTCATTTAATCTGTACTGCTTTGGCTTCTTATCTGCAAAGCTAAGAAGAAAAGAAATATAAATTAGAAAATAATTGATATTTAAATAATTAAACAATAAAACCTCCAGAGACACTGAATATTATCAAAAAGAATTGTACAGCTTGAAATTAGTTCTACAAAAACTATATCCAAACATTTTGAAAATAAAGATATTTCAATAAAAAAATTACAAAAAAGGTGTAATTTTAATCTAATATCGTTAATGAGTGAAAAGCATACAATCATACACAGTAATTAATAACAAAATAATATAGATGGAAGGAAGCAATAAAACAACTTATTTTAACCAAGCATGAAAAATAGAATTGATATTAGTATAATTATTTATCTTTAAACAATGCTTTAATTAGATTAATCAGAATTATCCACTAATTTATTTCAATTTGAAAATTTATGCCTAAATTACTGCTCTATGCCTACTATTATATATCTTTCATTTCATTCTCAACTTTTTCATTTTTAGAAATTTAGATTTTTTTTGGGGAAGGGTGTAAAAAAAGAAGAAACAACAGTAAACTAAGTACTGGAAAAAACTGCAAGACTGTTTGCCAAAATAAGTATAAAAATCAGGCACATGGTTACTACAAAGCATGATATTCCTCTGTCATTAAATTGGCAACTATCACCAAGATGGTCAAAATATTATATAACTAAAAATATACAATTAAATTATATATTTATAGAAAAATAATTGGTTGATATAATAGTTATTATGTATACTTATTATATTTTAGCAATGAATAAATAATATACAACAACCACATGGTAGTCAGTATTCATAGAGCAAGGTGATTGTTTCAATAAATAAACAAACAAAAAAAAAGAAGATTCTTGTATATTTAATATCCACTTCTAGTGTATTTATGGAATTTAATACAGAAATTTTCATTCAGATTTGATTGTTTATTTACATCACAATTTTGAAACTACACAAGAGCTAATAGCGACATATGGCATCCCATTCTTCAAACTTCCATACTAATCCTGTCACTTTGAGGTTCAACAGATCAGCCTCTCCACATGGTGGGTCTTCAGGACTCAAACCCGCGACTTGACAGCGGTGGACATGAGTTTATAGCAATTACCGCTAGGCTACCTTTTTTTTCAGTGGTGAAACAGCTCATGATGGAAAAGGCCCACTGTGCCCATCTCAGTTTTCATGAACTTGGGCATTGAGGTGCATGAGCAGATGATCTGGTCAGGTGGTCAGTCTGATGTGAAACCCCAGTGTTTAGTTCCCAAGCAAGCTTGGTACTCAATTATCAACCCACTGAAGGGTTGAAAGGCTAAGTCAACTTTGCCCAGCTTGGGGTCTGAACACTGGACCTCTGGCGTGGAAGTGCAATATGCTATCATTCAGCTACTGGACTTCATCATTTGACAACTACATTTATAAATTTTAATTCAGAACACAAAAATTTTCCATATTTGTTTTTGTAATAAATAAAAGGTACAAATAATATTCAGATTTTCATGCTGATCAAAAGTTGTCTGTGGATCAGTAATTTGTAGTTAATGCTTTACATTTTTTATGTATCTTTGAAATCAGGCTTACAACCATTCTTTATAGCCAGAAACTTAATAATGTTTTCTACAATATTCTTTTATATTGTCACTATGATTCGTTTATATTGTCACTATAGGGATGGCGAACCAATGGCATGTGACACAATAATTTGGGCACGCCGATCAAAACGGTTTGCATTTTAATTCAAAATGACTAAGTTCAATATGAAGTATAATGAACAAACACAAGTTATTGGTCACAGTTTACGGCGAGATTTTCTCAGTTCTAAGAATTATCAGAAACGCTCACGTTTTTTACGTACCCTGATGTGACTTCATTTAATAAACTTAACTTGTTCCAATTCGATTGGTTGGAAATTGAAAAATTTGAAATGCAACTGATTGATTTCCCATCTAGTTCAATATGGATTCAAAAATTTGTTGAAAAATGGAGAAAATTGGAATTGATTGAAACAAAAATATTATGAAGCAGTATAAGCAAAAACGCTAGTCATAAAATTTTGGAAACATGGAATTAGTTTCGACATATTTAAGGCTTTGAAGATGCTGGACCATGCTATTTTAACCATATTTTCATCTACCTACACCTACGAATCATTATTTTTCAGAGATGAATAACTTTAAGGACTTGCTTCAAAACCATTTGGCAGTGGTTCAACATGCATTCTGCTAAAAGTAACATCTTACAATCCTAATATAAGTTATTTTTTTCATCTAATCTGCAACAGTACCCACACTAATGTTACTTTAATTTGAATTACAAGCACAACTAAAACATTTACTGCAATAAAGTACAAAATGTAGTTTTCTGTGTCAGTAGTATTTAGTTTCACTATTTTCCCAATAATCACAAGTCAAAATTATTTGATGGCATTCGCATACTTCATTAAATATTTCTGTAGAAGAAATGGCATGTTGATCCATAAAGGTTTGGCACCTGTGGTATAGATGAAATGAGAGCAAAATATAAGGAAACATTTTTTTGCTCTCCTCTCACAAAACAAAATCTTAAACAACTCATTAATGCATAAAAAAAAATCTGATGTTTTTTTAAAAAATTAACCATTTGCAATCTCTAATTCTTAGTTACGGTCCACATGAAAGAAGTCGGAGTGAGCCAAAAGGAAATATCTCTATATGGAAAGGCTTTCATGGGTAAGTACTTTTTCTTAAGATTTTCAAATTGCTTTTAAGCAAATGTCTAAAAACGAGTATTCAAATGTTCAAAAAATATAAAACGAAAATCCTTTTATTATTCTTAAACTTACAAGAACAATATAAAAAATATCTTTTTTCTAACTGAATTTGTAATAAATTTCATAATTTGTAATGATCACATTTCTTGTCTTTAAAAGAAATATACTATTCATATGTGTACTTGACATAAAATGAGAAGAATATCAGAACAATTTTTTTGTTTTTCGTTATCTAGGTTCTTTAAATATTTTATTAACCATAACACTAAGATTCTGATAAACTACACATAACTCTTTCATGTTATTGATATGAAAAGGATAAAAAAAACTCAAAATGTTCTTTGTTTTTTAAAAAAAAGGAAAGTGTAAAATAAATTAAATTTATATTTCAAGAAAAAAAAAATTCTTCAAAAAAAATACAAATGAATTCTCAAGAAAAAGAAATGAGAAAAAATTTAGTTTTTAAAAGACACACTCAAAAAAAAAAGTTAATTCATAACATATAGCATCTCACTTCTAAAAATTACCCTTAAAGCTGTAAGACGAATAAAACAATTTTCAAACAAAATTTATTTAATGACTAATGCAATGGCAGACAAATTGATGATATTTGTTTCGACATTTTCCTATTAAAACTTCCAAAGTATTAACTTTCGTTACCTTCTTACTTCTCTTTTTATCCATCTAATAACTAATAATTCAATACGAAATTTCAAAATATTCGATTAAAACAAGATCCATACAGAAATTATACAAACCTTTCATAAATATTTGTCTTAGAATGACGGAAATTACCATTCCGAATACAGTCAATGCAATAAAAATGTTTTTTACATTGATTACATAATTGACATTTTAGGTAAGTATCATCCCGTATGTAATTATGTGTTTCTGTTAAGGATATATCCTGATATACCATTTCAGGAATGGATTCATCTAAACCTTCATCGCTTGAACTCGCCATTAAAACATCACGACAGCTCCATCATAACAAAGAGAATGACAATGTAAGTAAACAAACTTAATGCTTCAACCAGTCCAGCATATCGAACAGGACGTACAATTAAAAAATTATTAGAAACAATATGAGAATTTAATTCCTTAGAAAATAATTTTTTCATACTGAAAATTAAGTATTTAAATAATGCACTCATTGAATAACAATTTTTAAGTGCATTATTTTTTCTTCATAAAAGAGAAAAGTGCGAAGCTGTGTGGCGAAAGAACTTAATGTTTTGTTTACACTGCGCACGAAGTTGATTTTTGATTTTCATTTTATGTCTACCACTTAGCATTCCTGGCTCTTTCTGGTTAAATGTTGAAATGAATTTATCCGAAACCCAACAGAAAATTGCAGAGAAAGATTATAAATTGTAAGTTTATGAGACTATTAAAGTAGCAATAGTTTTTTGTTCCATAAATTATTATCTGTACGATTTTTAGTGTGTTTTCTGATACTTAAAAAATATTTTCAAAATTGCTAATCTTTAGAAGATTAGGGGGAAAAAATGTTCTTAGAGATATTTATATTGCTTCTAAGTGCATTGTAAAACTAATGTATATTACCGATCGAAATATTCCATTTGTGAATTGAAATATTTCATTTCATAAGTGATCTTTATTTCATTTGTTATCTGCATCATTGATTCTTGGTAAGGGGGAGATGCAATTACGAAATTTAGATTTGTTGTTTCAGCAATTTTTTATAAAACTAATAAAGTACACTCATTGTTAATAAAAATCATTATTTCTAATTTTGGCTGAGCAGTATTGTTTGCTATACATGATCAAAAAATTTTGTGCCATTGATAATATGACTGCATTCATTATTAATGGAAATATCTTTGGATAGGAGACTGTTACAATTCGTATTGTTTTTTCCCCAACATATTAGATCATATTTTATCAAAATGTTTTATTGTTGTTCCTTGAGAAAAATTTCATTAACCTTTTTAAAATAAAAACATTCTTAACTGTAATGATGGAATATGTAATGGAATGTACATTGAATTTCAATAAATGCAGCATTTTTGGATGGAATATATTGCCAGTGAAATTAAAAACAGTTTGTATCAAATATAAATTCCTAAAATTTTTTAAAAAAACCTTTTTTTTTAAAATATTTTTTAAAGTAATGCTATGTTTACATTATTATTATTATTTTTTTTTGGTGTTTCAGGTATTTTCAAAATGAATCTAAAATTAGGCTTTTTAACTGTAGAAATTGTAATAAATGATTTTAATTATTTGAAAACTGAATAAAATATCTGTTTTTGTTTCCCCCCAGTTTGATCTTCAATTTAATCAACAAATTTTAAAATAGGAAATAATGCTTGGAAGTAATATAAATAAGAATACTCATTGAAATTATCTAAAATTGTATCTTTAAAGTCCAAATTCATTAAATCGATTTAAATATTATCAAACAATTTTGTTTTTCTTTAACTAAGCTAATGAATGTTCTGACTAATTTTTTTAGCTTCATTGTTAATTTGTTGTGTGGTTAAAGTGTAGTATAGGGGCCCTTCGTGACCAAAATTGATCGCAAATCTGCTTCACTTAACGAAAGTTGACCAGAAGCCAGAATGAATTCGTTATCTTACCATAATTTCTATATAAAAATCGCCAAATCCAAAGGAATCCCTATACTACACTTTTAACCGAAACAATACATTTAAATCATTTTGTTTTCTAAAAAATTATCCCAATATTTGGGTTTATTTGCATTCATTATAGCTGCTGACTCATTTGCAAAAGGCTATTCTTAGTATATATAATAAGATTAATGTGAGAAAAAAAATCTGCTTATTTTTTGGTAGCACTAAGTTTATTTGAATGTGAAAACATTTTAAAAGATTGTTTTAATTCTTAATGAATATGCATGCATATTTTTTTATAAATTTTGATAAAATAAGCTATTTACATTTATTTTTCAGTTCTAGATTTTTTTTATTTTTTAAATTCTTGTATAGCATATACTTTGTATGTTTGAATATTGTATATGTATACCTCTAAAATAGACACATTTTTTAAGACTCTGAGTTTACTATTTGTTTATTTTTAGACAAATCTTTATTATTTCAGATTGAGTTTAAGGCATTCAAAGTATAGATCTTAAATTGTTGCAACAATTGAATAGATTACACACAATTAGTTTTTTATCACTGTAATCATACATTTGTGTTAAGAATCCTGTGTAATGTATATTATATTTTATGTAATTACATTTATCAATCAAAATAGAACAAACAGTTTCTTTCGAATATTTCTGTTGGATATATACAAAAATATTACATAATGTTTTAAATTTTTAATTAACTTTTGGAAATTTTTTTTAAATATGATATTTTCTGATAGCGATAGAGGGATTTCTTTTGGGGTACATTTATATTTTAAAAATTACCTTATTAAATTGTATTTTCCTCTTCTTTTTCTTTTAAAAAAGTGTTAAGGAACAAGAGATTACAGAAAGTTTATCATTGGTGTTAGAGTAAATTATTTAAAAAAATATTTTCAGGAATTAGTACTGAAATTTTTAATGACAGTATTAATTTTTTTTCTTTGTATCTTTCTTTTCTTTATCTTTTTAAAACAATGGGATTTCATTGCTTAGAATTGTACATTTTGTGAAATATTTAATTAGTTATGTATATAATTTTAACTAAATGAATTTACTTAATTCATCATTCATTCATTTGCTTATAATGATTTAAAAGTTTCTTTTTTTCTTACATTTTCCATCACTGTGGTTCTAAAATTTGATTATTGTAAAATCCAGAAAATATGCATTTTTTCTACTACTATTTTTTCTTATACTCGAAACTTTTAAAATAAAATGAGGTAGAAGGAATGTATCATCAAGATTGCAAGCATTTTTTTTTTCGTGTCTGTTTGTGTAAAATCTTGGGTATTTACATATTATCGCAACCATATTGGCAACATTGTATGAAACGAAGCACATGTTTGCCAATTCAACACGTACGACACATGCGAAATATGGGTTGCCAACTTGGTGAGTTATCTTGAACTTTGGCATTGCTGCGACAGTATGTAAGTACCAAATCTTGAATTCCTTAAAAATCAGAGCAGAATAATTATGGGACAGGTAATGAGTACAATTAAGTATGCAGTTGGAATATCATTGGATCACACATTATAGTTGTTCCTTAAAATTTAAAAAGTTTTATAATTTCATTTACTTTTAAACTAACAAAAGAATTTAAAATATTTTATTGTGCATCTGCAAAAAATACTGCTGGCATCTTACTTTTTAACCGTCAACAATGGGATAAAATCTTTTTCCTGTTAAAAATAGTTTGTATGAAATACTATAATAATTGCTTTTCAGAATGTGTTGAGGTTCTAATTCAATATTTAAAACAATATTGTATTTTTAAAACTTAACAATTATGATCTAGTTTTCTAGAGCAAGGGTGGGCAACTGTTTTGTCTCTGGGACCTCATTGTGGAAACGGAGAATACCGGAGAGCCGTGCTTTTTAAAAAGGATTGCATTCATTAGTTAACTTTACATCTCAGAAAAAGGTATAAATTGTACTAAAACTATAAATATGTTAAGTAAAATAGTGGCAGTTTTATTCAGCTTACTTATTGTGCTAATTTCATATCTATAGCTGCACAAGTGCATTTAATTTTATAATCAGTTTAATGAGACAAATGTACCCTTTTTCACACTTTTCTAAAAAAGCAGGAGGGAGATTACTTGTTGAAATTCTCATCACAACCTGCAAGTTAACGTTGGCCAATTTGTATCTATTTTTATTCTTTTAAATCTTCATATAAGAAAAACTTCGCTCACACAAATATATGTTGACCCAAATATAGAGAGCATTTGTCTGTCTATTTGGTTTTCTGACTGTCTTAATGGGTCGCATCTGGTCCTGGGCTGCTATTTACCCGCCTCTGTTCTACAGCATATTATTTCATATTTACTGACTATTGTTTTCATTTTTTTTTATATTTGTATAATTGTACATTTTTTGCTTGACTGAATAAAATATATTAGAAAACAAGTAAGAACTGAAAACTAAACAAGTCTTATCAGATTCTATACTAATACTTTTTTAGGAGATCGTAACTAATTAAGTGAACTTTTACTATGTATGCCATGGTTGTTAAACTATGGACTAGTTCTACCGTAAAGCTTACTAGGGGGCGCTACAGTCATTAGTACCCTTTTCTTCTTCCGGTTAATGCAAAAGCGCCATTGCTTTGAGCTAAAAAACTAACAAGGTATTTTAGAAAAGATACTGAAATAAGTACTATAAAATCCTGAATCTGAAATCTACAGATCATCTTCTATCCATATAATGCAAAAAAAGTTTCAAAAACTTGCATTAAAAGTTTGAAAAACTCAGTTGAATTTCGATGTTTTCCCATAGATTAACATTACACCGGAAGTAAGTGAGGGTTCCACTCAATGCTGTTGTTTACAAAGTAGAACTTGTCCATATTAGACACTCTAAACTTTACTTTTTTCCATTATTATTTTTTTAAATTCTTTTAATGGAAAGTACCAATTTAGCAAATTTAAGGCCTTATCACACGTACACGTTCGGAGCAATTTTTGGTCCAATTCGTGCAATTTTTACTCCGTTGCCTTAGCAACAGCTTTCGAACAACTTTTTGCCAGTGAGCTGAAAAAATTGTTCCAAATAAAAGTTGCTTGAAATTCCATCCAATGGGGTTCTTCGGCGCCATACGTCATAAACAAGATGGCGGTAACGATGGTAGCTGTGCATCAAACGCATCAAATATGGCGTATAGAATTTTAATGGTGTACAATATTTTAACGGCGTATAGTATTTTAAACAGAATGGTGCTCCATTTCTGTTTGCGCCCATCAACAAAGGCGCGAGCAAAATAAAAGAAATAATATTGGATGGTCGTTTTCGAAGCAGAAAAATCGGCAAGTTATGTTTCAGTGTGGAGAAAGAGCGAGGCTGACGTCAGAGAATGAAGTTTTGTTTACGGCAACCCTTCACCCTCAAATTGGACTAAAAGTTGGGTCAAAAAGTTGCACGAAAAATGTACGTGTTATACGAGTTTTAGTCCTAATGATTAGATTTTAATTTTTAGTAAATATCTACACTGTATTATTAAATATTAATTCTTAATTATGTGTTTATTTTCAGGAGTGTCTTAAAACTTTTGAAAGCGAGAAATACTAAAGAACACAGTTTTGAAGAAACCATTAGATATGCTAATAAATTATTGGAAAAATTAGATTATTTGCAAAAAGCGAATGCTCACAAAAACTTCCAAACATTCGTCGCAGAGCAAAACTTTCCAAGTGTAACAGATCACTCTAAACTTGGCGACGCTTCGCAAAAATCTGATTATGAGAACATACAGAAAAGCTTAGCTGAGAGTCACGCCAAAATTTCTAAACTGGCAGAGCAGGTAATCAATCTAAAAGATGACTTGGATGCTAAGAATTTGCTAATGACCAAGCAAAATAGGGAACTGGAAAAAACGCGGATCGAATTAAAAAAGAGCCAGGAACTCAATTCCTCTCTGAAATCGGAACTAGCTCACACAAAGAACTCTTTGCAGAGTTTATCGGACGATTACACGGTTTTAAATATTACTCATTCGTGTGTTGAAAACCATAGGAACGATTTGGAAATAGAAAATAAGAAATTACGCTCGCTAGTATTAAAGCATAATGAAGAGCGAGAAATTTTCGTCAGACTTGAAAGTCAAAAGAATTTGCTTGAGGCTGAAAATAAGGAACTTCAGAAAAAACTAGAGTCGTTCGTGGACATGCAAGAAAACTTTCTGGCCGTTGAAAACACAAAAAATGCTTTAGAGATCGAAAATAAAAGGTTAAAATCTCATTTAATAATGGTTAAAGGAAGAAGAGAACATTCTCTGAGTGGTGGAAGTTACGAAAATGTTTCTTCCACAGATGGCAGCAGCAATAAAGATATCGGCAAACATGCGAAGAATGAAAAATGCAAGACATCGCCACATTCGTCATTATCGAATGCTTGTAATACATATCCAGACGCATCCTTTCCAGATAAGCAAAAAATTTGTTTTACAGCCCATGAAACTGAAGTCAATGCTATTATGTGGTACCCAGATCCAACTTATTTAATTACGGCGGGTTCTGATCGAAGATTAAAACTCTGGGAGATGTGCCGCGAGGAAGTAAAGTTACTCACATCAGCAAGAGATTGCAATTCATCTATTTTGTCTGTTGACATAGATGATAAAGCAAGTTCAGTATTATGTGCCTCTAGCGACTTTTCAAGTCGCCTTTGGGACATATCGGACTTCAAATTAGGTCATACTTTAACAGGTCACAGTGGTAAAGTAATGTCCGCTAAGTTCATCAAAGAAAGTGATACTATTATCTCTGGCAGCTTAGATAAAACTGTGAAGCTATGGGGCAAAAATAAAACACTTTGTACCATGACTTTTAATGCTCAATCCCCTGTGAACGACGTTGTCAGTAGGGATTCCAATATCATTATCAGTGGTCATTTGGATCGTAAAATTCGATTTTGGGACGTTAGGACGAAAAACTCGACTCGCTCCATCGATGCTTCTGGAGTTGTGACGTCATTAGACGTGTCGCGAAATGGTTCTACATTTCTTGCTTCGGAACAAGATGGTAAATTGAAAATCTTCGATTTGCGTGCTTTTAAAGAAGTGAGGTCTATGTCAGAAACGAATTTTCAAATCGTTTGTAACTGGACCCGGGCGAAGTTTAGTCCTGATGGTAAATATTGTTGTTGTGGATCGGAAAATGGTTCTGTATATCTATGGAATTCTATTACTGGAGCTCTCGAAAAAGAACTGATAGGGCATGATTCTGCTGTGATATCTTGTAGTTGGAGTTTATGTGGATCATACTTAGCAACTTGTGGAAATAATGGAAAATGTATAATATGGTCCAAGCATAAATGAATATAATAAAGTCAATCTTATATTTTTTAATTATCTTTTCTTTTTGTGATAAATTTTCAAAGTATGCGCATTTAATTTTTAAAGACCGTAGGAATGTTACTCAGCGATGAGTATTTTTCAATTCTTACAATTAGTACACACTCTCCCTATATATATTTATTTATATATCTTGTTCAAATTTTCAATCGTTAATAAAATACTTTTTATTCATCCACTCAAGTTGAAGTACATTTTTTTTAAAACTTGTAGTGAATGCCATTTGATGTGAATACAGTTTTTTCAAATATTCATTCATTAATTAATTATAATTTAAAGGTAAATTTTAGTCGATATTATTCCTCTTGATGGCAGCACCATTCTATAAAACAGCTTTTGTTAAATTTGTGATGAAGATTTAACTTAACCTGTGAATAATCATATGCTAGTTAGACGTCAGCATTCTTTTTGCATCGGTTTTAAGATAAATTCCTACCTATTATATGCAACTTTTTTTTTAAAAAAAAAATGTAGTTACAAATTTAATGTGATTAAAAAGTTTTTAATGTTAATTTCAAAGGTGTTTTGCCACTTAATATTGTGATTACACATTTATGTAAATTGTAATTATTTAACAAAAAGTAACTAAAATAAAAATTTTCTTTGTTAACCTAAGTAGCAATTGACTCAAAAAAATTTTTTTTTTTTTTATGTTACTTGTTAGATATTTTGTTCCGTTTAATACAGAATTGATGGTGAATAAAGAAAACTTTAAAAATTAAACTCATTCTGGATTAAAAAAAGTTTTCTTTGTTACACATTTTTTTTATGTATAATTGTTCTTATTTCTGTGAAGATGGAGAAAATTAATAAATATTGCTTGTATTAAAAAGTTAATCACTATCATGATTGCTAAAAATATTAACTAAAAGGTAAAATATATTTTTTCTTTACACAGAAAACTTACTGTTTTGAATTTTTAAATTATTTTTAGTTGCGGATTTCTAACACAAGTTTATAAATAACCTAAAAAGAAATAAATATTCTCATTTAAAAAGATTCAAGATATATAAATTTTAAAAACACTAGAATATATTTTATTTCGATACTGATATTTATTTAAATAAAAATATTTTAAACAGATTGAAAGTGTTTATTTTATTCGTTTCCACCTTTTGAGATTAATTTACGCTTTGAATTCTTGGTTGGAAAGGGAATCGTTTGGTGTAGAAATACTGCAAAGAAGAAAGAGATATTTAAAAACGCTTGAACTTTAAATATCTAGTCAACCCGTTTTTCTAAATCACCAGAAATGTTGAAAATTCTTTTTAAACAGTGAAGAATGAGATATTTTTATGAATTTTATAGCACATAATTTATACAATTTTGCAGAATATTTTTGTGTGTGTAACCACATTTAAAGTTTTTTTTTAATATTTCTTTATTGGTACGTATTAATTACAAAAAAAAAAACATTTTCCTTAAAAATGTTGTATTTTTTTTTTGAGAAATTTAAATTTATGTATTGGATTTATGTAAGAATAACGCGCGTATGTGTGTGTTATAGAAAATTCTTTTGTTAAACCATTGTATATTTCAACGAATTGGTTTCCTTAAGAATTTATTCCATGAGGTCTAAGTTTTAAAAAATGTGCCGTTATATTAATATGCAACAGAAATTAAATAGCTCCAAAATAAAAAATGATTTCTTGAAGCAGTTACTGGTTACATATTTCGAACAATAATTGAATTTTCTTTGTTACACAATGGACTAAATTCATGTGACGTCATAATCACATGATAATTTTAAACCATGTGTTTTTAGCCAATCAAGTTCAAAAACACATGTGACGTCATAATCACGATATATGCAATTATCTATTTTCAGCAAATCAGTTCATACACTTCGTGTTGCCAAATTACGCTTTTTACAGAAACTTTTTTTTTAAAATTAATATTTGTCACTTTATTTAAAAGTGCATGTATAAAACAAGAATTTTTTTTTTCTTTAATTTTAAAATCTTTTTGCAAAAATTTCTTTTTATAACTCTTGAGCATCTTTACCCAATTATGCAATTTGAAATTTTACCTAAGTTTTTACAAATAGAATAAAAAGTACTTGCTATATATAGTTTATTGTCCGTTTTGAATTCAATGTAGAACACGTGTTTATATTATCATGTGACCGTCATGAATTTAGTCCATTGTAAGAAATCACATAAAAGTAATATAAATATTCCTTCCTCCCTTATTATTGTTAGTAAGTGTTGAGTATGCATTAAATTCTAAATTTTTACACGCTTTTATTTTTAAATTCGTCGGTATTTGTTTAATATAAATTTCCTTTTAATTGTTATTCGAATTTTGCTATTTGAAAAAAAAAAAAAAGATGATTAATCCAGCGTTTTTCAAACTGTTGGGGCGGGCCCCTAGAGTGGCATGATAAATCTAACAAGGGGGGTGCGAACACGTCGAAAATAAAACATTATTTAAAAATATTTTTAATTTACCAAAAGGAACCAAAACAAAATACATTCTGACATAATAAAATAAAATACACATTTATACTGATATAATATATTTATAAATGTATCTGTACTGCGCAATGTTTATTTTTTTTTCATAATTTAACAATTACTGGTAATTCCATGGGCTTCTCATATATAAAATTATATACTTGATAATTTGTACGGTTTATAATTAAATTCGTATTGTAGCTTTACGTCAAAGTGCATTGTTATTGTATGGAGGGGGGGGGCGAAGAAAATTATGACAATTGGGTCGCAAATAGTGAAAGTTTGAGAAGCACTGGATTAATCGTGAAATTATTTTGACTTTATATTAGATCATGCAATATAGATTAAATAAAGTAAGGGTTATATTATTCATTTTCATATACAATTAAACAAATACTAACATTGAAAGACATATTTAATGGAATTTAAATAGTGTTTTGAATCTAATAAAACATTAAATTAAATTGCGTGTAAACTAAAAGTATACAACTTTAATACATGATTACAGTAGTTCCGTAGTAACATACGGTACACAATAACACAAGAATGTGCGTAACACGTGTTTTCACCGTGGCTCTTTAGATAAGTAGTCTTGATAAACAATTGTTTGCTCCAAGACGTTCGAATGTAATCATTCTTATTTTTCATTCTGAGAAATTCAGATTAATTTTTTGTTCCCATGACGTCTCGATTTAATGTTGAAAGCAGACATTCATAACTTTTACTTCCTGTTTTATATAAAATGAAAATCGCTTAACACGAAACTGAAGGGACTGAAATATTTTTCGTGTTAAAGGATATTGCAAAAAAAAAAAAAACATATATTCAACAAAATTAAGTTTATCAGAGTTTATTTTATTTACATAGGTAAGTATATATCTATGTAAATAAATTAAACTGTATATTTCTATTATTTACATAGATTAGGTTTTTTTGATAAAAATCAGTGAAGCAAGAACTTAAAGAAATTTAATGCAATGTTTTCAAATTTTTTGAAAAATAAATCATTTGAGTTTTTGAAAAGTAAATTGATATTTTTCTTAATTTTTTTCTTTTCTTTTTTGCGTTAAATTGTCAACATATTGTTCGATACAATCCATTTTGTTATTTATTTTACTTTTGGAATGTGAGTCTGTGTAACTGCGCATACTTTTCATGATGTTCCTTATTTCGGATGATATGGTAACAGGAGCTTGCATTTTCATCGTCGGAATCGGCATCAATAATATTTTTTCAGCTTTGTACTAACTCCAAAATGTCTTTGTCTGCCATAATTGGGGCTGCACACACATTTTCATCATCTACTGCAGGGGTGGCCAACCTTTTTGGGAAGCGTGCCACAATCTGATAAAATAAATTACGCGTGGCCACTTTCAACTTTTCCACCAAACTAAAAAATATACAAAAGTAAAAAAAATGTTACTTATAGGCTTATTTACACCAAAAACATATTTTTAAATGCAAGTTCTATACAGTGAAAATGTAAAATGAAAATGGTATAACAAATAAGACATAAGTAGAAACTTATATTTTATTGTTGATAAATTTTTACAGGATCAGTCAGTTAGCTAAGGTACAAAATAAAAATAAGCAACTTGAAACATTTAATTTTAAATGATTACTAAGAGGTCTCTTAATGTGGCTTTTGAATCTGTAGTTTTTTTCCTAAATCATCTATATTTGGATTAGTTCGTGAAGATGCTAACAAAATTAGGTGTTTTAGGTGCATATCAGTTAATTTTGAGCGATATTCTGATTTAATTACGTTCATATAACAGAAAACATTTCTTCACAAACATATGTTGATCCAAACCTACAACAATATCTGACCGCTACATCATGTAAATTTGGAAAATTACTTGGTGGCCCAAATTTCCAAAATTCGATGTAATTCGGATCATTTGCGGTTAAAATAATTTCCTTACATTTGCTTTTCAGAGTAATATGGTGCTGTAGGTCAACAATTTCAATTTGTACCTGAGGTGGATAAAAATTAATGTCTTGAAGAGAAATCGAAAAAGGATTTGTGAAAAGTTCGGTACTTTTTTTATCATCTTTAAAATCCTCAAACCTGGCACTGAAAGAATCCTGCAAAATGGGTATTAAATTTTTAAATCTATCAAAGTTGAGAGCATTACTAGCTTTGGCATATAATTCCTGCATAAAGGAGAAATGAGTTAATTTTTTCTCTCCAAAATCCAGACGAAAAAGCAAAATTTGTTCACAAAAGAAGATATATCACCAACTAGGGTAGGAAAAATACAATTTTTCCCCTGTAATCTTAAATTTAAATTGTTTAAATGTTCCATTATATCGGTAAAAAAAGCTAAATCCCACAGCCAATTTTCATTCCTGAGGAGCGAGCATTCACTGGGCAGTTCATCGTTTCTTCCAGATATTCTAAATCACATTCCATGTAACTTCAAAATATCGCAAGTAAACTTCCTTTGGAAAGCCAGCGCACACTACACTGAAGGAGTAAATCGCCATTTTCTTCCGTTTCTTCGGGGAAAAGCGTACGAAATATTCGTTGATTCAGAGCACGAGCTCGTATTTCGTTGATACAGCGTACCACGGGGTCAACAACGAAAGACAAGTTTAAGTCCTTGGCACAAAGAGCTTCTTGATGAATAATACAATGATACTTGAAAACTTTTCTTCCCAAATAATTTTCAAGCAATGCAACAAAACCTTTTCATCTGCCAACCATGTAAGGCACTCCATCGGTGCAAACATTGCCTAATTTTGCCCATTCTACTTTGTTAACTTCGCGATTACATTTTTAAATTCCTTAAAAATATCTTCACCTGTAGTTGAAACTAGTTGGCGCAAATCAAAAAGTTCTTCCACAGTATCAAAAATTTTGTTCGTGTAACGCACAAAGATGCTTAACTGCGCATTGTCAGTGATATCACAGCTTTCATCCAAAGTTAATGAAAAATATTTGCAAGTATATCCTGGCCCATATCATCTATACGACGCATGACGGTATTTCTGGACAAAGCTATTTTATCAACCATATTTTTGACATTAAGATCACCGACATTTTGGGCGAAAATGAAAAGGCTCCTTTTTATTATCGCCTCTCCGTCAGAATATGGTTTTTTCTTGCGGGCTAACAACAAAGAAAGTTCATAAGAAGCCTTCACCATGGTTTACATTTCGTCATTTCTCTTCTGGAACAAAGATTGTTAGCCGGCTAAAGATTTCTTTTTTTATTGATGAATTCCGTTCGCAAATTTGATCCAACAGGATATTTGATGTTGAAATCACTATGCAGTTTGAAATGACGATCCAAGTTAATTTTTTTTGGAACTGCAACACAAATTCCACATATCAAACAAACAGGCTTGGAACCATTTTGATGTGTAAACAAGTATTGTACTTCAAAGACAATTTTAAAATCACGTGCTGAAATATCCTCTTCATAATTTCTTTTCGATATCGAAGGTTTACTCATAAACATATTGAAAATTTAAAAAAATTTAAACAACTACGCTCAACACTAAAATCTAAAACCAATTTTAAAAAAAGAGAAAAGCTAAACGTCTTGCTAAACAGAGTTTAAAATCAACTGAGTCTGACAGCTAGAAACAATTTGCCAATATTACGCTACAAATTTTCTAGGCTCCGAATCCAGCATTCTGATTAGTCATGGATGCATGTTCACACTCCCTCTGCTTTATAAAGGGGCTATTTTGTGCAGATAGAATTACTTTTACCGTATGAACAACTGCGCTCCTAATATATTGCAGAATTACTTCTTGACGTTACAGAAATCGTAAATAGCCAACATCTCCGGAAAAACCTTTTTATCTGACATCACGCTGACAGCCAATAGCTATAAACTTCAGCCCTGCACGGGGAAGCTGAAATTTGAATGGAAATCTGAGATGTTAAAAATTAACCGCCCCCGAAGAGGGTGACTTTTTGGGCAGTTTCGACCGTCCGCGCGAGAGAGCATTTACATGTTTTTAGTCTCACGTTACTCAACACTTTTCTCGGAACGTTACAAAGCAGTAGAATTGTAAGTTTTGGAGGATGATCTCATTTTTGGCATTTTTCTGAAGAAAAGAAAAATCTTGCTTAATGCCCTTAAAATCTCACGCTAAAAATTTCTGTTTCTTACATATTCTCTTCATGACAACTTTTTTATTGTAATTCAATTAATTCAGTAATATTTTCATAATATTTTTGTAATCTTTCAAAAAGTCTTCGCGTGCCACAGTTACGACCCCCGAGTACCACAATGTGGCGCGCGTGCCGCGGGTTGGCCACCCCTGATCTACTGCAACGAATTCTTCCAATAGGACAGTCCAATCCAACTGGTGTTTTCCGTATTTTGATCAGTCTAAAGGAAATCTTTTCGTGTCTAGCGATTTTCGTTTTGAGAAGAGAAAAAAAAAATGCATAAAAATACATAGTTGCTTGTCGGGACCTTTGAATTATTTCGTTTTAACCGATATTTCGTCTTAAGCGTTTTCGTGTTAAATGTATTTCATTGTACATGGAACACTGTGTCTTGTAAGGTGGAATGTTCCAGTTTCATGTGATTTTATTTCTTAAACCATATTCTCTAGGATTCTCTGTTTTATGAGGGTTTTTCTACATTTATTCGAATCTAAATTAATATATATATTCATTTTTTAAATCAAATTTTTTTATACGGGGTTTTCCTATGTTATGAAGTTTACTAATATTCTGGATGTGTCTATATCTGGAGAATATTCTGTTAAAATTTAAAATAAATTGTGCTTCTCGAATTTACAAATGTGTAATATAAGGCTTTCCGAATAAGAGACTATACAATTTGTTTAATCTACGATTCTAAAATCGAAAAAGGTTTTTGGAAGATCATGGTATACATTTTTTTAAGATAAGGAAATACGTACTGTAAAATACACTTAACACGAAAACGTTTGCTATCGCTTAACACGAAATAAAATAACGGTCCCGACAAACTACTGGCTTATTTAGGTACCACCACAGTACTCCCCCACCAGTGAGTCAGTGGATAGGCGAACGAACGAGATATTTGTTGTTATGGTGAGCGTGGGAGTTGTTACTATTGCGTCAAGGGAGTCTGACAACTTTGCTTGCTCTTCTTGCGGGTAGATGGTGCCACGACAGATCAGAAGGTTTTGCATTTTTTTTTCAAACAAAGTTACCAATGTGCTGGATTAGAACCCGCTACCTATAGTTTTGTAAGCACGTAACATTCCACTAGAATAAAGTGATCACTCCTGTCCGGAGGCTATTACTAGCTTATTTAGATACCGCCATAAAGAGCAAGTAAGATCTGCCATCCAAGAGATAAAAAAAAAACACAAAAAGTCGTTAAAAAATAATCCCCATAGAAATCTAACAACAAACTAAATTTTTTAAAGATATTTTAGGAAATTAAAGGTATTTTATTTATTTGTCGGTGACACGCTGAAGTCACACACAAAATTCATATTAAAGTTGGAGCTTGAATTTTCTATCAGTTTGTATTAATACCATAATTCGCACTCCGCGGTTTAGCAACCACGTTCCCAGATACCGTGTGTTAACAGGGACAGAATGTATTTACGGTCGACTCTCGATAATTCAAAGTTAGAAGGACCAATGAAAAACTTCGAATTATCGAGAGTTCGAATCATCAAGAGGGTAGAAAAAGATTCCCAAAATACACGAAGAGAAATTTTTTCTAACACTTTTAAATTTGAAACTATGTAATAAAACAACAATTGTATGTATGTATAAAATTATTTTAAAGTATTTTTAAAAAGTACATATTATACAGTAATTAAAAGTCCTGTATTAAAAGAATACATGCATACACCATCCTCTGCATCTCTTCACAATAGGGGACCATCCTTTCTGAGCACATGTGTAGCAAGGTCACGTGATAAACGAAAGATATGGACGACTGACAACAGGTGGGGTTGGTCTACTGTCCACTTGAAGAAGGAAAGCAATAAAAATGTCTTTTCGCCTTAGGAATCGGAAAACACTAAGAAGAGGTAGCAGACGGATGGTCATCAAAGGGGCTACGTTTCAGGTGAGACACGCAGAGACAATACAACGCAAAACTTGTAAGCTCCAACCTGTTTGCTACAGGACTGTACATGGTAGTAAGTGTTCGAACTGTCAAGATTTTATCAGAAAACTTCGAATTATAACGTGCGTTGTAGTCTGGCCAGACACTGATTTTAGTTCGAAATATCAAGAATTTTTCTAGGGACTGAGCATATACTTCGAATTATCGAAAGGTTCGTATTATCGAAAGTTTGAATTATCGAGAGTCGACTGTATTTTGTTTTAAATCAAAGAGAGCAGCGTTTTTTATAACCTAAAACAGAGCCATTCGTGAAGACCTAAATATAAAAAATTCACACAAAAAATAGAAAAAAAATTACAAATTTTGTGTTTTCAATTTTATATTTTGCATTTTTGCAAAATATGAAAATGTTAACAAGTATTTATTAAAAATGAAGAAATGTTAAGAAATTTATTTTTGTTTAATATATTTATTCCTGAGCTCTAAAAAGTAAAATAACATAAAATAGAACAATGAAAAGTAATAGGAATGAATTAAAAAAATTCTTATTTGTTGCTGTTCTTTGAGAAGTATTATTTAAAAATTGGTATGAACATTTTTTTGATTGAATAATTTAAAAAGCTATACTTTGAAATTATTTGTATTGTAGCTTACTTAAAAGGTATTTTAAAGGAAAAATATTTGAGCATGATTGATATATATCGAAAATATATGAGTAAATTATTTGTTCGACTCAAAAGAAATTTAATATAATTCCCTGTGTTGTTTTAAGAATATGTGACTGTATGAAAACAATATTCTAAGTATTTATTATATACTGTACAACGTGCACGAATTTTTTTTTACAACTTGAATATTCTATATTTATACTTGCCATAGGATGCATCAAATATCAAGCAACTTTGTAGAAAAAGTTAGTTAGATGCGTTTGCGTGATATGGTTTTTAGGATAAAATGCGAGTTCAAGGAAGGAATTTTAAGAAAATTTCGAATAATAATAATTTAGTGTAGAATCCGGAAGATGGCGCCACGAGCTCTTAGAAGTAAAACAGTAATGAATATCCATTCAACAATAACATTTTGTAAGGAGAAAAACAATTTTTAAATTATCTAAGCACACATGAAACATGTTGACTGTGAATTTTTAAAAATTTAGATTTCATTTTCGAGAGATGTGTTTTAATTTCTGTACAATAAGTCGGTAATATAAGTATTTCGCTGTTATAATATTATTTTAATTCTAATTTCTTAGTAAGATATTTTTTTAGTGAGATGAGTATTGATATTTATATATATTATTTTTAATATTGTTATTTAATGTTATTATAAATGAATATTTATTTGAAGTTGAAGTTATTGCTGAATTCTTTATGGAGTAAGACAGGAAAAAAAACATTTTTTTGTTTCTTTTGATGAAAATATTATTGAGAATGAATAATTCAATATTGTGCTTTCGACTTTTCACCAGGAATTGTCAAATCGTGGCTCCTTGCATAAATGGCTGTGGCTTTCCAGATTTTTGCCTATATGTATCTTTGGAAAGAATATGATTATATGTACCAGAAATTATTATTTCCCCCTTTCTCTTCTTTTATTTATAGCGAAAAAGCATCTCTTTTTTTCATACACATTTAAACATTTGACTGGCTTATGACAGCTACTTCAGCATGAAAATTTTCCTTTAACAAAGTTGATTGAGAATCAGCTAAGATATCAGAATTATAGTTCTAAAACTGTACAAATCTAATTTATTGGTGAAAATGTCGTCATAGAAAGCAGTCCTCAAATCGGTTTCCTGCGACGTTTACTTATTTGGACCAGTGGCGTAACGTGCACCCCCCCCCCCCGCATCGCGGGTGGCTTAGAGGGCTGGATTCTAGGGGGCCCCAAAGCCTGACTTTGCTGGGGGCAATAAATGCCACTGATTTGGACAGATGATTTTGCGATGACTCATGAACAAAAAACAAATCAACTCGACAAACTGACGAAAACTAATTCCGTATTTCGTTACAAGCTAGCTCGAAGCATAATAATAACATTAAAAAAAAGATTGAAAGGACCTCTGCATGCAAAAGGAAACAAATTAAATTTTAATTATTTAAGTAAACATGAAATTCTGGGGAAAATCTTTTTAAATGTTATTAGTACGGAAATACTTTTAGGAAGCTTGGCATTTAAGCCTCAATATATCATATTCCTATAATGAGTTATCTTACAATGTGTATGTGTGAGCCATACAAATAAAAATATCTTCAATAGTTTTTTTAAGTAACTGAAAATGCTACTTTGTGTAATCTTTAAGTACTGATTGGAGCATAACAGTTTTGATTATATTCTCTATGGGAGGTTCAATAACTCCTGCGCACTCACATGCATATAAATAGTTCTCTGATACCTTGTTTTTCTTACTACTTGACCCTTCGCTCTTGAAAGTTATTACTAGACCAAGTATAACACATTTACCTTAAAAATTAGAAATTGCCTTGTGTACTTGTAACATTCTAAGTTCCTCGTTTGCAAGGTAGCGTGGCCGAGCGGTCTAAGGCGCTGGTTTAAGGCACCAGTCTCTTCGGAGGCGTGGGTTCGAATCCCACCGCTGCCAGGTAATTTTTTCCCTTCTTTTTTAAAAAAGGATGTACGGCCTTTTTTGTTATAGAATAGCGGTTTTTATTCCACTATTTTTTTCAACAATAATTGAAGGAAAATGTTTGTCAAAAAACATTTTTTTTTGTCTCCTCAGTAAATTTTAGTTCATTTTTAAAAATTTGGATTTCACACATCCTTTTCATATAATATTTTATTGCAAATGTCTTTTCGAAATTTTTGATGATGCATCATCTGATTTTTTATTTTATTTAAATAAAAAACAGAGAGTTCTGCTTTTTTTTTTTAACTTTGTAAGAAAATCTTGTAGAATGACATATTTGCATCAAACATCAAAACATAAATTTTACCAATTACACAATGTTAATTCCTTCTATCAAACATTAATTTAATTATGAATTCACTATCATTTTTAAGATATTTTTAATTTCTTTGAGGAATCCTTATTTTTAACTGATTATTATGAGGGACTTCGTTTGTTTCAACTGAAGAGAGAAATACATCATTAATAAATTACAAACGTTATTCATAATTCATTTGTTACGAATGTGAAATATTTAAATATGTTTTTGAGATAGAACATTTAACTTCGAAAAAAAAGCCCTTACTACTACTACTATTTCTCAGTTTTGAATCTTAGAAATGTTACAATTTTGCAAAAGAACGTCGCTTTCATCTTGAAATATTACTAGAATAAGTATCATACAAGTTTGCCATCCTTAGTGTTCAATACAAAAAAAAAGTTATCTTCTGTTTACTATGAAAAATGTATGTAAACGAAGTATAAGGTAACGGATTGGTTAAAAGAAATTTATAATGAAATGTATTTAGATGTGGTATAAAATTCTCTAAACATGTTTACAAAACAAACAAACAAAATTTAGATGAAACAATACTTATATCTTGTCCTTTGTTTTATGAAGCATTGGATTTCCACGAATTCTTCAACTATGTCGAGAATTATGAAATATGGTACAGAATTTACATGAATAGAAATTTTTTTGTGTCTATAGATGACAACTTAACTTTTGTAATTTTCAATTTTTATATTATAAATCTTTCTTTTTTCTGAGCATTTTCAAAACTTTTCATTTAGGAAATATAAAAAGGCTTATATATTTCCTAAGTGATTGACTTGTTAGAAAATTATTTCAGATTTACTTGTTGAGATAAATATAATTGTTATTAATTTTTTTTCAAAAAATTAAACTGGATTTCAAATTTAAATCTTGTTTGTGTTTTTAAATAAGTTTAGATAATGATTCTAACAATGTCTAAACGAATAATAATAAGTAAATCCCATGATTCATAAATAATTTGATTCTTCAATATTCATTTAAAATCGATATCGCCATTATTATAAGATTTGAAAATTTAAATAGCCAAATAAGTATCAAAGTTCCTTACTTAAATCAAAACATATAGTTGTGTTGTTATTCAATTATTTTGTAAAATTTTTTTTAATTATAATTTTTATTTTTAAAAATGAACATTTTATTAGTTCTTAAAAAGATTCTAATGAAGTATGCTTGATAAAAAATATCTGTGTTCATTGTCAAATTTAATGTTATTTTCTCTCTCTCTCTCTCTCTCTCTCTCTCTCTCTCACACACACACACACACACAACACACAACACAACACACACACACACACACACACACCACACACACACACACACACACACTTAAAGTCCATAAATATGGAAAGAAATTAAATATCAAAAATTAATTAGTTAACTTCTTTTTAAATTTAGAAAATGTCTGAAGAGGAAATGATTTGTGTCATTTAACATCTTTGTGTGTGTTCTGTAACAAATACTTTAAAAAAATTGAATATAATTTGTTTGTTTTTAAAGAAAATATAACAAAACTTTATTTTATTGTTTTTTTTATTTATGAACTGTAGTTCAAGTAAACGTAATCACTGGGTCACATTTGAAATCTTATATATAAGTCACCAAAGTCTCATTGATTTCACTTAGCTGTAAGTTGTAACTTTAATCTATAAATCTCTAAAAAATGTTTATAAAAGAGAAACAAAACACAGAGTAAATTTTCTTTTTTTAAATATGATTGTTTTTCTAACGTAATATTATACAGAAGAATAACACATTAAATCGCTTTGTTGGTAAAAGCATAGATGAAGTTATGCAAACTATTAATAATTTATAAATTTACAGGTATATTGTAATTATCAAATGTGACAATAACTTCGGTTCATAAGCATTCAGACATGCACGCTTAGATTGTTTAATTGTTCAGAAGTGATTGAAAGTATTAGTTTGAATTTAAGCTTGTAGATGGCGCCACGAAAACAAAAACTGTGTTCTATACATGTAAAACTTTTTATAACTTGAACATACTGAAAATTATCTCTTTCCTCTTTGCCACTAATTTCTTTTCTTCGTCACTTAAAGTTTTGACATCTTCCCAAAGAGACTTTTCACATCTCTGTTCAAAACTTGTTTTGGGATATATATATCCAATAGATCCGATAATTTCAAAAATTAAAAATAATTATTTTTGCTGCTTTATAATCAAAACTCATTTCAGTTTTGAAATATATATTATATATTACTCAAATATTCATACAATTATTTTTATTATTGGCAATTATTACAGAAAATTCTGAAAGGCTATTAAATTTTAAATGTACTACTGCTTTCTCCTGAGGTACATTAGATGTAACGCAGTTTGATTTTCTTGTTTCGGATTCTTATAAGTTATAAGATCGTAACACTTAAACCATGCTTGTCTAAAGTGCGGCCCAAAAGGTTTTAAAATGCAGCCCAAACGCAAATTATGAAAATATTTCAATTTACACATTTTTATTAAAAAAAATAAATGTTTGTAGAAAATATGCTGCATTAATTTTCGATTTAATTGAAGAGCTAGAAAGAAAATTTCAAAATTTTCGAAAAAACGAAGAGAATTTCAATATATTTTCTACCCCTTTTTCTCTAGAAATAAACAAATTACCTTCAAATGGAATGCATTGAACTGAAAAGTGACATTCAACTGAAAGAAAAATTTGGGAAAGTTTCTATACTGGAGTTTTATACAGATTACCTACACCGCGATAAATATCCTCCTTTTCACACTCATGCTTTGTTAATGTCTTCAGCTTTTGGCAGTACTTATATTTGTGAACAGTTATTTTCCAAGAATGAAGCATACAAAAAACAAAAATAGGACAAAGATCACTGACAAACATCTTGAAAATGCATTAAGAATTGCAATTTCGGCTATTGAGCCCGATATCGATTTGCTTGTCCAACACAAACGCAAATTCATTCATCTCATTAAACTTGATTTTTCTCTATCTTTATGATATCCAAACTAAATGAAACGAAACTTTTACAAATTTAAAATAAATGCATACCTACTCATGTCTAATTCAAGTTAAAAAAGTATAGTAAAAATAAGTTAATTTATTTTAATAAAACTACATAAGTTAATGTTTGTTTCAATTTGTTAAAAAAAATATTGTATGTGCGGCCCAGAAAAAGAAATCATTTTTGCAGTGTGGCCCACAAGCGATCATAGTTTAGACACCCATGACTTAAACATTATTTGGCACGGAATTTTCTTCATACACTGTATTTTATTGAAAAAATTGTGTAATATGGGACTTTTGACTGTGGTTCAAAATTACGAGATCCTTTTCCATTAGTCCTTGTGTTTTTTCGAATTTCAACGATAGTAAGCGATCGTACAATTTTTGGAATAGGAAGAAAGAATGGTACAATCCGTTAAAAATTTATAGACCCACTTTAATTTTGGAAATTATGAACTAATAAAAGATTCTAATCTTTACTTAAACACCAAATGAAATATGATATAATTACATATTTACGATAGTGAAGCTACAGAAATTTTGATTATAATAAATAATTAAGTTAACAAATATATATATATAGTAACATAAAATGAAAGAAATACATGGCATAATAAAATTGATAATACAAAATAATATCACTAACAAAGCTAGAAGATTCAAACCAGATTTAAAGAAACATACTTTAAAAATAATGGAAGAGTCTATTATAGAAGAATTAACTAAGCGTATGTATAACATGGAACAGAATTAGAACTTTAAAATGTAAGAAGCCAAAAGAGTCAATAGACTAAAATGAAGACCTGTTATGATTTCTAGAGCTGTTGCTGAATTAGGACCAGCAAAATTAGGGTTAAATATATTTTATGGATCCTACCTTCCCCCGTTCAGCAGAAATTTTATACATAACAGAAAAACATACCAATATTGAAAAGTTAGGCCTAAAACCAACCACGTGTAATTTGCAACCAAAAGAAAAATAAAATAAAAGTATATATATATATATAATATATTAGGAATAAATGAAAAATGTACTATTAACAACTCTAAGACCACTTGTTTAAGACAACAATAACAAAAAATGATAATCAGTATGATTTTGATCCTCTATTTTTTCTTATAATTTCAAACATTCTTTTTTCTTTGTAAAGACCAGGTGTGGGTAAGTTCAATTTCAGAAATATTTTCTTTTCAAATGAAGCTCTGGATTGGTAATTACCATTGCAGACCTAGTACATTCCCCGGGAGCTAGTATCACTTTTTAGTGTGGCACCAAAAAGGTGGATACCAAATGCCACAATTTAATTTTGATGCCCAGTTTCCTCCCCAGAGGAAGGCACTTGGGCTCAGGCGACGAGAAAAATTGTACAAAAATTTTTATTTTACCGAGAACACCCAAGACAAACAGGCACTCTAGAGATCATTTGCATGCCATATAATCACACGACAACATGGAGGCTGTCGATTTTTTTGCATCAGGAAAATCCACCGATTTGAGCTGGGGTCGAGCTCCCAAACTTAGATATACATGGCCAGCGCCTAACCAACTACGGCATCCAGCAGGCAATTTCAGAAATATTTTCTTCTTTTACAAAGACAACTTCAAGTTCATTAGCAAAAGAAAACTGTTTTTTTTTATTACAATTAATTTTGTGACATAATATACTTACTCTCAAAGGTTTTCCATAAAATTCAAATCTAGACTTTTCCACTTGATAATTGCAAAACATTTTTTTCTTTTTCTTTTTTTCAATCATTGCTGAGTAAATTTAGATCCATGGCGAGAAGCCTTGTCTTGCTGAAGTCAAGTTAGTACCACTTTCGCTTTTTTTAATAAACCGTATCAAATGACCTTATACGATAGCTTGATATTACGCAGAATCCATACATTCCGAAATAGCTGTAAATTGTGGAATTTATCATGATTAAACTCCCAAGATCATTGGTAATCCTCTTCCCCGGGGCGTCTTAAGGCATTGTCCCATGCCCTCGCAGGGGTTTCGTTTCGTTCTCGACTCAGTCTTAATAAGATCCTCATTCGTATAATTTTAATGGTCAAATAGTATTAATACTTAATAGTGTATACCTTACATATTACCCCCCCCCCCCAAAGTGAATTTCAAACTGCATATCAATTGGTAAAAGTGGCAAGACTGTATTTTTACGTGATGACTGTTGTCTATGCAGGCCTAGGCCTAATACCATGAATCATTCATCGGCCATCGGTTGAGCCGGTTTGTGAATTGTGCACATTTATTTGTTTCAAATTACCATTTGTACGAGTATTTGACAATGCATGCTATTACTGTGTATTTTTGAAATCCCATGCGGGGCCTACTTTTGCATAGGGGCCCAGGGCTTCAGTAAACCTTAAGATTTCTTTGGGCCTACAGCCTCAAAAAGTCTTAAGACGTCCCTGCCTCTTTTTATTTGTCGAGTAAAGTATTTTTTCCGGTTTTTTTTCCCAGTAATATTTGTTGCCATCAAGATCGTCAAGGTGAAATTTATTTTCATCAGAAAATATTTGCTTATATTAATCGTTCCACGACATGGCATTTTTAGCCTATATCAGTCTTTTTTCTCTACTATGTTTCATAATTTTAGTGTTTTCCTTATTTTCATAAATTTCATAAATTTTTTGATTAAATGCTCTTCTAAACTATGACATGTGAAATTCTTTTGGAGAAACATTTCAAAATTTCACGAGTTGAAAGACCTTTTATTATTGGTTTGGTTGGAAGTCGAAAAATATGTCGATTATTCCATCTTGTGAAAATCTTATTCTACCAGATCGTTTTGTTTTTGTTTGAGTCATCTTTTCTAATAACGACATAATGAATGGCAATTTTAGAGCGTTTTATTGACCCAGCTGCTTTTCTTTTCAGATTTACCAGCAGCCTTATAAAACAATATTTTTCTCATTTCACACTCGGATAACTCTGTGCTTTGTGGAATTTTTAAATAAATCGTATACAACACAATCAAAATTTGCACCTTTGCATCTCAGGTTATACATTCACAAAATACAAACGCAAGCGTTTCATAATGATTTTGAAGGAATTCTTTTACCATGTACTAGTTTTTCTAAGTGATTTATTGTATACATTTTTGTCGAAGTCCTGTAAAGTTGAATATTTCGTACTGTATAAAATATTTAGCTCTATTTAGATATCTTTTTTATATTTTGAACCTATTTTTATTTGACTGCTTAAATTATACAGAAGTTATAGTTCCAAATTTTATTATCGTCTGCTTTAATTCAATAATTCATGGAACTTTAATTCATCTAATTAATTTATTAGCTGATATGTAATCGTCCGTTGTTAAAATCATGTTGCTTAAGTTGGCGTCTTTTGTAATTTTTTTAAAATTTATGTTAGAAAAGAATTGTAATGCGTAATCGAACCAGATTTAACTTAAAATGTACCTACACATTTTCGAGATATTATCATTTAGTTAGAGTTCTTTTTGATCTTTTGAATAAGAACAAAAGGCCTATGTGGAATAAACGTTGGCTGCTATTGTTCACACATTGCGTGTTATTCGAAGTCTTCTTTTAAAAAAAGTTTGTTTAACATATTTTAAAATTCAATCAAAATTAGATGCTAAGATGTCATTTTACCTATATTATCAGTTAATTCTAATTAAATTCCAAAGAATCTTTTGAATTCATATACATTAAATATTAATAAGTATTCTCCACATTAGTAGAGAAAATATTAAAACCTAACACTTTTAAACTAGATTACTAGTTCTTAGTAAAAAATGTTGCAAGATATAAGCAGTTCAAACGCTATTCGCTCTGAAACGTGGAGTCCTGTCTATATTTATAACTTTATCCTCCGAAATATTCTTCAGGATTTAAATGAAAGAAGTGAGGAATTTTTGAAATTTAGTATCTGAGGATAGGGATTAAGAATTCTTTAATGTTTTTGAATAAATTCCTTTGACTTGTTTCTCGCTACTGTTATTGTTGTCTATTATATCACCTGATTTCGATTCTCGCTACTGATATGTAGAAGCATTTAAATTGCTTGATATGATAGTTTTCAAAATATATCTTCATACTTTTTAGTTAAATATGTTAAAATAAAATATTTGCTTACTTCCTGTGCTCGACTTAGCGACCAATGTCGAAAATCTATTTGTGAAAAGATAAATGACAAATATAAAATTTAACTGCAAGTTTTTATGTATAACTTGAGAGTTTTTTCTGAGTAACTATATAATAAACATATAACCGAAAGAATTTTAGAATGAAATACAGCTGAGTATTTCCCTCAACCACTGAAAGTTACATTTAATGGTACTTGCGTATTATCACAACAATCGCCAACTCTATTAATAACTCGCCAAGTTGGCAACCCCGATTTCCTGTGTGTCATACACTCTGAACCGCCAATCATGTGCTTCGTTTCATATAATGTCACTCCACACAATAGGTTGCGATTATACGTAAATACCTATTTAATTATGGTTATATAAAGAGCAAAGATCGAAAATTTGTTAAAAATTTTAAATTGTTAAAAATCTTGCATTTTAAGCTGGCGACCTTACAAAAAATATCGCCATTTACACATTTAAAATTCTTGCATTCTTTAACATTTTAAAATTAAAAAATTTTTTCGTAAAGTTTTTACGTTAATTTTTTCTACGAATTGACGAAAAAAAAAGTGAAGCCATATGTTCTAAATAAGAAGGAACTAACATGTAGAAAATGCTATAGAGTTTTCGTACTGAGCGAGTATTCATTTGGGTGTGGAACAGGGAAAGTTCAAAAGAGATTATCTTTCACTCAGACATCTTTTCCATTTAGTTATTAAGCATAGTTTATATAGGGTTTGCAATCCCGGATTAGGATTGGATTATTTATGAAAAATATTTACACATTATAGCATAGATAACTGAAAACATAACAAAACTGAACATAATAAAATTGAAAATATAATTAAAAATTTAGTTTATTATTATTTATTGGAACAAATAATAAAACTTAAGGGGACATGCACGATTTATGCAAAAATTTTTAATTTAAGGATTTTCAAATTTTTTTTGGTTGTCTGTTATGTGTGTATACTATGTTAAACAGATTTTGTGCTCAAAATTGCATAAAAAGCTAGTCATTTGATTTTTTAAGGAAAAAGCTCAAAATTTGTGAAGTGATTTTAAAATGCTACTTCTCCGATAAAAATTTACGTACACGCGTGAAATTTGATTTACAAGTACGTCAAATTATGCATAACAAAAGTTGGTATGGGTTTTGAGATAACATGATTGGTATTCGCACAACTCTTCTTTTTATGAATGCTTATTGAAAATTCCTTAAAAAAATGTATAAATTCTGAGTTCAATTATTTTTAAAAAAATAAGTATTGCTTTGATTCAAAAATGCATACCAGATTTTGTTACATGTACTTTTAGCAATAGGTAAAAAAAAAATTCACAGCATTAGGCACAATAGAAAAAAAAAAAACTTTAGTATTTTAAATTAAGACAAACTAGTTATTTTATCTTTCTGAGATAAGTAAGTTTTAAGTTTTGATTTGACATAGCGATGTGAATAAAAACGAACGTAAAAGCTATCATAATTCTGTGTTTTTTAAGTTTAGAGCTTTCAAATTTTGTGAGGCTATAGAAAAGTATATAAAAAATAATTTAGGCTACAAAAAATTAGATTTGATTTTTTGGACCGATTTTTGTCATTTGAATCTTCTGTGCCCCCCTGATTCATCATAAAAAAACAAATAAAAAATGGCACATAGTGAAATTAAAAAAACATTTCATCATATATTGTGTTTCTGTAAATACGTTTTTAAAAAACACAACTCGTCCAGCGTTTCATCGTTTATACGGCTTCTTACTTTTGTTACAAATTGTCCTGCCGAAGAAAATGCTCGTTCGGACTTTACACCAGAAGACTTTATCATCATTAAATAGGATGATATCTCCATTTTCAAAAGGAGACATTTATTTTTTAATTTTTGGTGACAGTGTTTTAAATTTAATAGGCTGCATTGGTGCATATCCAGAGACGTTGCTCATACCATTGTGTGAGTATTGTAGTTAACCACTTAGATCTGTACGATGTTCTCCCATACGAGAAATGAGAGATGCATACATTTTTTTTCATATATGCAGCTCTCATTTTGCCTCTTTAAGCCGCCAATCCGGATAAGGCATGGATGCTTGAAAATGTACAGTGCCTTCGCAGCATGGGGTACTCTAAATTGCCTTCGAAAGTCCTCTCGTGAGGTTGGTGGAAAGGGAAGAGAGATGGAAGGCCCCTGACTACCCCAGGGTGTTCTCTCAAAATTGGGGTGGAAACTAGCCAAATCGTACTGTCACTTGCTACGGCTAACGACAGGTATACAATCTAGCTGTTTGCCGTGATGGATTTCGTGGGCCTCGATCTGGCACATGCCGATCAGGTGGCGTTAGTAACAACAACAACAACAAGCTTATTTAGCATGAAATTCATGGCTATGTCTGCTATAAGCAGATTACTGTCTCTACGGCAGAGTGCTTCAACAGTGGTTTTTGCTGGTACAAGAGCAGTAATAATATCAAATAACATTTGGATATCACCATGAGATAAATCTAGTGATTTATCCGTATTTTGTATGTCTATTAATACTTTTTTTATGCAATATTTCTGTAAATCGAAACGTTCCACCATTAACGAAAGACTGCTCCGCCTCGTCTTGTAGACAATATCCTTGCCAAATTCTGTTCATATATATTGTTGTAATAAATCCTTCTTTGTTGGTGACCTACTGAACATTGATATGATTTTTCGTGCCTTATTTATCAGTGGACCAGTACTTGTTTCAGTTATCTCATTTCTTCCATGACTCTACTGTCAAAGAAATTTTGATGAGAAAATAAATTTCAAAATATAATTCAGACAAAAATTAAAACCCGGGATTTCGGGGCTGCAAACCCTAATTTTATATTTAATAATGAAATATTCTGAAATTAGATTTTAGCCATGAGTTTAATTATTCAATGCACAGAAAACATATCAACAGAAATTTTTATGTGAATACATATACAATTTCAATTTCTTGCATTATAAATTATCTACAAAGTAGATATATTGCTTGCTTATGGATTTTTTTTTTTTGTCGAGGAATGAAAATACACAAAAAAAAACTTTCTTGTTTTACTTTAAAAAGGCCATGCGGTGTTTTAATGATGTCCCCCTACCCCAATGACATCATTCGATAAAAACGTGTAGGTGATATCATCAGCAATTAATTGCGCTGAATTTTTAAATTATAAAAAGATTAATTACAATTTCCATAGAAAAACGTTGTTAATTTCTAGTAGTACTTTCATGTAGTTTCTTCTTTGAACATTCGCTCTTTTTCCATCGAAAATATTACATTCCATGCGTAAAATTATTGTTAAATAAAGATGTGAAAATGTTTAAAAATTCTCATTTTCTATAAAATCAACATTGCGTTGTTATTGTACTATTTAAAGCTACAATATTGTTTTAAAAATTTGAAAACTATTGAATTCTTTCTTATTTTTTTTGTAACAATTTCAGAAAAAATAAGATAATAACATTATTCCATCTGCCCCATTATAAAATCAACAGATATGATGAATTTGTCCGTAATAATAGTATCAAAAGAAAATAAACATAGTTTATTTTCTTTCAAACAACAATTATTATTAACAAATTACATTAAACAACAATAAAAAATACTGCTGTTAATTCATGTTTTGAGTACAGTGGTTTACGTTTAACGCGAAAACGCTTAAGACGATAGCTTTTAAAGTTTTGACCCAGGCACTGTTACGATATGAAAAGAAGAAAAACCATTAATTAATAATAAAAGCATAAGAGAAAATGCTTGGAAGAAAATTTGTACTTCCTAAAGAATTTTTTGTAAGTTAATTAATTTTTTACATTATATATATCTTTGAGTTTTGAAAAAATTGATAATAAGTTGGGTGTTACTGCAATTGTGTTTTTAAATACAAACAAAATAAAACAAGCTGCTTAATATTTTCTTATACATGAATGGAAATTTATAACACCAGTATTAAAAAAAATGAAGTTTTTTTTAAAAAAAACAAAATTTTATAATAAGAACTCCTTTTTGCAACACAAAATATATATCAAAACTACCTTAGCATTTAAAACAACAATTTCAAAAAACTTCCTAGATGCTAAAGATATATGTTTTAGAGTTATAATTTACATGTTTTAATACATGCAATAATTATAAAATGTGCATTAAATAAAGTGTATTTTAGATTTATACTTGCATGAAAATATTTTGCATTGTATTAGATTTTGTTATTACTTAAGTTTTGTAATAAATGCCATCAAATAGTTTATTTAATCACAAAACTTAATAATTTTTATAATCGTAATTTTCGAGTATGTATCTAGACCAGTGTTTTTTAATAATTCTATGTGCCAAGAGAGACTATAAGATATGCCACAAGAATTTTTGACGAATAATTAAAAGTGCAGGAGTTTTGTAGCTTTGTAAATAGTATTTGTAATTACTTCAACATTTACTAAAAAAATATATTTTTTATTTAGTTTTCCTGCTTTTATTTGACATCAGTTTTTCCTAGTAGTAATAGACATGATTAAAATTGGCTTTCTTAAAATAAAAAAAATTGTGAAACAACCCAATCTTTACATTTCTTTGTTGAGATTGCATTACTGTGAACTAATGAAAAATATTTCATTCAGTTAGCAATAATGGTCAGATATTTAATAAAATCTTTTTTTTTATCTATCTCTCTCTCTATATATATATTTGTAGCATACATGTTTCACATTTTTTTATATTCAGATATGCGACCAACAAAAAAGAATGATACACACTGGTCTAGATTAATTCTTTTGAGCTTTTTAATTATGTATCCATATCCAATAGAAACATCATTAGCAATGTAATGATGCATGTTAAGAAAAATTAACTTAATTTGTGTTTTTAATTTGATTGCTTTCTTAAAATAATGAATGCCCTTTGCTTTTCTTCTTCTTTTTTTTTTTGAATCTCTTTTGCATCGAAAATTTCAGAGCTAATTAATTCAAATTTGAAGAAATTTGTATAAACCACAGAGTTAAAGCCAATCTATCCTTTGGTTGAATACTATCTCTATAATATCCCTTTTAGAAATAATTGGTCAAACTATTGATAGTAAATTATCGAAAAGTTGCAGCGACATTGGAAAAATTTAAAATAGCTTTCTGTGTCTGACAAACGCATCTCATCTATTAGCATAGTTGTCTGTGTTAATCGCCTTTTTTGAAAAATATGTAGAACCTACCATCGTCTCATGTCATCCCTTTTCAATGATAGCAAAATATATTCATTTTTCTTGCGATCCTTGCTTATACGTAACTAGTCACAATGAAAGTGCGAATTTCAACTTCAATCTTCAGCGTCACCTAATGAGCAGAAATCTACCGCGTGAACGAAAAAAAAAAATAAATAAAGGCTTTGGTGTGAATCAAACAAAGAAAAAATCTCTCCTTTCTATTCTGAGCACGAAGAGTGATCGCCTTGTTGTGAATGAGCCTTAAAAATCATCAGATTTAACACACACTTTGAAAAAAAATTGAGAGATTTGTAAATGTTTTGTACCAATGGAAACTTAATGTTTTCAATGGTTATTGTATTAGTGACATATTTATTTTATGGATTTGCATAAATTTATTTATAAGAGAAAGGAAGTTCATTCATAATGATTTAATAAACGCATTTAATTTGCGTTACTTACAAATTTCATTATGTCTTGGACGATGCAATCCTTGTTTATGAATGTGTAAGTATAGGTTTGTATTGAATGAACAAATACAAATGTTAATTATGAAATTTTATTACAATTTATTTGGTCCATAACAAACAAATACACAATAAATTCATCCTTAAAAGCCAAACGATTCCACACAAACATATGATAAAGAAACATGTATTTAAGACAGCAAAAAATAACATTTTTAATTATTGAAAATTTATATTAATTTGAAGTTTAAATTTCTAGATATTTTAAATTTGATAATTTTATTAATTTTAAGTTTACATATGATTTTCCTTTTATAGGAAAAAAATTATTCTAACGAAATCAAACAAAATATTGCTAAATCACTTTTATCTAATCATACGAAATAAGAATTAGCAATCATCAATAAATTATACAAATAGAATGCAGATTGTACATAGCATATTCAATTTAACTTATTATTTTTGCCGGCAAAAAACTCGCTAGCAGACTTTATTGGCGACAACACAAAATATATGCATTAAAAAAAAAAAACTGCTAATAAATGTTAGTTCTCATTTTTTTTTTTACTTAGGAAGAATAAGCAATTTAATACTGTTTAAAATTTTTCCTTCCATTCAATTTAAAATATTCCATTAGATAGGCGTTGTATTATTTTTGGCGACTTTATCGCCTGTGGCGGTGAAATGGAAAAGTACCATTTTCTTCCCGCCATTTTAAATGCAGAAGATTAAAAATTTTGTTTGCCAATTCTAACGTTTTTTAAAAATACCATTAAATTAATTCAAATGAAGGTTAAGGCATCAACTTTTAATGTTAGAAAAAAAATCCTAAGGTAAATTTTTTAAAATGATTAATTTGATAAATATATTATAAAACAACTTTGAAATTTAAATTAATCTATAAAAGAATTAAATTCTCGTTTCAGTTTACGATAGCTTATATGAAAGAACAGTATTTCGAACAGAAAATTTCTTTAATCAAATTTTTGTCACTAAAATAGTATTTAATACAGAACATTTATTTTTTTTATTCGCTATGAAGTTTTTTTTTCTTCGATCAAATATAATATAGTTGGACAAAAATTAAGATTCTTGCAAATTTGTATCGATCTATTCAATGTATGCTTAATGAAGCTGATAGGTAAATATATTGAATGTATTAAACGAAAGTAAATTACAGCTTTGTTATAAAATTTATTAAAATGAGTTGTAGACAATTGAAGAATAATTTAAAGAAAAATGAAAGATTAATGTTAATTGTTTTTGTATTTTATACATTACGTAAACTTTATAGTAAGTAAATTTTTATAATGGATTTTAATTACATATTTTGCTTTACATGCAGTGGAAAATATACGGTGGGATAAAAGTGTAAGATTATTTGCAGTTTAATTTATTGATGCAGAAAAAAAAAATGCCTTGATACATTGTTCCTTTTCCACAATTGTATTTCACTGCTTCAAAATATCTTAAAGAATAAATAAACCCAAGAAGAAAAAAAAAAGCTATTTACAAATTTTCTACAGAAAGCAGAAAAAAGTTAAGCACACATTCAAAGTACATTTAAATACACATATAGCAATAACATGCGCGTGGACATCTTTGCACGTTGACGTCAGAAAAAGAATAGTGCAAAATATTCTAAAAGGAACGTTATAAAGAGGAAAAAAGAACATTGTTACAGTAGAACAGTTTTTAGTTCGTGTTCTTTTTTAACAAGAAAATGTATTTTAACTGGTTCCATCACAAATTAGTCTAGAAGAATAATGGAAGTGTTTTTCTTTTGCGTAAACTGTAAAACATCTTGTATTTAGTTGAAAATGAGCAGACGATATGACACCTGCCATTTCTCAAAATAACATCGATATATATATTTATTCTTCCAATCATAGTTTTGAAAGTATCATCTGATGTCCTCATTTGATTGTTTCATGTGAATAATGTTCTTTGAACTTGTGTTCAGAAACTTTATAGGTATTTTTTTTTCAGTTTAATATTTATTTATATATAGCATAAATAAATGTAAAACATTTCAGTTATGCAAAAAATTGCATTATATGTCAATGTGGTACATTAAACGTTGAAGCAATTTGAATTTCATTCAAATAAAAAAACGGCATTTATCACCATTTTTCAGTAAATACTTATTGATATTCTTCCGGGGTAATAAATTGCATACCTCTCTGTTGAAACATCAAATACATGATTGTTAATTATGTTTTTATTTAATCTTCAGTTTTTACAGCGCATATTTCTGTAACTAAAGCGCTCTCATTTTGTTTTTGATTTTCCAGAAGGCATTCTTTTTAAATTTATCTATCTTCTTCATATGACTAGAAAAAACGGGGAAAATTTAAGCAAACATTTCAGTTTAACTAACAGTATGCATATAATTTTCCTGCAAAAAATTAAATTTCATACTAAATCAAGAGTTTTAATTTTTCATTTTCTTCTAGATCAATCCAAGATAGGAGAATAGTATTGATCACTTTATTTCGAAGCAGAATTTACGAAACATGTATAAAAATAGCCAACGAATCCAAGATTTGTCCACTTAGTTTCCGTTGTTGAATCGGTAAAAATGAAAAAAAAAAGTTCTTCATTTTGCGCTTGTAGTAACATGTTTTAAAATTATGAATGCAAATTGCAAAGGAAATATTAACTAAAAAACTCCAACACTTTTCACACTTGAAAGGGAAACCATGTCGTAGTTCAAATGAAGTTTGAAGATTATCTAAGAAAATGTGATTTATACAATTTTACATTCGTTTTGAAGGCATATCGAATTCTAATAAATGATTTGTAGGTATCTTCAGAAACTTTAGTTGGATTCTTTTACGGTATACTTTCAACTAGGTCGGTAAAAATATTTTCATCTTTCGGTATGATGTACTAAATAAATAAAGTTTATAGACATACGAAACGTCAAATCAATCGCAGTCCATATTTCAAATCACAAAAGAAGGTTCAGTTAAAATTCATTGATATAGTAGGCAATTCTATTTAGTTTAAAGTAGGGAAAAAGTTGATCCATTAAGTTTATTCATTTACATCACAACAACAATATTCCACATGCATTAATAAAAGAAAAATGACTAAGATCATAATTCAACCCTCCTCCATAAAATTTTCACACTTTTTTTTTACTTCATCTGCTTTATCTTTTCGATTTATTGCGAGAAGAAAACATTTTCCATATAGATTTTTTCTCAGATTCCTGATTGTGGGGTTTCGGTCTTTCATCCACTAACCCTGTAGTTTCGCTGTCTCGGTGCTTCATGGATGAGCTTTTCCAGGCTTTTACCTCTTCATCAATTTCATCTTCATCAGAATCATCAAGGGTATCATGGGTTGGACTTGAGTGGCCAGAATCCCTATCCTCTATGCTGATCTTCAGGAGATCCAGAACATTCTGTTCAGGTTTTTCGATGTTCGAATCCCCGGGTAAGCCTGGCAGCTTATGATCATTCTTGTGGGTTTCTGGTTTATAATCTTCAGGTTCGAAGATATCGGGGTTGTCCAAGAACGCCTGGGCTAGATTTCTGCTGATCTGCTTTCTGATGGTCTTCTTCATCGACAAATGACGCTCAAGGTGTCTCATGTCTCGCTCGGTCAAAGTCTTGCTGGTGTATGTGTTGTAATTGCCATTTCGATTGTTGCTTTTGCGAGACTCATCCTTCGATTTAACATTCTCCTTTCCAAGATCGAACGCATTCTTTTTAGGGGAGTTGGAACTTTTGTTGACGATTTCATGCTTTTCGTAATAATCGGCTGGTAGTTCTTTGGTTTTCTTTTTGCTTCTAGGAGATTTGTCGTACTGGCATAAATCTTGGGTGTCGCTAGTGGATTTCTTCCGTGATGATGTGTTGGAGAAGATGCTTCTAATATGAGGAATGCTTCGTTCCATGGCCAGATAAGGAATAAATCTAAAAAGAAATATAGAAAAAAAATGTAAGGATTGGATATATATGTTTATCTTACACAATGCATAATTGTATTTTTACATATTTTTGTTATAAAAGGCAACATTTATATAAATAATCTATATATATCGGAGAAATGATGAGATTTCCGGAACTATTAGACTTGCAGACTTGAAATCTGACAGGCCTTTTGTTGATCAGAGATTCGCTAAGAACCGGTTTTTCGAAAATAAAATTCCGAGGGGGTTGCTGGTGCAATGTATACAAAAGTTCCCGTTACTGAACTATTACGTCTCCAGCCTTTAAATTTGGCAAACATGTTTCTTTAGTTGAGTAGAGATCCGTTAAGAACGGGTTTTGGGGAAATTGGCTCCCAAGAGGGGGAAATGGGCTACGGAGGCGTAAAAATATATACATTTCTGTTTTAGAAATTTATGACCTGTCCTTTTTAAATGTAGAGGTTGGGGGTTATAATAATGATTTTGCATATAATCCAAAGCTCAATGCTAGAGAGAAATTAGATATCAATAACTTAAAAACAATATACGGTCACACAACATCAAGGAATAATAGAATGAAGCTGGCGGGGAAGCTTGTATTTTTAATAAAAAAAAGAACTATTTAACTAAATTTAAAAAATATTTATGGAGGAAATTACAACTGTTGTCAACTTATGATCGATCAACTTCGCATCTGCATGGATATAGTAAAATAATGATAATATTCAGATAAAAAAAAGTCAAATAGAAATATTCATTAGTATTTTATGCTTATGGACTATACAGTGTTTTTAACTAGATAAAATTAAACATATCGACAGCGAATTTTCTCAAAAAATCCGAATTTATTAGATTTGTTAAAAGAAGCAAATAAAATTAGAGTAATTACTAAGTATGAAAACATAATCATATAATTACAATTAACTGGTATTAAAACACAATCTGTAAGAATAAAAATAATTTCAACTTTAAAAGGTTTCGAACACCTTAAACAAGAGACAAACATTTTAAAAGAAATAATGTTAAATACAATCACTGATGTCCTTTTTCACATACACATACCAACAACTGTATTTACATCTACTGCATTATTCCATAATAAATAAACAAATACTCTTACGCAATCAAGAAACAGAATTTAATTCTCGGAGAATAGAAGAATAAAGAACTTTACTTTGAGAGAAAAAGAATATGTATTCTTCATTAAGAATGAGCACTCCTAGTAACATACACACACGATTAATTATTTAGGTGGAATCTGAATAGGTTTCTCCTATTTAATCATCACCTTCACGAAGGTCGAATGAAAACAGGACATGAGGTTAATAAGCGTATAATCGGTCAATAAGGAGTGAAATCTAATGTTCAAGGTATTCCTAATTAAACTAAATCATCATAACAAAGACAAACCATCGAAAAATTCCATGATAATTATTTTTATGAAGAGAAGAAAAGGCAAAGGAAAAATAATTTTGTAAATGCGATCATAGACAGCAGCTGGATATTAGAGCAAATGACATCAGTATCATAAGAAGATTCATTTAAGAAGCGAGAGACGGTTGTTGTTTTGGGCTTGGCCGCGATATATATCAAGTGAGTTTTCTGTCTCAAATATGCTAGTCTCATTGATCCATTTAGGGTTATGTCTTCAACGAGAGTTTGAACAACAATTATTTTTGTTACGTAAAAATTTAACTCTCTGGCCTTCATAAACATGAATTCATTTGATTTTTTGGATTTGAGATACACGTTTGAAATACACGTATTTCTGGATTTTTAAATTTGGTTTAAATCTATCCTATCTGGAGAGAGAGATAGTTACAAAAACGTGGAGTGCAGCCTCAAGGCAACATCGAGTTAATGAGTTCTAAATTTATAGTACGGCAGCATATGTTAGGAAAAATGGAAGTTTCTGAAGCAATTTGGAAGCAATTCTGAAGTATATTTTATTTTTTGAAATAGCAGTTGGTCGTCAATTTTCGTAAATACAGATAGACGGATAACTAATTTCAATTTTCGACAAGTAGCAACGTCTAATTGTTTTCTTTGATACTTGTTCGTTAGAGTGTAGTGCATGATTACGTTATAAAATCAATTCTGTTAATTGGGCAGGAGATCGGACTATAGTATGTTGTCTACAGTCTACACCAGGAGTCGGCAACCTATATGGTACGTGGTACAATTCTCAGCGACCACTACAAATTAGTCAATTTTTGAGAGGATGGAAGTTGATTATTTTAGAATGGAACTTGTTGAATCAACATCTTGAGAATTAGGGAAAGAAACTGTACGGAAAAAGAACAAAATTTGGAAAATAACTAACGATAAATCGATAGCTATTTCAAAGTGTTGGATGTCATTGCTGAAGAGAATTACATGTCATTTGAAGGAAATCACATGTGCTCTTTGCTTTGCCGCATTGGTTATAAATGTATATGTGAAGAAATTTTTTCTCATATGAAAATATTTTGAGCCCACAAAGCATTGTTTAACAACAGAACATTCAGAATCGTGTGAAACTTAAGTCAAATATTCTACCCTTGATATTACGATATGAAGCAGAGCAGTTCAAGAACAAAGTTGACATAAAAAATTATTTTTTAAACTATATTGTAGGAATACTTACATTTTATGATGTTTATTTCTTATTTTAATAAATATCTTTTAAAGATCCGTAATACATAACAAATGCACAATTTAAATCTTTATTTAAGTTAAAGAAATAGCCAGATTTTACGTTACTTATTACCATAAAAAATAAACATCTTTAAATGATGCATAATTAATATATAACAAAATTCTAAATCTGTTTGGCTGACTTTTATTCCTTAACTTATCCTGTATTTGAGCGGGAATCGAATTGTTTCAAATTTTTCCAAAGTGTGGTACCCTGAATCGTATTGGTGGATTAGTTTGGAATACCACAGCTACAAGGTTTCCGACCCCTGGTCTACACTATGCTATAGGGCAGTGGTCTCCAAACTTTTTTGATTCACAGAACACTTAGAACTATAAGGTATTTTCAGAGAACCCCACTCCACACAGAAGAATATATCTAAAAATAATATTTAAAGCAAACCAATATGTTATAGGTGCTTCAAGTAAAGACAATTGAAAAAAGTATTGCATTGTGTGTGTGTGTGTAATTTTAGTATAATTTACTCATTATAATAATGTTAATTTGTGATCCAAATGCCACCCACCCGTATATTATATTCAATAACTGGGATATGTGCTTGCGCTTTTAACACAAACTATTGAAGTCATAATCTATTGAAACTATCTGGAGTCGCATTTCATGTTCTGAGTTTAATTTGTTTTTATATTTTGTTTTTGTAGAGCCACTTAAGGTTGAGAAGTATTTTTCACTCAAATAGATTGTTCTAAATGGCATTAAAATATTTATATATGTGCGAGAAATCGTGTGTATTTTACATAAAGCTGAAACTTAAAATTTAGGATATTTTCTTGCTTAAATTTAGATTTTATTGTTGAATCTGTTCATAAACACATCGATAAGTTGTTTCATCTCCTTCATTATATGTATTTTTTCCGTAGATGAAAAAAGGAGCATTTTCCTTTGAAAAACTATTCAGTTTTTCAAAACATAACATTAATGAGTATGATACTGTTCCGTGGAACCTGGGATTGTAAACAATAGAATATTCACAACCTAATTGGTAGTACATATAAAGAAAAATGTTTTAATATTCTTTTATGATATTATAATAAAAATTAAAAAGTATTACAAAACAAAGTTATTATGTATAAATAAATTTTTTTAGTTTTAATGACTGGGAAGAGCTTTAGATAATTGGGGTTATACGCACTTCGCAGAGAACACGAATTCATTTTCAATTCATTTATCATTTTCTTTTCAATTTTTTTACTGTGACTCGTGGGACCCCTTGTGGAACTCCAGGGTTCCACAAGGGGTCACATATTTTGAAGACCACTGCTATAGGAGGTTAAAAAAATTATTTACATTTACATTTGATATCTAACACATTTTGACTGATATATTATGTGTAGTGTCAGTTCGGTAAGTCGGAAAATTTATATTAAATTTTTATGTCTTATTGATAGCTTAAGTTAACCTAATTCAAGTGAAATAATAACGATTTAGGTTAAATGAGATTAATTCAACAAAATTTGATTATTAACTCATTTTCTTTAAAGAATGGAATGTAGTAAAGAAATAGTTATAGTTAATGAAAATTTTTCAAAGAGCGAGAGACCAAAACAAAATTTTCTATACTTCATGATGAAAAGGTAGTGTTATAACAACTGAAAGTAATTGAAGGCTAAAGCTAAAAAAATTGAGAAAACTATTACTATGTTAAGAAAAAACTATTAAAATTATTAATATGTTTAAAAATTAATTAAATAAAAAACACTACTTACCATTAGTCTTATAACAGGATAGTAAAATATTAAATAAAAAAAAAAATTTTCTTTTGACTGTATTGGGAAAATTTGAAACTAATAGCCTGTAACAGGAATATTTCGAAATATCTTATTGTTTTATTTTATGTACAATATAATTTTCTGACACCAAGGTTACCAAAAAATTAAATTGTTTTAGAATCATTCAGCCATTCAAAGTTTCACATTCGATGTCAAGGTTCCAATTATGCGGTCTTCCTCAATTTATATCAAACAGAGAAAAGAAGTTTAAGGCAGAAGAGGAAGTCATTTATGAACAAGCAACACACAGGTCAGTAAAATTATCAAAATTCACTACGGTCAAATCCTACACTTTTTAGCCGGTATCACAAAATCCATTGGAAACATTTGATCATAATTTGATGTATACCACTGGAAGGTGATTGTATTCCTACAATAGTGAAACAAACTTAAATTCCTTCCAGGTAATTTCAAGACCATTTATGGATTCAAAACAAGCCAAATTTGACAAATTACTTCCGTTAGCCATTAAGTAGGTGATCTTTTAACTCCTCTGCATAAGCACGATTAATATTCCAGTCAGAAACTGACCGTTCGAAATAAAAGACAGCATCAAAAACGATGAACCATATTTTGACACTGGAATATTCCACATTCTAAACAATGCTATCCAGTGTGCCATAATAAAGATAGCTCCGTGCACCTACATACACAGATACCTTTCATTGTATTCGAGACGGCTATCTATAGCAGGACCTTGGTCAAGCAGAATGAATTATAAAAAAGCCCCCTCACAGAGTATCATAAATGGAAAAAAGCTGTTATTCAATCACTTGAAAGGTCAGCTCAGCAAGTCGTGTTATTTTATTTTTTCATAATTCAACCTATCTTGCATCTGCAACCGGTTTTAAAAAGCTATTGGGCAGCCTGGGGGAATGTCTTTAAGTCGACATGCTCTGTTAAACTCCCTTCTTTTTCCTCTCTCTAATTATTTTCCCTCTTTAAAAATGACTTTTCATTTTTTTTCGCCACTTGATTTTTGTAACTTAATTCCGGAATCGTTGCGATGTAATTTATGATTAATGTGTTTCGGAAATTAACCGTTGTGTTTCTATTTTCGTTACATGGGAAATGACCTTTCTCTTTTTTTTTCCTTCTGCTAAGTGGACAAAGATTTTTTTTTTTTAGTTTGTATAAATACATTGTGTTCCAGTAAGGTAGATGGTATCACAAAATCACCATCCAGAGCATTTCCTTTGTACAAACCACTGTGCACTCAAAGCAGAAATTAAGCAAAGAAATATGAATTATGCTTTTTATTTAAACACTAATTCAGTTAGTTTCTTGAAGCAATTGCCCATAACGATATTTTTTTCTTATACAAGTTCTCGTAAAGCTTTTTTTAACCTTTGGAAATGAACTTTATATATATGCGAGTCAATTCCCCCCCCCCTCCCCATTTCGCTGGGTATTTTATGATACTGTGTTATGACTGTATATTGTTTAAATTTATTGATATCTAAGGTCCTAGAACTGAGTTTTCGATTGTATTCAAAAACAATCCTATAGCTCTCAACTCTTGATTTTAAAAGGACAAGACTGGAATTTCTAAAAGCAAATTTATCTTTTACTCCCCTGTAACAATCCCCTCTTCTGAATGATTCTACAGAATCCCATTCTTTTAGTGGATTTCTACTTAACAAAAGCAATACGATCTATAGGTCTGATAGTTAAGAAACGGATTTTTTTTTTACTTATAACGCCTCAGCCCTCCTCTTTGTCCTCCAGGATTCAATTTATATATATACTAGCTGTTACCCGCCCGCTTCGCTGGGTATTTCATGATGTTTTATAAATTTTTACTGCTTATATATATGTATAAATTATTGATATCTAAGTCCTAGCATTAAGAATTCGATTGTATTGAAAAATATACTTATACCTTTAACTGTCGCAAAAAAAAAAAGGCAGAATCCATCTGATTTGTATTTTCTAAAAATCTCTAAAATTGAAGTATAGAATGATATTTGCTCTTTCGTAACCCAAAAACCAAGTGGATTCCCGCAAAACCAATTTTCGGTGGATCTCTACTCCGTAAATTGAACATGCAAGCCAAATTTCAAGTCTAAATCTAATAGGGAAAAAAAAGAAGTTTTACTATCAATATCCCCGTAATCCCGTTGAGAGCCGTTTTCCAATATAACCGCTCTTAGAGGATTTCAATTCAACAAAAGAAAAATGCAAACCAAATTTCATTATTATAGTGCTTGTAGCTCGAAAAAAGTAATTTTTTTTGTCAATACGTCCCAGTTACCCCTGCACCCCCCTAAGAACTTGATTTGCTTAAAATACATTCTTAGTGGATCTCTATTCAACAAAATAAACATGCTTAACAAATTTCAAGTATATGGATCTAACAATTAAAAACATTTTTTTCTGTAACTCCTCTTGACCCCTCGCAAACATCCTTAGGGGTCAATTTTCGTTTTACTCTTTGTTAGAGGAACTCTATTCCATGAAAGGAACATGCCTACCAATTTTCAAGCAGGATGATCAATTAGTTTAAAAATGGAAATATTTATCGATTACGCCTCTTAAACTCCCGAAAGTAAACTTGGTAGTTGACATTCGCAAAACCCATTTTGTAGCGGTTCTCTACTTTACGAAAGGAATCTGCTCATCAAATTTCAAGACTGTACGTCTAACAGTTTAAAAATAGGGATAATTGTCTATAACGCCACTTGAGCCCCCGCAACGCTACTTCTGAGTCTGTTTTCACAAAACCCATTTTGTAGGGGAATTGCACTCTATGAAAGGAATCTGCTTAGCAAAATTTGAAGACTGTGCGTCCAATTAATTAAAAATGCAAAAAAATTATCAATAACGCCCCTTGAACCCCCGCAACCCCACCTAGGGGTCGATTTTCACAAAACATATTTTGTAGTGTATTTCTATCCTATGAGAGGAATCTGCTTACCAAATTTCAAGACTGTGAGTCTAATGGTTTAAAAATAGAAATAATTATTTATATCTGCCCTTAACCCCCCGCAACACCCCTTGGTGGTCAATTTTCTTCAAACCCGTTTTGTAGCGGATATTTACTCCATGAAAGAAACATTTCTACCAATTTTCAAGCAGCTAGGTCAAGTAGTTTAAAAACGAAAATATTTATCTATTACGCCACTTAATCCCCCGCAACGCCACTTAGAGGTCTGTTTTCACAAAACCTTCTTATAGTTGATCTCTACTCTATGAAAGAAATCTATTCATCAAATATAAAGACTGTGCGTCTAATATTTTAAAAATGGAAATAATTATATATAACGCCCCTTAAGTCTCGCAACGCCACTTGGGGGCAATTTTCACGAAACCCATTTTGTAGCGTATCTCTAGCCTATAAGAGGAATCCGCTTACTAAGTTTCAAGACTGTACGTCTAATAACTTAAAAATCGGAATTTATAACGCCCCTTAAATCCCCCGCCCCCGCAACACCCCTTGGGGTCAATTTCCCCCAAACCTGTTTTGTAGCGGATATTTACTCCATGAAAGAAACATTCCTACCAATTTTCAAGCAGGTAGGTCAAGTAGTTTAAAAACGAAAATATTTATTTATTACGCCACTTAAGCCCCTGAAACGCCACTTAGAGGACTGTTTTCACAAAACTTTCTTATAGCTGATCTCTACTCTATGAAAGAAATCTATTTATCAAATATAAAGACTGCGTCTAATAGTTTAAAAATGGAAATAATTATCTATAACGCCCCTTAAGTCCCGCAACGCCACTTGGGGGGCAATTTCCACGAAACCCATTTTGTAGCGTATCTCTACCCTATGAATAGGAATCTTCTTACTAAGTTTCAAAACTGTACGTCTAGTAACTTAAAAATCGGAATTTATAATGCCTCTTAAACCCCCTTGCCCCCGCAACACCCCTTGTGGGTCAATTTTCCCAAAACCCATTTTGTAGCGGATATTTACTCCAGGAAAGAAACTTACCTACCAATTTTCAAGCAGGTTGGTGAAGTAGTTTAAAAACGGATATATTTATCTATTACGCCCCTTAATCCCCCCCAACACCACTTAGAAATCTGTTTTCACAAAACCTGTTTTATAACTGATCATTATTCTACGAAAGGAATCTATTTATCAAATTTAAAGACAGTGCGTCAAATAGTTTAAAAATGGAAATAATTATCTATAACGCCCTCTAAGTCCCTGCAACGCCACTTGGGGGTCGATTTTCCCCAAACTCTTTTTGTAGGGGATCTCTACTCTCTGAAAGGAATCTGCTTACCCAGTTTCAAGATTGTACATCAAGTAGTTTAAACATGGAAGCAATTATTTATAACGCCCCTTGCGTTTCGAATTTCGGAAAATCCGTTCTTAGCTGACGTCTACTCTATGAAAGGAACATGTCTACCAAATTTCAAGTTTGTAGGTTGAATAGTTCCGGAGATATCGTGATTAGTCAGTCAGTCAGTCAGTCAGTCAGTGAGTGAGTCGCTTTTCTCCTTTATATATATAGATACAAGTCAAAATTCTGTACTAAAGAGAGATGAATAATCAATAATAATCAGAATTAAAAAAAACCCCGAAATTATAAGATAAACCAGACATAAGATTTTAGAAAGGATATATTATTAGAAATTATAAAATTAATAGAATTTAAAATGAAAATATAAAAATATGGATGCTACAGTATTATAAACATTGCTGACTTAGGACAGCTAAAATAAAAAATAATTCATATAAAAGTGGGGTTGAACATGTTTTTTGGCCAGCCAACATTCCCCCATTCTGTTAATCATACTGAGCAAAAACCTATTGAAAATTATGGATAGAATATCAGAATCCATTTCAAGAAAAAGGTAACTTACTTAAAAATTGCATTCAAAAATGCAGAGCCCACGCTAAATCTGAGTACAATGAGCAAGTTATTGCTAGATTCTGGACCGAAATGCAAATTTAAAGCACTGGAATGGCTGAACAGAAGTACTTAAAAATGTATGAAAAGAACATAAACAAAAAATTAAATAGTGTATAAATACTACCATTACTTGAGAGACATTAGAATTGTAAATGTATTTAAATATTTAAAAAAATACTACGGTTAAAATAAAACTAAGAGAATAAGTAATTTTATCTAATATTAGAATATGGAGGTAACTATATCTATCTAGGAAATATTTATAGTAATAATCTATTAATAATCTAAGGAATTTTAATCCTTACTTCCTTACTATTTAGAATTTATTTATTCAAGTAACTATCAAAAAATTAATTAAGTATTTTCAATTAAGCAATAATTAGTGATATGTTTATAGTTTTTTTTATTTTTCTGATTTTTTTTGAAACAAGAAATCTATTGCGTGTTGAATAAATTATTATTATTAATAATAATATATATAATATACTCTTCTGCTTTGCAAGAGTATCATTATGAAATTGAAATTAGTATTCAGAAGTCTTATACTGATGTATATATATTCCATTATAATAATAAAAAAAAAATAAAGCGAGAAATGAGAAAGTAAAAGTGAGATGTAACTGTATTCTATACTTAATGCCTAAATCCTTACTCAAATTTGATTTAAAATACAGTATCCCAATTAAATGCTACAATAAACGTTGTGCAACAATACATAATTCTTCTTCGACTACTTCTGAAAATAATTTTTATAAAGCTAGAATGAGAGAGAGAAGGTATTCCGCAAGAAAACGTACTAATAGAATAGAATAGAATAGAATGAAGAGAAATGAAGTAAGAATGTAAGGTAAATCCTCAAAAATAATCTTAGAAGTAAAGTGATGATTGTTCGAAATTGAATTATTTTGTCACATGTATTTAGTTACATAAAACTATCTAACCGATTGCAAATGTCAAAAAAATAAAACAAAAAAAAAAAGAAAAACATTTTGTGGTACGATTTAAATTATTTTGCTGAAAACATCAATTTTTCTATTTTAAAAAAAAAACTCTTTGATATTTTCTACTGCAGAAAGATTTTAAAAGACACTTCTTTGAAATCTAATTTCACACACAGCTTCCTTTTCTGCGAAAATTAAAAATCCGAACAATACCTACTAGTGCAGAGTTGAGAAAGGTCACTGCCATTGGCTCGTTCGATTGAAGAAAGTGAATGCAATTGGCGGAAGTCTTCACACTGCATTACAGCAATTTCCCGCCTGTCAAAATTCTTTTTTTGTCAACTAATTTAAGAACCTTTATTACAGTCGATTCAAGTTTCGTGGGTAAAAAGGAAGAGTTCTTTCTCTCGCTCCTTTTGCCTCTTGAAAGTGATTTTGCTCAAATAGTTAGGCCTTGCACTTTTTTTTTTTCTTCTTCAAGCTTGGACGAATAGATGAGGAAATAAGGTCAGAATGAATGAAACCAAGTGGTTATAAGAAATGCTTTTTTTTTAAATCTGGGAACACAAGAATTTTTTTCCTAACTTTAATACATTAATATGAATAAGAGTGGATCGCGATTATATGTAGAAAAAAAAAATATTGTCAATAAGAACCTATCTGTGTGAAAAAGATGCTCAATAATATGGAAATTAGGAGAAAAATAATTTTAAAAAAATGATTTCATAAGTTAACATTAACACTAAGAGATTGAATTTTCGAAATAATTAAAAATGATTTAATTTCAGTTAGATGACTTTAGACACGAAATAAAATTATTCCTTTACAGTATAAATAGCCAAAAATGAGGACAATTGAGAAATGAGTATGCTGCAGTTTTTCTCAAACTGCGGAGCGTGCCCTCGTAGGAGGCGTGATAACTGTACGAGGGGGGCACGAGCATATAGAAAAGTCGAAAACAAAAGACTATTTAAAAAAAGTTATTTATTTTCTGAAAGTAAACAGACAAAATACATTCTGACATAATAAAAAAGAAATACACATTTACACTGATATAATACACTTATAAATGTATCAGTACTACACAATGTATTTTACAATTAATTTAACAATACTAAGTTGAGAACAAGTTTAGTTATTACAAGTGACTCAATGGGCTTGTCACATATAAAATTACAAAAATTAACACTTATCTTGATAATTTGTACAGCTTATAATTAATCCCTTTAACTGGCGATTAAAAGATACGTGATTTGCTCCTCAATGCCACCGTTTTCCACGTAGGCATGCGTATGTGATGTATTGGAAAAAAGGGATAATTAAGAAAATCCTCTGAAATAAGTAAATCCTTCACAAACACGATCAATGTCTTTTTATTGCATTCCAAAGCTTTCAGGATAATTTTATGAATTGCAGTGCGCAGAAAAGATCGTGCTTCGGAAAGACGTATATATACGTCCGGGGCAATTAACGCTGTGGCTGAGCGAGATGCATATACACGCCGGTGGCACTTAAGAGTTTAAAGTCGCATTGTAGTTTCAGTGTCAAAGTATAGTATTATTGAATTCAATACATTGTTATTGTATGGAAGGGGGGGGCGATGGAAATTATGATTGAATATTGGGTCACAAATATTGAAAATTTGAGAAGTACTGGAGTACTGAGTAGTAAATAGTACAATGTGTATTGCAACATTTCATAACCCCAGTTCTCTCATCCCGCTGCGTCGATTCAGTCCGATCCAAGCTTTTTCCGTCTTCCACTTTATCCTGCGTTGTCATTTTGACAGTAAATATCTTTTAAAAATTAATACTGAAGAAGCTGCTAAAAATTTCTGAATTTTTTTTCTCTCGTAACTGTTTAATAGGTATCCTCTAAACGCCGTAAATGTCAAAAAGTACTACAATACCCTTTTCTTTTACAAAAATTATTTTGACTTTTTATCCCATTAAAAAAATACACACAAATACTTACATTTCACCCCCTTGTGGATATACTTAATAATAAAACTAAATTTTATTTTAGTTTTCCCTTCATCTATATTCAAGAGAACATGTTTTCTGCAAAGGTAGGTATTGAAATTCTGAAATTTCTTTTTTCGATTACCCTTAAAATATACATATACTGACGTTCAATCTTAAAAAGGAGCATTAAAATAATATATGGGACCCTAAATAGGATTTCAAGACTTCTATCTACAAAATATTTAAAAGGTAAAAACTTTGATGAAATAGTTAACCTAGAACACTTATGATTTTTTTAGAACATAATGCAATTTAAATAAAAACCATGGATATTGAAACTTCTGTAATAATTAATTTTAAAATTCGCTATGAATTTTTAACAAATAAAATTGTTCTTCATTGATATTTAAATTTGCTTTTTTCAAATAAATTGACCAAACATATGAATAAATTAATCGATCTCAAAATTGAATCCATTCTAGATAAAAGTACTAGATATACTACTATGAAGTTCTACAGTAAAATCCATTCCATTAAGTAGTCAGGTCATTAATTCCAGAAGAATCCCTAACAGTTTCAGGTTACTTTTAAAGGAATCTTCAAATTTAATTAAATCGAAATCTAAAGCTTCGAAAAATAAAGAATAATAATGTTAGCAAAAATTTTGACTGAATAAAAAAAAAAGGGGGGGGGGGAAGAGGAGAGAAGAAAGAAAGGAAGAAAATTTTATGACCAGATATATCCCAGAAGTAAATGTTACTTTGGAGCTTACATAGACTTAAAAATTACATGAATTCAATAAAATTTATCCTGAGAGAACAAATCTTAAGTTATTCTCTCAGACGATAAATTTCATACAAAAAGAAAAAAAGAACTTGTTTAGAAAAAGGAATAAATATCAAAAGAGATTTGTTTTGGTTGATTTACGTTATTTCCGCACATTTAAAGAACAAATATTATTTTGAAAAATTAAACATTGCTTGTAATTTTTTGTACTTTATACCTTTAATTATTATACAGAAATCTAATTTTCAGACTCATTGTTATTTCTTTAATAATGAAAAGAACGAAATTTTTTCAAAGAAAAAACGTCTTTCTTTTTTGTAATCTGAAAATAAAATTTCAAAATTAAAAAAAAAATCAAATTTTTCTAAAAATCGATTTAGTAGTGTAATTTAACTAAAGCTTAGTATAATTTAATTACTAGAGTTAGTTTGATTTTATATTTACGCAATCGTTATTTTAAGCTGAGCCGCAGCTATTGTGTTACGAAACCCATCATAGTGTATAAAGGTGAATTTTAGTTCAACCAACACAATTTTCTTTTTTGAGTGTTAATTTTTATTTTTTCTACGATTCGCAATAAACATTTTAAACTAACCATCAACTTGGTAGGGTTAAATGAAATGGAAATCTTTTGTGTGAACTAAGGTTCACAGTTCCATTGAATGAGTACAATAACACTATGGGACAACAATACTTTTCGATTTGAAGGTTAAAAGTATTTGGGACTATTCATAGACTGTGAGTGTTTTTCTCATCGTAAATTCTATACAATGGGATGAAATGCACATTTTTTTTTTTTGGTGAAAATTTACACTTTCCAGATCATTAAGAATGGGCATGAACTGTCTTAACCTAGTATAGTTGTTTTTACTTTCTTCTTGTAGACGCACTGTTCAGGGTATGCTGTCAACCAGATCGACGTGATTCATGGTTTTGATGTTATATAAATAAATGGAAAAAGTCATTATCCCATTTGGATAATAGTTAATTATTGAGATATGATGACTACAGCAGAAAATGCTTATAATTAAAGTAAGTTTAATACTTAAAATATATTAAAACCATCGTTAGAAAGCCATATAAAAATATTTTGTTAAGGAAAATTGTTTGGAAAGCATAATAGACTAAATTTATGTGACGTCATAGTCACATGATGAATCAATTACGTGTGTTTCCTAAAATCTCTTCATTCGTTTTGGGGTTACCAACTTTTGCTTTTTGCAGTAACTTTCTTTTAATAAGTATATATTTGTCAACAAGAATAACGCATATAGGCAGACAATATTGATACGAATTTTGTGTAAAGAATACTTAATAAGTGTAAATAACATATATTTGGATGTATAATACTGTAATATTACTCCGTGTGGTATTTACTTTATGTTAAAATTTTAATATTTGCAAGCAACGCCGTTCCTTACATTATAATGGCGATTCAATGGAAACTTGGAGAAATCTTGGCGATAGAGCCAAGTTGGCATAATTTTTGCTGACCAAGTTGACGACCCTATTTGGTGAGTTCGTGACCTATGGATTCTTCTCGAAATTAGTGAAGAAATCCAGTAATTTCACGATTTTTGACGCAAGCGGATCTTTTTCGGAGGATCCGTGACACCTATAAAGAGGGAGACGCTCCCCGAGACTGAGTTAGTATTGTTTTGACTAGCGGTTAGTAGACTTGTTTTCACCATGAAGAGTCGACTAGCGATTAGCTTGTCTATTGAGTAGAACGAGTAGTGCTTGTGAATAATCTTTTACATACGTGTATTTTAGACTCTGATAGTTGTGTCTGAGAGCTGTAGAGGGCGTGAAGATCTTCTGATATTTATTCTGCGAATTTTGCTACCGATCCTGAATTTCAAGGATTGATTTCTCGACAATAAGTTTCCATCACTCCTACAGAACTGTCTTGTACTTTCCCGAAATCCTCGAACCCCGATCAACGTAAAAATATGTATTTAATTAAAAAAACTTTTTGAAGATTCTTAATATTTGAACATCTTTACCAAACAACCCTATTTGAAATTTCATCTAAATGTTTCAAGTAAAAGATCAAATATAAGTCTAATGTGAGTTTTGAATTCAATGGAGAACACGTGATTATATTTATCATGTGACCGTCATGAATTTAGCCCAATAGGTTGACATGATATAACTCACAGATTCTGTTCAGTTTAGTTTTACTTACAAAAATAAAGTAAATTTTTTCTTAATATCAGTAAGTTTTTTATAGTTTTAACTCGCATGAAATAAATAAGATAATTATTAAAAAAAGATTTATATAGAAAATATTCGTCGCATCAATTTTTATTCTGCTTCGGTAGCATGAGTGCTGGTTGAATTTTTTTCAAATTTTACGTTTCTTTTTGAATAAAGTTAAGGGGAAAAATTCTTCGCTGTCGTAAGTGATAAAAAACTGATAACAAAAACTATTTAAAAAAAAAAATTGCATTTAGTGAAATTAACATAATTTAAGACTATTTTCATAAATATTTTTTCACTAAATTCATTTATTAACCTTCTAATATCCTTACAGTAAAGTTAAGTAGAATCTAACTATTAAAAATCCACATTTTGTTGCTCAAATGAAATTGAAAGGCTTTTTTACAAATATTTCTTTTTTAATTAACTTATATTTAAGGCTTCAAAGACCTTTTTTAAAGCTTATAATGCGTTGCACCTTATTCGTCAAAGAAATTATTTCAATGCGTACGAATTGGAGGAAAATAATTACAAATGTGATAATTAATTACGTAATTAATTATCAAAGTAAATAATAACATACAAAAGGGAACATATAAAGGAATTCTTTCAATATTCAAATAAGAAGTTTTAGATAAATGTAACAATCGAAAACCTAATGACTTTTCTGATCTTCAGACCTTATTTTTCATTTCTTAAAGATAAAAACTCAGCAACATGATGCTAAGCTAACATGATAGAGTATCGCATTATCTTAAGCCATGTTAATCATGTTGTGGATTAGTCTCGTTATTGTAACCCCAATGTTATTTAAAATTTGCGATAAAATATCGCGCGTTATAGATACCATTTTTAACTACACAACATTTGTGCATTACAATATGTTATAGTAAATATTTGATTTTGTTTGCCACCGTATTTACTCGAATCTAAGCCAGCATCGATTCTAAGCCACACCCCCAATTCTCTACACAGTTTTGAGAAAAAAATAAAAACTGAGTACAAAAAAAGAGTCCATTGATTCCGATACTTAAGAAATTTAAAAAAAAATTAATGAGAAATAATAAGAAGTTAATAATTAATTTATTTTACCAGTATTAAAAACTCTTTGAAGCACATACACGAATCTGTAATTTATCTAACCGTCAGTATCACGATACGAAAATCATTCGTCACTCCCATTGCCACAACTGACTTCGGAATTGGTGCGGCGTCACCATTTTCTCACAAGATGTCATCTTATGCAACATTTTTTTTAAAGGAATGAAAAATAGAAGAAAATTACCGTTGAACATTTACAAGCAAAATTATATTTTTTTACGCCATCAACGTATATTTGTTTCATCCGTGACAAATTTTTTGTGGCCGCTGCTGTGTTTCCGTTTTTTTTTCCTGCATATAAAATTGATTCCCTTTTCATATTTGCGTCATGGTAAACTCGTCTTGATGCTATTTCCGATATCTTTAATGTTTAGGTGATTAAAAAAAGAAAGCGTATACAAAATTTTTCTAAATATGAGCAGACAACGATGTTTAGGATAGACTGAATCCTGCAGATATACTGCGGAAAAGTCATCGATACAAGTGGCCAAAAAGGAACGGTTAAAATTTTCCCTTTGAAAGGGGCGGAAACTCAATTTTCCCCATCCAACAAATGTTTTGTCTTCGATTCTAAGTAGCATCTAATTTTCAGTAGCATTAACACTGGAAAAATAGTGCGGATTAGATTCGAGTAAATACAGTATTTAAAAATGATCAGATTTAGATTTTTTTTTGTTAACTATTCTACTTATTATCTTAATTGGATGAGGAAACATATATTGTTGAATATATGGCAGTTTTAAGGCAGAATGATATTTATAGATAGGAGGAAACAACTCATTCACTCACTCACACGTTCACGCACTCACTCAATCACTCACCCATAAACTTATTCATTCACTCACCCATCACGAGATCGCCGGAACGATTAGTTCTAGAGATTTGAAATTTGGTAAGCATGTTTCTTTTGCTAAGTAGAGATCAAGTAATAATGGGTTTTACGAAAAACGATTCCTTGGGAGAGGGGTACAGACATTATAGAAAAAACATTCCCCTCTTTGAACTTTTACACCTACAGTCTTGAAATTTGGCAAACATGATATTTTTGTTGAATAGACATCCGCTAAGAACAGTATTTGCCGAAATCAACTCCCAAGGTGGTTAAGGGGACGCATAAATAAAAAAATTGCCGGCCGTTTTTGAATTACTAGACCTATAGAATTGAAATTTGGAAAACATATTTCTTTTGTTGAGTTGAAATCCGCTAATGGGTCTTACAGGCCTTACGTCTCCTTAACGGGGATTAAAAATAATAATACTCTTCCGTTTCAGAAATTCGTTCAGTCCTTTTCAAATCAAGAGGAGAGGACTATAAGAACGGTTTTCAATACAATCGAAAGCTTAATATTAAAAGACTTAGATATCAATGTCTTAAAAGCAATATATAGTCATATACAACAACAAAAATACCCGGCGAAGCGGGAGAGTAACGGCTAGTATTTATACTGAAGAAATTAAATAATATATAAAAAATGTAATAAAAGAAATAAAGTAATTTTTTTAAAAAAATGCGTAATATTAAAGGTGGATCGCAACAAAATACAAAGAAACAAGTACAGTAAAATCCCTCCGGCGTATAGCGCGAGCTCTTAACAAAAAAACAAAAAAAAAAAAAAAAAAAAAAAAAGATTGAAATTTGCGGGCGCGCTTTATACGCCGGGTATAAAAATGATAATTTTAAATATAGAAAAAAGAATGAGCATAAAAAAATTAGACTTCTACATACATCGAAATATTGTTAATTTAAAAGGAATGATATATCATATGATCTTAAAGGGTTGTAATACTAGAAGTATACCATTTTCTCAAAAGGCTGGAATAAAACATCTAATTAATGACTTCAAAATATAAGAGCACTGCATACGTACATTTCAGGTTTTTTTGGTATAAAAGGGGGTGGCGTTCTATGGCGAATATACCTAAAAAGTGAAAAACGCAGCTTAAAAGTATAGATGCGAGTTATATACAATAAAAATCGCTTAATACGAAATTGAAGGGGGACTTAAATATTTTTTCGTGTCAAAGGATATTGCAATAGAAAACATATATTTAAAAAATTAAGTTTATTAGAGTACATTTTATATGAATGTATATAATAAAATATGAATGTATTTAATAAAAATCCTCGAAACAAAAACATTCGCCGGAACATAGTAAAATTTAATACAAAATAAAAACAGAACATTTATTGAGTTTTTTAAAAATAATCTGGCATTTTTCTTCGGATTGTCTCTTTTAGCATCAAACTGTCGGCAAAGTGTTCGATGTCGTCTATTTTATTATTCTTTTCACCTTTGGAATGTGCGTCTAAATAACTGCGCGTACTTTCCATGATGTTTCTCATTTCGAATGACGGTGGGAACAGGAGCTCCACTATTCATTTCAATTTCGTCGTCGGAATCTGCATCAATGATATTTTTTGAGCTTTGAACGAACTCCGAAATGTCTTTACCTGTCATAATTGGGGCTGTACACACATTGTCATCACCTACTGCAACGAATTCTTCCGAAGATTCAGTAGTGCAGTCCAAAAATACAGAATTTTCCTCAAACATTTCACTAAAAGTGTCGGCTCGTTCCAATAACCTCCTTTTCTAGAAGGGAAATCTTTTCATGTTAAGCGATTTTAGTTTCGTGTTAAGAGAAAAAAATGCATAGTAGTTTGTTGGGACCGTTGTATTATTTCGTTTTAACCGATATTTCGTCTAAAGTGTTTTTCTATTAAATGTATTTCACTGTATATACGGCGGATTTTACGCGGTAAGATATAAACAGAGATCTTCAAAAATGCCCTCCGCTAAAACCTCGAAGTAGAAAAGTAAACAGTCCCTGATATTAAAATCCAAATGAAAAAAAAATTACTCCTAGCGATGGGAACGTGAATTGAATTCATTGTTCTATTAATTTGCGGCACAGTAAGAAACTGGCGGGAAGCTTTCTTTGTCTTCGGCATCAAAGGTTGTTGCTTCGGCCAGGATTGATTAATGAAAACTCAGATGTCTATTACTGATAGATTTGATGCTGGGTATCATCATCTTTTCTATTCAGGAGTCGGGAGGGCAATTAAAAAAGTATACCGTCACAGTTGACTGAAGACGAGAACTTTAATAGCATCCCTCTTCCCAGGTTTCCGAGAAGAATATTCAAAAAGAAAATTCCATTAGGGGTACTCATATGGGCTCGGCTTCTAATACAAAGAGAAAAAGAAATAATAAAAAAATTATTAAGAAATAAGAAGAATGTTCCCATGGAGTACGTATTGTATTCTGCATGTGTAATGGATACCTTGAACTCTTAAAAATAAAAGACATTTAATTCTGAAATGGAAGAAATTTGATTCCAAAAAAGGAAGTAAATTTGATTTCAGAATTTTTTGAGTTGTTGATTGTTAATTTTTCGAGTTAGCCGGCTGGGTGGCGTAGTTGGTTTGGTGCTGGCCTTGTACCCCCCGGTTTTGCGGGTTCGACCCCGGCCCAAGTTGGTGGATTTTCATGATGCAAAAAACCGACTGCGTCCATGTCGTATGATTATGCGGTATGTAAACGATCCCTTAAGTGCCAATTTCGTTAATGTTCTATAGCAAAATTAGATTCCTAGTACGGTTTCGCATTGTCAGAGCTTAGATGCCTCCCTCTGGAGAGGAAACTGGACGTTTAACTTACTAGAGGTATTGGTATACCACCTATATGGTGCAGCACTAAAAAGAGGTACTCCTGGGGAACGTACTAGGTCTGCAATGGTAAAATATAAATTCACAGCCCCATTTGGAAAAAAAATCGAGTTAAAAGCAATAATTATCTTTCAAGAAATACAATTTTTAAAAAATATTTAGCAACGTTTAAGAAAATTGAAAAACAAAGATTGTAGCAATGACCTATCCGCGAGGTCGCTTCTAAAACTCGGTCCCCCCCCCCGTCCAGCCAAACAGGCACTTTGTGCTAGAACAACTCCTATTCGAAAATTAACGTCCCTATTAAACAGCATATAAATAGTCAGTGTGGTAGAGAATAGTTTTTTGTGGGAACAATATCTCTATTAGAAGCCTAGTGGTCGAGTGGTAGATTCTCACGCTTCCACGCCGCAGGTCCGGGGTTCAAATCCGGGCTGGGCCTTTCATCCCTTCAATGGGTCGATAAATGAGTACCAAGCTTTTTTGGGAACTGAACTGAGGGGGGTTTCGCGTCAGACTGACCACTTGACCGAAACATTTGCACATGCACCACAGCGCCTAAGGTCACGTTTACTGAGATAGGCACAGTAGCCCTTGGTCTTTACAGGTCCCTTAGTCCCCACAGGTCTTTCACGGTAACGTATATAGTTCAAAATTCTTTCGAATATGTTTGGGAAAAACATTCGATGATTAAAATTCTTCGGATTAGGACCTTACTGAGGCCGAGTCGAGAACGAGACGAGGCTCTCCCCCCTCCGAAGCCTTGGGCCTGAGCCTAGTTGGCCCATGACTTAAAATGTTCCTGATTGCAACAACAGGAATTTCTTTAGATGTAGTAATTTTATATTATTTATTTCAAGAATTAAAATAAATGTAATGTTGATATCACAAACTGAGCTGCAAATCAAAAACTCATGAAAGTAAAAAGATTAAAAAAAATTATCTACTTTTTATAGTTAAAAACCTAAAATTCCTCTAGGAATTATGTGAAATTTATGTTACTCTATTAGTGTTTTTCCAATTAAAAACTCTACTATTTCTTTGATGAATTCTGAATCATTTTAAGCTCCACATTTAAACAATTTTCATCACAATTTAAAACTCAGAAATTCCATATTAATGCATAACAAGCAATTTAATAATAATTTTTTTTTATTTACCATGTTTTTATACACATTTTCATGCATTGTCATCCACTTCTGAGCCATGGTCCAAATTTCAAGTCTCTAGCTCATCGGGAAGTTAGTTTAAAATCAATTACAAAATTCCACCCGGACAGACGTACAAGAAAGCTAGTTAATTAAAAGATGGTAATAAAAAGCCATCGTCATTAAGAAAAAAAAACCCAATATAAATTACTTATTATAAAGATTTTATTCGAAATTCCTAAATATTGTTCTAGAAGAAAATGCCTACGTGGGCAATAAAGAGATACATGTAAAATATGACACTTTTTCCAATAAAACATTTTGGAAGAAATCAACTCATCTGAGAAACAAACGGCAATTGTTTAAAAAAAGATCTAGATCACACAGTAACTTCTCAGATATTTTCATTGTTTTCGCCAATAGATAACAAAAACCGCTAGACTTACGAAAAAAAAAATTATAATTTGGTGTCATAGAAGCAGATGTTTATACCGAGATTGGTCTAGATTCGTATTCGGGAAACAATGGAGTTGTTTTATAACATGTTTCTTGAAATTTTGTAAACTACATCACTGGTAGAAGTTTTAGAGGTAAATCTGGATTAATCCCTGTCAAAGAGTAAAATTCGATTTTTATTGGTGGTTTTTGGATTTCACGGATCGATGATCATCTTTCTTATGAAAACAAGAGTAGACACTCTGAAAAGAGATTAAGGATAGTTTCTAAAATAATTTTTTCGCACTTTTACTTGATATTCCATAACAATGCAGTTGTTTCGAAAAAAAAAACCCCATCTCATCCGTATTCATGTTGTTTTGTGCTCTTATACATGAGAAATCAAATCCATAAGAAACTTGGAAAGCAGAAATTAGTAAACGAAAAAACAGCAAAATATAATATAAAATGTAAGTATCATTTGATTAAAAAAAGTTATTGAAGCCAAACGATAATTGAGTGCAATACAACAATTAAATTTGAGAAATTTTATTTTTAACGACTAAAATGAACAAGACATGATTATTAAGTATTCGAATAATGTTTTTACTTGAATTATGTATATACATTTAATAAATCCTCCAAAGCCTTTGTTTACACTATACTTTTTAAACTTCTTGGTATTTTTTATAAACATTATGGAATATCTAAAAATAATACAATACAAGTGGATTTCAAAACTAAAGTAAATGTTAGGGTGTTAAAGTTATGTTAGGGTTCAAGTTAAGAAATTAATATGATATATTCAATGCAATTCTTCTGATAGAAATTTTATAGTAATATTAATTCCTCAATTTCTGCTTAAATGTTCAAATTTTAATTGCTGTCTTTGTAAATACACTGTAATGATTATTATGCAAAAAACGAATATCATATTATAATTTAAATTAAATGAAAGACAACAAATATCTTTTTTCTAGCAATTTCTAGCATCCTGGTAAAAAAAACCTCTTGATGTTCTTTTCTTGAAGAAGCTAATTTCAAGCAGTTAAAAAAAAGAATCTTTATATTTTTTTTGCGACAAGCCATTTTGAACCTTTTTGCATATTTTTTTTCTTTCGAAAAATTCTTCCATTTTTTATTATTTTTACAAAAAGATATTGCTATTCACTAATATTAGTGGAAATCGAAATTTATTTTATAAAATGATTAAAATGAAGATCACAAAAAATAATTAAATTACATTTGTGCAACATTTGAATAGATTTTTATTGCTTTTGATCTATTAAAGAGACATGAGAGGGTAAATGTAAATACTTTAAACTAATGTTCAATATAGAAATGAAAAAATAAATAATGGTGGAAAATCACACACAAAAAAAATTAAATTTAAAAAAAATGTCTTTTGCTTTTTATTACTTATAAATGGGCTTTATTTGAATTTTTGGATTCAAAAAACAATTAAAATAAAGTACACATATTTCTGAACTATAATTTTGTTTTATTTAAGAAGAAAATTACAAAAACAGGAAGTGTTGCCTTGAGACAAAACTGAGTTATGGGGACAAAATCTATAGCATTTGTTACGAAAGATGGAAGTTTCTGTCGGAATTTGCAACAATTCTTTGAAATCGCGACTGTCCAGTACTTTTCGTAAATACCGATAATCGAATAACTAATTTCAATTCCGATAAGTAAGGCCTTCTAGTTGTTTGCTTTGGTACCAGTTCGTTAGTAGATTACAAGCTTCAGTGTATGATTACATTATAAAGTCAGTTCTGTGAATTAATCAGGTTATCGAACAGTATGTTGCATGCATAGAGCAGTGATATTCAACCTGCGGCCCACCAGCCTTTTCTCAGTAGCCTGGTCATGGTCCATTGCACAAAGAAATTTGATTATTTAAGAACAATGTACTAAAATTTTAGCGGAAAATTCTATCAATCAAATATAACAATTTTTCTATCAATTTGCATTTTTTCAATTCTTACTATTATAGTTCACTCTTTCCCTATATATATAAAAAAAAAAAAAAAAAAAAAAAAAAAAAAAAAAAAAAAAAATATATATATATATATATACCATGTTCAAATTTTTAATCGTTAATAAAATATATTTTATTCATCCACTCAAGTTTAATAACATTTTTTTGAACTTGTAGTGGATGACACTTGATGTTAAAACAGTTTTTTTTCAAAAAAAAAATTCATTAATTTAATTTAATTAATGAGTAGATTGTAACAAAAAAATAGTCTAACACCATAAATAAAAAGGAAAATCGCTCTTTGTGTCCTTGCAGCGCAATAAATAGCGCGTTGGACTTCTAATTCAAAGGTCGTAAGTTTGAATCCCACCTGAGATGGTCTAATTTTTGAGAATATGATAAATTTTTACTATACTACTAGAATAATTAAATTTAATTAATGAATAAATAGTAACAAAAAACAAAAATAATAGTCCAATACCATATATAGAAAGGGAAATGGAAAATTGCAAGGAAAATCCTTTTCTATTTTGTCACTTAATATTGCGATTCTGTCATATGTATATATATATTTATACTAGTAATTATTTAATAAAATTTTCTTTGATGACCTAAGTAGAAATGACTCAATTTTTTTTTTATATTACTTGTTTTGGTAGTAGAACGTACACAAGAGGCTTGGTCTTGGATGAAAGGAAATCGAAACTACCCCCTAACTAATCAAAAGATGAACAAAAGTAAATATTTTTTTTGTGTGTGTTTGATATAAAGGTTCATATAGTATTGAAGTAAACACCAAAAAAAATTATAGTTAAAATATTTTGAATAATTTTACTTTGACCAATGTTTCCTTGGTTTTATAGTGTTTTTTTTCTTCCTATTATCCTCATGGTGCGGGCCGCGTTAAATACCTGTCATATGTATGCGGCCTGGCGGGAATAAAGGTAGAGTACCCCTGTTATAGAGAGTTAAACTTTAAAAAAAATTATGAATACCAATTTTTAAGTACTAAGCAATACGAAATGCTTAAATATAAAAAAAAAATTATAAAATGATAAGGAAAATTGAAATTTCTCTGATTATTCATGTTCATATTAACTAACAAGAATTTCCGAATTTCACTGTGAATCTTGTTTTAATCATTGAACAATTGCACACACAGGCCCATTTGCTATCACAGATATATTTTTATATAGTCTCTATAATGATTAAGATTTTGAATTGAAAGCAATTGAATTTGATTTAGGCAATTGCATCAGTCAAATTGAATCTGATAATAGTTTGTTACTTTTCAGAATAGCTGTAGGAGCAAGCAATAAAAACTGTCGAAATCTCTTTTTTACAACCCATTCCAATCCTCAAAACGAAATAGGCAACATTTATGACTCTTCCCATCCTCCAACACCATGCCAACCTAGCCATGGGATAGCCTCAAATGCAAAAAAAACGAGCCCAAGTGATTTTCAAAATCTGCCATTTGGCGACGGATCAGCCGAGTAAACGAGGTGAAGGATCTCATTCGTGGTCCCAGCAAGGCTCCATCTTCTTTCTGAAACGACCTACATAAAGTGAAAACATCGAGTGATATAAAGTGGATGAATGGGCATTAAAAACATTGCCATTCACGGCCAGCAACCCATCACGGGATCGAATAAAATGGTATAATGGGGCGGGTTTTACGCGGGATTATGTTTTCCGGTTCACTATTTACTCGTTACGACTGCTGAACCAATTCTGGAGGCGGTTATAAATTCAATGTTTTTTGCCTTTTCCTTTTGGAGTTATTTTAGGTCTATAATCCTCCGGTAAAAAAATTGCAGATTGTAGAAGGGAGAAAAATAGTTTTTAAATCATAAGAAGTTGGCAATGAAACGCTGTAAAGACAAACATTTTTCTTACTTTTCGTTTTTCAGTTACCGGTGACTGTATTCGGAACCGTGATTTTGAAAAAGAGTATAAATAAATAATATTTAGTGTCAGTTATATAAATCAGAATATACAAATATAAAATTGTCGTAAGAATATGCATGTGAAACTCGGTCCATGTCTCGAGCAGAAGAGAACATGATAAGTATTTACGAAAGGAAGATTTTAAGATTTATTTTTGGAGGAATTCAGGAAAATGGAACGTGGCGAAGATCAAAATTCGAGCTCTGTCAATCATATAAAGAATCTGACATGGCTAACTTCATCAAAATACAACGAATTAAATGGATAGGTGACGTTATCAGAAAGGACGAAGACAGCACCACTAAAAAAAGTCTTCGATTCCAACCAATTGGTACACGAAGAAAGAAAAAGGCCAAATCTTAGATGGATTGATGGACTAGAAAAAGATTTCCTAGTTTTGAGAACCAAGAATTGGAGAACACCAGCAGGAAGAAGGTTTCTTGAGAAGGCCAAGCCCACTCTGGGCTGTCTAGCTGGGAGAAGGAAAGAACATTATTACTATAAAAATCATATTTAAATGCATTTTTTTGGCAAAAAATGAAGAAAGTATAAAATGTTTTTCAGAACATTTTCCTCTCATAAAAAATACCTTTTATAAAATAATATTTTGCCTATTTTTTTGCTAGGGCATCTATACAGAGCCTATAAACAAGGATTTTTGAAACATATAATTTTGAAGTGGATTTATTCATATTTTTAATGTATCAGAGGGAGCAGAGAAAATTTAGCAAAAAAACCACCCGTTATTATTTTAATTAACCGTAGCTCAGAAAATAAAGTTCATATTTCAAAAATTCTAGTTTATACACTGTAAAGAAATCTTAGCTATATATAGGTATATTATTATTATTACTACTCAATAATTTTTCATAAGAGAATATTTTGAAAGTATGACACATACTCTCTTACTTTTTTTCGCCAAAAAATTGCATTTAAGCAATGCTTATAGCAACACTCTCTCTATTTAAAATATATAGAAAATGATTTTCTTGATGCTGTGTAGTAATTTTATTTATACATAAGGTATAGTTTGTAAAAATGGGTCGTAAAAAATCGTATTTAACTTAAAAGGAGCGTCAAGAACGAATTTTGCGAAAAAAGGAACAAATGAAGAAAATTTACGAAAGACAGAAATTTTTAAAGAAGAGAAAAGTTGAAAATTTGCATCCTGAACAGTTAGAAAAATTTCGAACCAGACGGGAAATTCAAAACTTAAATCCTGAATAGTTAGAAAAACAGAACTACATAATACATGAAATTACAGTTTTACAATTTGAGCAATGAATATGAACAGTTGTATAATGTGTAGAATGGGGGTTGGTACCCCCCCCATAGTATTCGTAAATCAGTTTTATATTTATATCCTGAGACTAATCAATGGACACTAAATATCAAACAATTTTTATTTATACGCTTTTCAAAATAGGGTTCGAACGTAGTCAGTCAACTTATGTCTGAAAATATGCACTTTAAGTGAGGTAATTATGTACTGATACATACTGATTACAAATTGAAAAATTTTGATACTAAAGCGGCTTTTGGTTCTGCTACCAAAACCTAGCAAATATATTCGAGTCATTAATATTTAAATTTTTTCGCTAATTAAAAAAAAATGTATGCATTTTTAATAAAATAAGGAAATTCAAACATATGTATCACAAAAGGGATTTGGAATAAATCATAAAATATATGTAAGTTATAAATTCTTTTTTATACCATTGCAGTAAACTTAATATTCAAGTATTGAAAATATATCCTAGAATAACTTAATGCATACACATACACTATAAATGACATGGTAATGATATTTAGTGACAGAATATGGAAAAGTAACAGTACTTCATTTTCTAGTAGCCAAATATTCTAATACCCACGATAATGCGTTTCTGATCATGCATGTCTCTTTTTCTTTGCAGTTCAATAGCAGAAAATATATATAGTTTACTAGAAATTTAATGGATATCTAATAAAGTAGAATGAAATTCACGAAATCTCACCCCCATTCAAATGTAAATCAACAACACATATAGAAGATATTTGCTTTTTGAATATGTACCTGCTTTTGATAACTTAGAGACAACGTTAAAAAAGAAAATATAAACTAATGTTTTAGAATACCGAAACTTTAATTCCATTGCTTGGGGCCCCTAATTCAGTTCGTGCAACTCAAACCCACCAAATTTGGAATGTCTGAACAGACTTTGAGCAAGAAAAAAAATTGATGTTTTTATTCCATGACACCTAAAATAATTTCGTTTACACATATTTAATTAATATAATTCACTATTTTTACAAATATACCACGTCAGAGACGTGGCATTCGAACGAGAGATGTGACATGTTGTTATATATATCATACTGATAGATTTGAGAAATTACTGATCTCTAAAACTTATTATTGTGCATTACTTATTATTAGTTCATTATATTTAAAATTTCACAGTAACCATTTCATTTGATTTAGTTTGCTATAGTTAACCCTTTCACGACTAAGGCATTTCCCAACATTTTAAAATTGATGATTGTCGCATTTAATTATAACCTTATCTTCATTTTTTCATGCAAAATGTCTAAGTAGAACGTATGCAGAACGCAATTACGTAAGCAGAAACGTTTAGTGAGAAAAAACTGTCAAATCTCAATTGGCCCCAATGAAAAAACATTCGCGGGCTGTATTCGTATTTTTGTCACTTAGTTTAGTGAGTCGTGTAATAATATATCATTTCGCTTATCCCATACGTTTTATATTATTCGTTAAGTATAATTTTATGCAGTAATAAAGTGCATTTGTTCAAATGAAAATAAATTATTGCAGTGGCGTTACGGAGAACAATTAGGACCTCCCCTGCAAATAAACAGTTACTCTAATCAATCTTAAGGTCCTGTAAGAGTTAAATTGCTTTGAGTAAAGTATAACTATAATCCACCGATTTTTCTCATGAATGGCGAAATACTAATGATACTCATCCTGCAGCCCACGGGCCGCATGTGGCCCGCCAGCCTTTTCTAAGTGGACCTGTCCAATTTAAACGAAGTGAATGTTGTAGTTCGAACGAATTTGATGAGTATGTATCCGAACGAATCCATTAAACAGTCCTCAATATTCATTGACGACACATTTTGGTTATTGTAGTTTAATGGAGGGGGGGGGAGACACGACCTTGTCGTAGCCTATCACTACCTCTAAGATTATTAACTCCCCTTCGTGTATTATCTAAATCTGAATGTGTTGAATTCATGATAAATTACTACTTATTTAATAAATCAATCTTATTTATTAACTTTTCTTAATTGAGAAATTACACAAATACTATTCAAATTTTAAGAACAATAAAACACAGTGGAGTATGAGAAGAATTCAATAATTATGAACGACGGAATCTTAACTGAATCTACGGCAGTCGACGCGTACAATTAAGCTACACACTTATATTTAATTTGAGAAACTAAACTAACCTGATATCCTTTGTTATGGCAGGTTCTTCTAACTACTTCTTCAATATTTGGATTCCTTTAATAAGTGGCTTCAATCTCAGCTATCTCTCAGTTCTATCCCGAACTGATTTTATGTATACCTTTCAATAAACTTTACTCCCGACGACTATAATTCCACTAGAAAAACTACTCTCTCAAATCCTCATCTCTTCATTTTATTTCCCCCTTTTATATCATTTTCGAACTTGCTAAACCTGAACTTATAAAATATCTTATTTGCATAAATCACACTTTTGGCTCTCGGTGGAGATTGGTTGAAATAAATAAAACATTTAAAGAATGCGAGAGAAGGTTAGTGAAACGCGTAAGCACCCGTCACAACCTTGTGATACAGCTTACATTTTACAAAACAACGTACACACTAACAAAACTTACATTATAGATACTGAACTGCGCTCAGCATCGCCCTTGTATGGCCAATATTTCGGCACATAGCCCATTATACTAAGAAATTCAATTATTTAAAATTTAGCTAAAAATTCTACCAATCAAGCAATCAAATATTTCAATTTTGCTATTAATGTGATTTTTTTAGAAGAATGTAAAAAAAAAAGTTTTGTCAGGGATGAAAGGACATCGAAATTACGTCATAACTCAGTATAAAACACATAAAAACAAATATTTTTTGTGTGTGTTTGATAGAGAAATTAATATAATATTAAAATAAAAGCTTAAAAAAATTAGTTTCATATTTTCATCAATGTAACTGTGTACAATGTTGCTTTGGTCTTCTTGTGTTTTCTTCCCATTATTCTCATGTTGCGACCCGCATGAAGAACCTGTCATACGTACGTGGCCCGGCGGGAATAAAGAACGAGTACCTCTGTATTAAATATATGAATTTGCTTTTACACATTAATTTTCTTAAATTCTTTTCATCAATATAATAAAAAAGTTTAAAAGGAAAAAATCTTTATATTTTTTTTTGGTATATTTTTTTTCAAAATTTATCTCTAGAAAAAGAAATAAATCCCTAATGTTTCGTTAAAAATTCAAAAATGTCGTCTTTCAAATTTTTGTAGTCATATTTTATCTCATTTATAATATCTGATTTATAAAAGAGATTTTCATTTTTTATTTTTATGCATTACACGCTACCCATCTGGCCATACAAACGTAAGCACACGTTTAAGTTCATAGTAGTGATCAACATGGTGGTTTTAAATGGCTACAAGATCAGAAGAGAGGGTCACTAGACTAACAAATTTGACGGACAACAATCATTCTTTTAAATGGCGAAATATAAATAGTTATTGACATTATTGGGATACACATCAAATTGTACATAAATTATAGCATTATGTGAATTTATGAAAAAATACAAAATAATATATTTTAGTGGAGGATAAAAATACTATATATATATATATATATATATATATATTAAGCAGGATATTTAACAAGGAAAATTTATTTTAAAAATAAAAAAATATTTCCTTATCCTGTACCTTGAAATTATTTACCTAAGAAAATTTACAGAAAAAAAAATAAGTAAGGCTTTGTTTGACGGAATTTAAACCTTGAAGAAAGGAAACACGTTGTAAAAACAGAGATAAGCAAGGAGTTACTTTGAAAAAGGTAGTTCGATAGTCAAGGTTGTTTTCCTTTTCTGGTAATTAATTTAATTAACAATGACAATTTAATTACAATCTGTCGCGTTTTATAACCTGTAAAATATGTAACGATTTCCTGTAAAGTTATACATACATTTTGTTCACAAGATTTTAAAAGTACTTTTCAAAAAAATTTCTATATTTATTTCCAAATAATTATTCAATGATATTTCGTAGTTAAAATTTGTTAAAAATTTATTCGATTTATTCAATATAGCTTCTTAAATTCCGAGCCTTATGTATTGCACATGTATATTAATTTCTGCATACATATTTTCTAAAAAATCAATGAATTGAAACAAAATCGAATATATAATGTATTTTTTTTTAATTTAACGACTGATGCAATACTTTTATCTAATGAATAATTTAAAAAACTTATCGAATTATGCGATAAAGAAGTCTTTGAGAAATTATGAACTATCTAACGTATAAATTACATTTTAGCTTTGTAAATATGAAATTCAAAAAATTTATCAAATATACAACCTAGTATTTAAACAAGTGTAAAATTGCCATTTTTGGTACAAATTTTTTTTTTTTGTACTTTAAAATCAATATTTTACCTAGAAAAAAAAATGTGTGAAATCTCATCAAGTTTGGATATGGTGGATGATGAATTGGATCAAAAATATTTTCACAACATTTTTATGTTATAATATAATTTAAAATATATTCGATTTTTCTACCCAAGTCCAGAAATGTACTTTTTTGGAATAATATCTACTCATAAATATTTTATTTTAAGCATGTTTGATTGACAATCCACATTCTTTTCAAAGAAAAAAGAAATCTCGTATGATAATGAATATAAGAATAAAATACAATAGCAATAAGTCAGATGTTTTTCTTATACATAGTTTGTTCAGTTATTCGAAAAAAATAAATAAATAGAATAAATATTATGTGAAGCGGATGGCGCTTTATCTTGGTAAGCACGAAATCTGTATTTCACAATACATAAATCCAAAATAATATAAAGGTGCACACAAAAAGTGAAAAAATGAAGATACATTCATGGTACATAAGGCTCAAAAGCGAGGAAACTATATAAAATAAATCAAACAAATTATTAGCATATTTTAATAACTAGAAATTATTACATAATTATATATGAAACAAGTAGAAAACACTTCTTAAAAATTATTTCAGTAATTTTGAGAATTACAGAGATAATTTTTTAATCTATACAATTAAAAATCTCTCATACCTCAGGAAAAATTATTGTATTCAAATTTTGCATGTTTATGAATATTAAGTTAAATGCTATATTTTAATAAAACAGAAATCCACATTTAATGCTTCCAATTTGTATCCAAAATTTGAAGTTGTCCTTGATGCATATTTAACTGATTGTAGATTTTTTATTGATTCAAAACTCTTTTTATGCAATCCTACACGTAAATTGTAAAGACATTTTTTTACCTTTAATAGAGTATTTCTTAAAAATTAAGTATTAAAAATTTATTATATACAGTCGACTCTCGATAATTCGAAGTTGAAGGGACCAATGAAAAACTTCGAATTATCAAGAAGGTAGGAAAGAACTCCCAAAATACACGAAGACAATTTTTTTCTAACACATTTAAATTTAAAACTGTGCAATAAAATAAACAATTGAACATATGTGTAAAATTATTTAAAGTACTTTTAAAAAGTACATATTATACAGTATAAATATTATACAGAAGTTAAAAGACTTGTATAAAAGAATACATACTGTACATAATTAATTTTTTTTTGACGAAAAAATCTGGGTTTTTTTTTTGGTTTTGGTTTTATGGCATTCAATCTAACTTTGCAAATAGATTTTTTAGAATAAATGAAGCTTGAAAAACGTCCTCATCATCATGATTTTGAAGGAAAAAGTTGGACAGTTTGTTTAGCGACACTTTAGCTTCTGTCAGAGATATCGGAGTCAACTCCGATGGTCATCAAAGAGGCTATGTTATAGGGGAGACAAGCAGAGGCAATATAACACAAAACATGTAAGCTCCAACCTGTTTGCTACAGGACTCTACATGATAAGTGAGTGTTTGAATTGTCGAGAGTTTTATTAGATCTCTTTGAACTATCACGTGTTGTATTCTGGCCAGCCACAGATTTTACTTCGAAATATTGAGTGTACCAAAACGTACTGTTTAGTTCTAAATATCAAGAGTTTTTCTAGGGGCTGAGCATATACTTCAAATTAGCGAGAGGTTCGTATTATCGAAGGTTTGAATTAGCGAGAGTCGACTGTATACATATATACAGTCGGACCCTTATTTAACGAATTCGCTAAATCCCCAAAAAAGTTCGCTATTCAGAAAATTCGTTAGAGATTCAACTTTCACTATACCAGGTTTTTGGTTCCAGGAAAAAGTTCGCTAAATAGAGAAATTCGAAAAATAGAGGTTCTTAAAATGCATGTCCGACTGTACTATGAAGAAATTAAAGTCACTTCATATTAAAAATGAATACTTTGTTTTTAATTTTATAAAATTTTACTACTAAGATGATTATTTTGTGAGGTTATAATACATAACAAATGATAACAAATATACATGTAAGTTCTCGCAGTGATTGTAATTCTTAAGATAAAGTAATCGTTGTGTGTGTACCCTTCACAGTGTGAATGAATTATTAAAGACTGTGTACTTCCACAGTCATTTAAAAGGTGAAAGTTCAAGCACGAAATTTATTTTATTAGATATTGGTTTTCTATAGAAAGTTAAAAATATTTTTCAAAGTGTATTTTAGGCTTAAGTACATTCCTCCAATCTAATTTCTGTAAAAACGTGACTCGATAAAAGAGTTGTATCGGTATTTACGGAACTAATATAAACTGAGAAGTCGCCTATTTTAAGTTTGCATTTGCTTATTTACATATTTCGAAAGGAATATGGGGATAAGATAGCAAGTTTTCTACATTTATATCCGCGAGAATGTTTTCGTGTAATTTCTTGATAAGATAGTGAGAAATAGTAATTGTTTGTAATATTTTTCTGTTTTATGACTGCACTTAAAACCGATGATTGATAACAACGGATTTTCTTAGGAAAATACATCCTTATTCTTTATACGATGAGTCTTTCTTTTGTATTGCGAGTATTTTGTAATGTGGGAAAAGTTGTATAGTGTTAGTGTAAATAATAGTAGCCGAAAATTATTCTACGGACGCCTTTTATTTATAAAATCACTCAAATGTTCAAAATATCTCGAAAATATACAAAAATTAATTACATATTAAGTTTAACCAGCGTCGATTACGCCCTATAATTTTTTCCCCTCCGATTGAGCTAGCATTAATCTATTTAAAATAATTACAAGGATTACCAACTGAAGCAACGTATTTTTTAAACAACAAACGATTATATTTTCGCAAATAAATGAAGTAATCATATAAATTAAACATACATGAATTATGGAATAAAAGCAGACGATAATAACGTGGAAGAGAATTTTCAACTTTATTTCAAACTAATTAATTAGTGGTTCAAAATAGAGAAAAGAAATTCAGATAGAACTAAATATTTTACAACATGTGTGTGGGGGAAACATTTATTGTCATCAATAAGGCATAGATTTTGATAATACTATATTCCAGGGCTATGAACCGTAATTTTTTCTCTTTCCGGTTCAACTAAAAAAAAAATATCCGTTCTGTTCCAGTTTTCGTTCTGCCCAAAATAATAGTTTTCGGTTCAGTTCCGAATGAATGGTATTATTTAATGATTATTGTTATTTACACTGAAAATATAATTCTATCAAAATTTAGAAGATTTTATTCTTTTCTTAATTGGTACACTATGTAAATGAATACAATTAACAAGCGTGTACGATACGAGCGGTGAGCATTGGCATTGTTAGCCATGATCAAAATCGCATTTGACGACTAGGTTCATGATTGGCTTGTCTATCTAAACAGTTTATACAAACATTCATAGATGATTGCAAGCTGAGATGCAAAAAATATAACTCACAGATTGATATATTTTTTAAAAAAATATATTCTAGTTTATTCAATTGAATTAACTATACGACCTCCGGTCGTAAATCTTGTTCTCAATTTTAGCACTTTTAATTTCCAACTGTCAACTATAGTCCATCATCAGGTACATAAATGCTAACACTTAAATAGAATAACTCACTTAACTATATATATAAATCTTGTCTTTTTTTTCGAGGAAGTTTTCAATAGAACTTACAGTTAAAAAGAATAATTTTACCCCAAGAGGATTAGTTGAAGATTCGTGGGTAGACCCGTTACAACCTAATGAAAGATATTTTCCCACATTCTCATACATTAACAAATCTCTGTTATTTGAAAGCTAAGAAGAATCATATTGTGTTTAAAAACTCTGTGGAATGACTTAAGGCTTGAATACACTTAAAGAAAAATGAATATAATTCTACATTCTGACAATCACATATATAAAGGCTCTGCATTTAATTTTTTAAATATATAAATACTATCTTAAGTATAATACTAAGTATAATTTTTATGCTGATACATGTATTTGTATGCTTGTGTATTACGATTCAGGGTTGTTTTTATTATAAATTAATTTAATTTTCGAAAAAAACTATGCTTCAACAATAATAAGTCTCTGTTTTAGTTCCAATTGGATAAAAGTAAAGCATTAGCAAAAAAAAAGTAAAGTAATAAGCTTTTTCTACTTACGATTGAGTAAAAGATTTCTTTATGTAAGCAACTTGATGATCAAAAGCGAAGCATTGAAGAATGTATGCTGAAATACAAAGAAGTTTTCGTAAAAAATTAAATTGCCAAATTTATAAAGACAATAAAGAACGTGTATCAAAACAATTATAATATTTATCATACATTCAAATTCAGTACAATCTGATGATTAAAAAAAAACCTTTCTTATCAAAAAATACGAATGAAATTATTGGATATAAGCAATTTTCAACTAAAAGAATATGTGGAACAAAAAAAGTGAAATGCCTTACACAATAACAACTTATTTAAGAAAAAAAAATACAAAAGCTGTTTTTAAAATTAAAAAAAAACTTAGTATAAGAGACAATTAGATTTTAAAACAACAAACTGATCACCTTCATTCAATAGAAAGTAAGACAAATAAACCACGAAACGAAAACATCTTTGTTTGAAATTCCTCGCGACGAAAACCAAACATAAAATCATAAAAATCAAAACAGATTACATATGAACACATCTTTGAAATGGAAGCTAACAAACCATTGTCCTGAAATGATTTTAGAAAAAAGTCAAAATGCTGATTATTCCATACATGCTAAAAACAACGCAAGTAAGGATTGCAATATCGGACTAAAAGTTCAATATCAGTATTCGGTATTTTTTTTTAGGTCTTAATACCAGGGTAGCGGTTTTAATACTGATAGTAGAAATTTTAGAAAAAGAAAGCACAGGTGTTTCTTTGTTTTGTTTGACAGTTTTTATTGCAGAATGTAAATATCATAAAAATAATGCGTAACATATAAATTATAACAGTATATATAGAATCACAAAAAAAGTAAAGGAACATCGCATTTATTTAAATCACAAAAAAATGCAACTATCACTATTCAGTTTGTGGTCCGTGGTTTTCATCATATAAATAATGAAACCAAACCGAAGCATTATTAGTTGATTTTTTATGTTCTTTAAAGTTATTCTTAGTCATTATTATGGGTTATTATTTATGAGTATATATATTATAAATCTGAAAAATATTTTGAACTCTAAAGTTTGATCTGCAAATATAATGTGAATAACAAACTCACCAATTTGAAAAATATCGAAATATTACGCTTTTTCTTCACAATTACAATTTAGTTTTCACAAATACGAATATCAGACTACAAATCCTGTATGTGTGCAGTATCGCTCTAAGCTGCAATAGGATAGTTTTCGTCCACCACCTTGGATGATTCACATATTTTATCACTTCTCTTGATTGTACGATGCAACTTTGTATTCACAGTCTAAACAATTTTGCCAATTAGGGAAACGTATTCTATTTTGCTATGTTGGCGATTCCTGAACATATAGTGGAGACAATTAAAAAAATTTCTAGTAAATACAGAAAAAAAAAACGGTATTTAAACTTGTGAATACCGGTACTACAAAATCGTACAAATGGCTCGGTATTCGGTCTCCCGGTATTGCAATCCCTAAATGCAAGGTATTAGAAAAACTCATACAAATAGTACAAGTTTTATTTCTAAGTGCTTTAAACTTTTCGCATATATGGACAATCATTTTTTAATATTGTTCTTGACACAGAACACGCGTTATAAAATGCCAACAAAATCGGAAGATTTAATTATCTTAATATAAAGAATTATAAAAAGTTCGAAGAAAGCCAATAGAGTATAATAATAATAAAATATTTTCTGATAAACAGTCGCCTTCACACAAAATGCGAGAAAACATTTCATTTTTGAAACCATCATAACCGGACGAAAATTTAACAAAGCGGATGTGATAGATTTTTCTATAAAGAATAACGATTTTGATTTATCTCGCCATAAACAAATATGCTTATTATCAACAAGTAGCGACTAATAATTAATTAATATTATTTATTTATTTTTTGATTCATCAATAGGAAAAAGTTACGCGCGCAGATAGGTAATGCAAATTGTACACCAGTTAATTTTCAAGTTATAAAATCTTCTATTATTACATTTTTCAATTAATATATAAGGGCTGCCCAAATGAAAAGTGGAAACGTTGAACAAAAAGAATACCTTTAAAGGAAATAAAAATAAATCGCCATGGGCATTGTAACACAGATCCCATCGTTTCGACAGAAGCTCTATGGCTTCGCTGTAGAAAGACCGTGGTTAAAATTCTCGAGGAAGTCCCACATAACTTCCTTCACCTCATCGTCCGAATGGAAACGTAATGTTCTCTTAAGGGGAAAAAAGTGTGGAAGATTTTAGGGAGATAGATCTGAACTGTACGGTGGGTGTTCCAACACTTTTCAACGGAATTTTTTAAAGGAAGTCTGGGTTTCACGGGAGACATCTGGGCCTGCATTGTCAAGGAGATCTGATATCGTTTGCTACCCTTTATGAAAACGTTTGCACCAATTGTTAGAACTAGGGAGTGCTCATCATAGACTGCCCCATTTGCTGATAGATGCCCGCCTCCAGCTCATCTACCACAATCAGAAACCATACTACCGTGTATTGTTCCAATATGGATGCATCCATGAATAACACGATTTTACTTTTGATTTATTTCCTCTACCACGAACAGGTTACACTATTGCACGTCGTATGCTGTGCGCCCCTCCTACCTCCCTTCATATCCATGTTCGGTGATGCTGCTATACCTGCAATTATTCTGAAACAATTGCACGTGTTCACATTTTATTTAGTCTACCCTTATATTATTTAACTATTAATTATTATTTAATCAATTATTCATTGCTTAGAAAGTATTAAAATAAAAACATGTTTATCTGGGTTTGATTTTTAAATTTTTTTAAAACAATACATTTTACATAGGTTAATTGAAACTTCCGTAATAATAAAACAGATTCTATAGAAAAGGCAAACTTAAGTTATAAGAATTCTTCATTCAGACAAATTATACTCATTATTTTTCTTGTCAAGTCATGTACAGTGGAACAATCGCTTTGTTTCATGTGATTTTAACGCGAGAACCTTTTGCAATACGAGCAAATTAAGACTGCATTGTTGTTTTTAACACGACCACAAGGGTTACATCTGCCTTTTTTCTTCCGAGGACCTTCAAATGAATGGAGGAACTGAATAGAGGTTATATCGGAAGCAGGTGTTAAACATGTGATTTCTTGGGAGTTAGAAAAGGGTTTTTCAAGGACACGAACACTTTGTGCACCGCCTGTGTATGTAAGGGTTACATGTATAAATATAAACACACACATCTCTATAAAAAATGTCGTATACAGTTTTTGGAATTAAGGTATCCGACTACCCTAAAATTATCAATTTGAGAAAAATTGACAATTTTTTTTAAAATAATTTTATTTTATAGACGATCTTACTAGCTTTATAAAAATACCAAGCTTATTATTTTCCGTTCACTAGAACAAAAACTACAAGTGTTTTAGTAAAAGCAGACGCCATTACTTTAAACAAAATATGTGCTACTTTAAAATGCGTTTTACTCGAAATGTATTTTTTAAAAAATGCTCAAACGGGGACAGCGATTACTCAAAAAGTTTTGAAAAGAATCAACTAAAATTCATTGTGCATGTTTTGTATAATAGTAGGAATGCTGTAACCTACAGATTTATCAATCGCTGTTTTATTATAAAATTTACAGTCCCTTATGCGAATACAATCCCTGTTTAATTTTTAAAACAATTTTATAACTAAGATAAAGTGCTCTAGTTTTTGTAAAAATTTAAATATCTCTTATCCTGAAGGTCATTTAAAAATGAATAGCAAAGCAACACATCACAATTGAAAATTTGTTCATAAACTTTTGGTGCAGAATAAGCCACGTTTATGTTATTTTTTGTCAACTTTTACCCATTTTGGTAATAATAATTCCTTTTTCTCTTCTTAATTGAAGGATATTTTTCTTAAAATGTACTAAGCAAATCTAAAAACCACAAAAAATCCTCATATCTCCATTTTTTTTTTTTAAAAAAGTTGTCGCAAGTAGTTTGGATACCTTAATTTGATGAATTTTATTACATCAATGTCCTTATAATTTTTGTAAATCTCAGTATTTGTTCTTCTATAAAAAATCACCAATTAATTAATTCCATCAAAAATAATTCTTAGTACATTTCTCTCACAATTCGCAATATTGGCCTCGATTTTCTTTGAGAGGGTCCAAGTCTCAGAAGCACAGGGCAGGACTCTCTCTGGACGTGTACTAGTCTTCTATAGTAGTAATTTTATATCTCTTTTGATGTATGATGATCTAAAGAAGGTCCGAGGACTGTTTAAGCATCTATTTGTGTGTGAACAGTTTTCGCTTTTCAACATCAATAATATTATCAGAGCCAATTATAAAACTGATAACGAATCGTTTCAAATCTATATAAACCAACTTTGAAGAATGGCTAAATTGCGCTATCTTTAGTATAAGAAATTCATATTGATATTTTGAAATTTTTTCCTTATGTAAAAGTTATTACTACTTAGGGGTCCTTTTCTCTAACATTACCACTCCTTCTTATTCTGGGTATAATAATAGGGGGGAAAACTAGTCTAATCGTCGATTTACATAAACTTTTTTCTCCCGATCCCGGCGGGTAAGACCTGAACTTTTGGAAAGTGATTAAAATAATTCGCGGCTTCAAAGAACTAGAAATTATATCAGAATCTTGAAAGTAATCTGGCCTCAAGGGAGAGGTCCGATAAATTGTAATTATTCAGATTCCAAATGGGATTGGAATTCGTTTCTCTCCCAGAGTTTTCAAAAATACAGATGATGCCATTTCTTCTGTCAAAATATGTGATTGAAAGTATTCCGACAAACAGCGGAAGAGCATTTTAAACTCAACAAGCTCTGTAATTTTCTTTGGTTCTAGAAGAATGTACAGGCAGGCTTAGAATTTTAGGGGTAATTAGCATAAAATTGTGCAGTAAATGCTTCCAAGAATCTAATCTAAATTCGGCGTAATTTGTATTTTGCATTCATCAAAACATGTGTTATTCAATTTTACGTGAACTCAAATGTCTCTTCCTTGTAGCATTTTTGAATAATTATACCACATGACTTCTTCAACTTGAAATCGTCTTGTTTATGCGATGTATTAATTTACATATGTATACATTTTATCTACATTTTGATTGAAAGTATTATAAGTAGAAGATGGAAAAAAAAATTCTTTTATTTATATGACTAGCCGAAATAATCAGTGTTGCGATAAAGATGGATATCTTTTTTTCAAGTAAAATTTTGATCTGGGATTAAAATATAAATTCAAGACTGTGTGATGTTATCTTCCAGCATATTTAATTCTATGAAGAAGGCTACGAGACAGCAAGTAGAGACAAAAAAAAAAAAAAAAAAGGGTAAATGTACTTTAAAGCTGTCTTCGGCTAATGTTAAAGAATAGGACAGGAATTCGGAATATTTTTTCAGATGTAAAAGCACTGAAACATTAATATTATATTCTGGCTTCACTATCCTGTAGAGCAGAGGTTCCCAAACTTTTTTGTCTCATAGACCCCTTGCCATGTTTTTCGGTTTTGTGTAGACCCGTACTTGCACTAAAATATCATGCTCCCATGTTAATCCTATGGGGACTGGAAAAAAATTCACCTCCCCTAAGGAATTGAGTTCAGGACTTGATTTGTGGAGGTCCGCCATATTTTCGCATTAGCGCGAGCTTTACGTGGAATTGGCCCCCATGTTATTGGTCCTATTGTCTCTGTGTTTTATTTATTTTCGCCAATACAAACTAAAACAAACGATTATCGGAAGAATTCGTTGCAGCAGATGATGATAATGTGTGTACAGCCTAAATTATGGCAGACAAAGACATTATAATGCTTGATCAAAGCTCAAAAAATACCATTAATGCAGATTCCGACGACGATAATGAAATGAGCAATGCAGCTCCTTGTTCTCACGTCATTGGAAATAAGAAACATCATGTACAATAAGCGCAGTTATTTAGACGTACATTCTAATGGTGAAATGAATAACAAAATAGACAACGTCGAACAATTTATTGACAATTTGACGTTATAAAAGACAATGCAAAGAAAAATAACAAATTATTTTTTAAAAACTCAACAAATGCTTTGCTTTTCAAAAAAAAACTTGAAAATTTTTTTTAATAAATTTTACTAAGTTCTTGTGAATGTTTTTATTTCATTGATTTTTATTAAATACATGCAAAAATACGTATGCGTGTGAAAATAAAATGTACTCTGATTCACTTAATTTTGTGGAATACATGTTTTTTTAGTTTTTCTTTTTGTAATATTCTTAACACGAAATTCTTTTAACATGAAAAGATATTGCAGTTCTCTCAGTTCCGTGTTGAACGATTTATCATTCTTTCTCGTAAGGGGTAAAACAACGGAAGTTATTACGCAATTACTCTTTTGTTATACCCTGAAAATTACTGACCTTACCGACGTCAAGCTTTAAATTGCTTGGTAACCAACCGTGCCCCAACATGGAAATCTGACCCCTTACTAGGAAAGACGAGAATTAAAGCCTTAGCCGCGATGACAACCACACAAAGCATATACGGCAGCTGTTGCGCGAAAGATTAGTTGACTCACTGCTGCTTCCCCAGAGAAATTAAAAGCAGAAATCATTAGCCAGATGCTGCTGAAAAAAAGATTTGGTGTGCACGAGACAAAAACAGGCAGCGAGATTAATAATGTTAGCCTTGACAGCGAATGTTTTGAAGCATGAGTGCGGGTGTTTTTTGTTTGGGGGGCTAATTAGTCGTTTTTGTATTCTTTTCTTTTGAAAAAAAAATTAGTTGTTGTGTGTGAATGTTTATTCATACACAATGGAATACTTGTTGCGAAGCTTCTCACAATTGTTTGTTTAAAAGGAACAGAAAATTTTTTTTTCCCGTCAAAATAATTTTATAACCAACTTTTATATAGTCATATATGTCATATTGGTAGCTTAGAGCAGGGGTGGGTAGACTTTTCCAGGGTACGGTCTACTTCTAATTTTTTCAAGGTGTTGCGGTCCACCCTGTGGCGTAGGTGTAGTGAGCTACAGAAAGTATCCAATATAGTAATTTTACGAACCTCTATTTTACGAATTTCTCTATTTAACGAACTTTTTCCTGCAACCAAGAACGTTTTCCGATTTTCTTCGTGAAATTACCTCCAAATAGCGAAGTGCATTTTCTATTCAACGAAATTTTTTCTTCTGATTCGAATTTTTTCCTCCGTATCTTTTAAAATATCATATTTACTCTAATATAAGCCGCACTTTCCCCCCAGTTAATGCTACTAAAAATCGGGCTTAGCTTAGAATCTAAGAGAAAAAAAATTGGTTGGATGGGGTATTTAGAGAGCAATTACAGCTTCATGCATGTACACTGCTGGCCACCGTAAATGCAACACCCTGAAGGAAGCACGCAAATAACATGAAATTTACAACATGCATTAGCGGAGGTGAGATATGCAAATGATTAGAATTTCAGCGTAGACACATATCACGCACGCCTGTGGCGCCACCTCAAAGAGCTATTTAAGGCTTGGAGATTTCGACGATTTCAAGTTCGGCAATTGTGTTTTTCTTGTGGTTTTTTCAAAAAACGATCAGTTATGTCTCTTAAAAAACAGTGATCAGCTTTTGATCAAGCATCCGAGTTCGACAGAGGAAGGATAGTGGCCTACCAAGATTGTGGATTATCTTTCAGGGAAATCGGTAGTCGTGTTGGGCGAAACCAAACAACTGTATTGCGGATATGTGACCGTTGGATGCAGGAGGGTACGACGGACCGACGTTTTCGATCGCATCCACCTCAGTGCACCACTTCACGTGAGGACAGGCAAATTGTGCGCATGACAGTGACGGATCGCTCAGTCACATCGCGAACCATAGCACAGCACATTGAGTCTGTAACACATCATTCAGTGTCTGTGCGTACCATTCGACGCCGTTTACAGCAGAGTGGTCTGTCCGCAAGACGTCCATTGCTTGGTCTACCCTTGACGCAGAACCACAGACGTCTCCGCTGCCAATGGTGCAATGAAAGAAGGATGTGGGCGGCAGAATGGAATGAAGTTGCCTTTACTGACGAGTCATGCATCTGTCTGCAACACCACGATGGTCGGATTCGAGTCAGGAGACACCGTGGAGAGAGGATGCTGAACAGCTGCTTTATGTACCGCCACACTCGTCCTGCACCGGGTATTATGGTATGGGGTGTGGTATTGGATATCACTCTCGCACTCATCTAGTACGCATTGGCGGTACTTTAAACAGCCAGCGCTACATCTCTGAGGTGTTGGAGCCAGTTGTCCTTCCTTACCTTCGAGGCTTGGCCACAGCCATATTTCAACAGAATAATGCGCGACCACACGTGGCACGCATTGTCCAAAGGTTCTTCGTCAATCACCAGATTGAATTGCTTCCCTGGCCGGCTCTCTCTCCGGATCTTTCGCCAATAGAAAACATGTGGTCCATGGTTGCTCAACGATTGACCCAGATTACACCCCCAGCTGCCACACCAGATCAACTTTGGCAACGTGTGTAAGCTACTTAGTCTGCTCTACCCCAAGAACACATCCAAAGTATCTTTGAATCAATGCCGAGGCGTGTGGCAGCGGTGATCTCCAACAATGGCGGCTACTCTGGCTACTGATTCTGGCAAAAACCACACTTCACAGAAGTCTATAAATTTAATCATTTGATACTTGGTCAACATGTTATCTACAAAGTAAATTTTGTTCTGCTATCTCTTGTCTTTCTTGGTGTTGCATTTACGGTGGCCAGCAGTGTATTTAAAAGTTTATAATACCGATTAAATTATTAATTATTCACTTATTAGTTTTCCTTTTAAATTTATTTTAATCTCGTAAAATTGGACATCGATAAACCATTTTAGAGTATTTTTTAATTTTCACAAAATCTTGTTGAGAATTTGGGGCACGACTTAGAATCGATGGTGGATTAAATTCGAATAAATACGATATTTCAGAACTTTCGTATGACGGAATGATTATTAGGTCTTAGTGAAGGAGGTCACCCCAAAATGTCTTGGCGGTCCACCGGTCGATTGCGATCGACTTAATGCCCACCCCGGGCTTAGAGCAATGATTCTCAACCTTTTTTTTTGTTGCGTACACTTTTAACAATTTCAAAATTTGGCGGCACATTAACAGTAAAATAAGTCTAAGAGAATTTTACTTATCTATAGTACACTATGTAAAATGGTTTATGATAGTAATTTTTCAATGTTAAATAAAATATGTATGACAATGGCATCAAATGCTGACTTGTAGCTTCGAGTTCTGGTGCCACCTAAGAGAGCACCTTAAATCTGTTGAGTTCAAAGTCCTCACGTTGAGATGGTGTGAAAGTTTAGAGAGTAGGGTCCTAACTCAGAATCGTCCACGTCACTTACGAAATCAACTGATAATAGGTTTTTGTGCAGTTTCTGATTCATTAAGGCCACACTCAGAAGTTACACAAGGCTGTTGGCGATGGAGATTGTAATTTTGGAAAAGTAACGAGGACAACACCATCAGCTGATATTCCATTCTCCAAATTTCCATACACGCCAACATGAGGATATTGAGCCTCGACAGATTAAACGTGCATTAGCCTTCTACACGGAAGGTCTGAATGTGACGTTAATAAAATCATATAAAATCGAAAGAATTATTATTTAATTTGAATGTAATTTAATACTTGTTATGGTGTCGTAAAAATTAAAATTATTAAATGATATGCTTGAATATAAATTTTAATTTTTTGAGTTATTTGTTGAGGAACGTGAAATGTATGTGTGTGTTGTGTAATTGTTTTCAATTTCTAGCGTGTTAACTTTAGCTGAAAAAGTTCTGATCTTCTCTGATATTCATATCAATTGTAAAATAGTATAGTACATATATTTTACTGTTAAAAGTTCAATAATGGTGTGATAAATTAAAAACAGGTAATTTTTAGCAAGAAAAAGGTTTTTTCCAGTATATGCAAATTCAAACTTTTCAAACTTCTTCATTTTAGTTTAAACATTTAATTTTTAATAGTAAAAGTTGTAGAAATGTATTTATTTGTTGGAAACTCAAAGAAAGAAATATAACAAATGATATAAAATTTTTTTTAAAGTCAATTCCTACTTAGGTCAACAAAGAAAAATTTCGTTTTAGTTATTTTTTATTAATAGTTACAATTAATATAAGTATGTATATACATATGGCAGAATCACAATATTAAGTGACAAAATACAAAGCGATTTTCCATTTTCCTTTCTATGCATATAACGTTGGACTATTTTTTTTTGTTTGTTACTCATTTTGTTTGTTCGTTCATTAATTACATTTAATTATTCTAATAAAATAGTACAGTTAAAAACAAACCCCATTTTCAGAAATTAGGCCAACCCAGGTAGGATTCGAACTTACGACCTTTGCATTAGAAGTCCAAGGCACAATCTATTGCGCTATAGTTGTACAACTAGCAAAGATATATTTGAACTTGAATGGATAAATAGAAAGTATTTTATTGACGATTGAAAAGCTGAATAAGATATATATATATAATAAAAAAAAAAATATATATAATATATATAATATATAAATAGAGAGAGAGAGAGAGAGAACAAATAGTAGGAATTGAAAGAAGCACAAGGAAAAAACTCAGAGGTATCAAATACAAAATTCCTTTTTATTTTGACTGGTTTAAAATAAATTTAGCAATTAATTCATAAAAAATACTCATGTAACTAAATTTTTGCACAATCATTGATAAAGTTGATTCATGATCTTGCTAATGATAAATAAAAGTCAATAACATTATGTTATTAATGAGAATAGAACTAAAAATATCAAGTATTGTAAAAATCAATTATAAAATTAATTTTTCATAAAGAAAGTTCTGGATAATTCAGTAATATAAATTAATTTGGATAATCAATTTTTACTTTCACTTAGTCCAACTGACAAGAATATTGTGTAAGATTGTCAAAAGAAGATTTCATAAAATATTTGAAATTACAATACCAAAGGTATTATTCTTTGAATAATAATTTGAAAAGGACAGATACGGAGGCGTAAATTAACTGAAGGAAAATCATATTTGAATAGGTGATAAATTAAAATGTAATTCTTTTTCGAAAAAATTCTTCTGTCACACGTAACACCTTAAATATGTCTCATTGTCTTGTAAATTCCCGCATTTACGCAATATTCACAGTTGAAATAACTCAGGGTTAAATATCTTTTTAATTTATGACAACTTTATGCAATTGACTAAATTTGACTTTAAGGAAAAAAAATCCAAAATTAATAACAACTAATAAAAAAACTCTCTCAATAAATATCATTAAAGTACACAATTAATGTTAAATTAAACAAATTAGCACTTAATGAACTGTTTAATCGACATGTATCTAGTAAAGCAAAGCTATACAGCTAAAATAAACAAAACAATACTTTATTAATTTTATTTTATTATTTATACTCGTGTATTTGGTTCTCAATATATGCCATAACTGAAATTCAAAATATACCAATTTTCCCCTTGTGTTGTAAAAAAAAAAAAAAAAAATCATACTTAAAATATTTTAATAAAATTTTTCAGTTGTTCCGGTGAATTAAAAATGATGCAGCCATATTTAAGCTTAACTGAGATTCTAAATTGTGTAATCAAATTATCATTTTAATTCTAAAATATAAACGCAATAAATATACTCTTTTAATTCATAAATATAATTTGAATGTGATATTTTTAAAATTCTAAAATATGATTCAAGATAGAGGATGTCAAACGTAAAAAATTATAAATATTGAGAAAATTATGTTCCTGAAGAAATTTCCTTCCTTTCGTGAAATTTCTATTTGAAAAAAAAAAAAAATCGTTAAATGATACGCATATATCAACAAAATTAAACAAAGAATGCGAAGATCGAGTTCATTAAACATTTCCTTTATTTGAGAAGGTTTATTCCATAAAAAATCGTTTGGTAATATCATTTAGCGTTTACAAGACAAACAATGTGAAAAAATTGCATATGTCAACATATATTAAAATAAAAACTATGCTTGAGATGAAATTAATAAATATGGTTCTATTAACCTCATTTTTATTTTGGTATTTCCGAGGGTTCAGTTTACTTTTGTGTATTGTTAATGATTGTCACCAGATTTATGGTCAGTGTATACAAACCGACATGAAAGAACGTTCTTAAAATGTATTATTGATTATTTTAAGCATATATCCTCGTCTTCAGGAACTTAAGCTTGATATTTTTGTTGTTAAAGGCATTGAAAGTAAAGGGGGAAAGATAGTTTTGATTTTCTATGCGAAATCTGGCAACAACAAAAATATATCCAACTGTCAAATGAGATCTAATCAGCTTAACACACCGAAAAGTGTGAACTTTCAAAACCAGCCAAAGTAGTCACGATATCTAGTTCCAACTCATTTAATCTAGTTTTCTAAAATTATACAGACACAACTGCAGATAAAAAAGCTTTTAACGTGCATTCTGAAATTTTTATCGTCCCCAAATCAATTACTTAATCCTTTTCAAAAACAACTCAACTCCTCCAAGTTTTCTTTAATACGGGTCATTATCCTGCATCGGTAAACTGTGCAGCCCAATAGATGGTAACTGTCACTCGGACAGAATAAAAAATGATTCACTGCTCAAAAGCAGACGATTGTTTAGGGTTCTCAAAAGGGAAGGTGAGGTTTCATTAGCGTGTTTATTAAGAAGGTAGAGTCCACTAACCTTACTCTCGTTTCAAACTTTCTTTTTAACCTACTTTAAATAGGATCTTCGAAGAAAGGTTTGGTTTATTCTAGGTAGAAATGAATTGTTTGCTGTTCGAATTATTTCTTCGGTGCCTTTTCGCAAAATAATTCGTCTGCCCTGGATCTAGAAATGCCAATGTATGGTAATGATGTTCGTAAATAAAATAATGAAGGTTTCTGAGTCGCCAGGTTGGTAGGGGGCCTTCGAGAGTCAACTTATTTTTAATGCATCTTTGAGGTGTAAATAAACCGAAATTAGGATGGTTGCTTTAAGCGCGGGAAATCAAAATTTTGATACATTTCACTTTAAATTGCGTGAGTAAACTATCGTATCAATGAATTTTGAATATAGATGATTATATAAAATTTCATCACATGATTTTTCAAATCTAAGCATATTTTATTTTTACTTCATATGTAAAATGCAGAATTTTCCAGTATAAGTACCACTTTGAATTTACTTTTGAATATATCTACGTTATTATACTGTTAGTTATACAAGAAAAAATGTCGAGATATGCATTTTATTAATTAATCAAAATATTGCATGATATATAATAAATAATAATTTTCCCAAGAAATATCATGAAAGTGAAATAATTGTTTTTACTTTAACTTATTATGCGAATAGACTTATTTGTACAGAAGTATTTTCATCTGATGTTAAAAACAATTAAAGCTATGATATTTGCAAGAACTGTATAACATGTATTTTTTAATATTTTTTTATTTCTTCATAATGGGCTTAATTCATGTGACGTCATATTCACAAGATAACTATAATCGTGTGTTTCCAGGCAATCAAATCATAAATTCATGTGACGTCACTGTCACATGATAAAGGCAATCCCATGTTTCAGCTAATCAGTCCATATGCTTCGCTGTTGCCAATTTTCGCTTTATACAGAAACTTTCTTCATAAAAGTACATAATTGTCAATCATAATAACGCACATAGATAGGCAAAATGCACTTGATTTAAAAGTACACAAATAAAAGTAGAATTTTAAAAAAAATTTTGATAAACTTTATTAAGAATCCTAATGTTTGAACATCTTTACACAATAATCAAATTAGAGATTTTACCTTAATTTTACAACTACAACAGCACGTACAAGTGCAATGTCAGTTTTAAATTCAATAGAGAATACGTGATTATATTCATCACGTGACCTTCATGAATTTAGCCCATTGAAAATAGGAAATCTTTTTTTTTAAAATACGTAATACAGCTCGAGAAAAAGCCGTAAATAATAAAATAATAATAGTAATGAAGGAATCTGTAACCGTAGTTATAGCTACTAATTTTCTCCTGTTGGAAATTTTAAGAAAAAAAATGCATTTACCATAATTCGAGCTTTTTTACTTTATACTGCATTAAACAACATTTTCAGTAGTGTTTTGCAAAATTTAGGCAAATTTTGCAGTCTCATTTCTTCTCAAGTACATCTTTATCTTGAATAATAAATTATATCGCTCATCTGTGCCTTCTAAGATGCCGACAGGAAGCAAAACTTCCTCAAGGCTAATAACAGGTATTAGCAGAATGAAAGATTACAAATCTCTTTTACTTGTCTCGTAGCACCTGCTTCTTTTTTACAACTCGCATCACACGCTGAAGTCGTATGCTTCTTTCTCTATATTTTTCTTCGCAATATGCATTGCGATAAAAAAATGTTTTTAAAATGCCCCTTAACTGGTAATTCCAGCAGATGTTTAATATTTTTTTTAAAAAAATATCTCCATCAACTTTTGTACCATTTATAAATAAGTAATTAAATATTTGTTTATCAAAACAATTATGTGTATTCTTTTTGAACTTTGAGCGATGGGATTTCAGCAGATATTTCAAAATTAAGTAATGTGGGAAAAAATGAATCAGAGTTTGTTGAAAGGATCTAACGTGGAATATAATCTTTGTATTTGTTATAAATTGTAAGTCATATAAAGATTAGTACTTACGTATTATACCGATGACGCATTTTTGAAAATGAAAAGATATCGCCGATCCAAAAACTGCTGCTAAATACTGTCATTGTTATTATTGTGCTCGAACAAGAGTGGGGAAGGGTTTCTTACTATTGATTACATTTTACTGCATTTGGCGACGTCTTTTTGATTTGATGAAATTTGTCGGATATAATACATAAGCATCTTAAGATTTTCTAGGAATTGGAAAAAAATCATCAAAGTATTAAAGGTACTGCCAATATCACAGTTGTTTGGCACGTATTGTCTCTTGAGCATGCCAAAAAAGAATGTGAAGCCAAAAAGCAATATTTTGATGATGCTGTGACAAAAATTGTTTCCTGCTTTAAAAATTAATCTTTTAAGTAAAAATAAATTTTTAAAAAGATCTGTGTCAGGGGTCGGCAATCTTTTTAAAAATTAATCTTTTAAGTAAAAATAAATTTTTAAAAAGATCTGTGTCAGGGGTCGGCAATCTTTTGCTGTGGCGTGCCAAACCAATCAACCAAAACGATTCATCGTGCCACACAGTTGGGTATTTTTGAAACAGTTCGATTACCGCTATGCAGGCAGAATTAAAGAATATAGGTAACTAATTTAGATAGTTACAGTTTTATTATAAATTTTGTATCGGATATTTCTTAACATAAAAATAAACAGCATAAAATGTAACTATTTCTTCAACAAAAGTAAAAATAAAATAAAAATTGTACACATATTATTTATTTTCAAGCATACTTATTAAAATAAGAAACAGACAACGCGTAAAATTTAAGTATTTACCTTCATTACAATTGAATAAAAATTTAAATTCAAACTTAGTGCTTGCACCGCTCAACTTTAATATTGCAAAATTAGGGGTATAATTTGTGAATTTCTATCTAACGCGATTCTGAATATTCAGTTGTTAAAGAATTTCTTTGCGGGCTTGAAAATTTTTTTATATCAAGAAAAGTTTTTTACTTTGATATCTAGAACCAAAAGCGGAAAGCAGAGTACATGGAATTCTCTTCAAACAATTAAATCTTTCCAGCAATGACATTCAATAATTTACAAGATAGCTGTAAATTTATTTCAAGAGTTATGTTTCAGATTTTTTCGTAATTCCGTAAATGTTTATAATTTTGAAGATGTTTGTCAAATAAGGTTTATTACAAATTTATCAATATCCATCTACTCAAAAATCAACAAATTTGTAGAGTTGTGCAGATTGCCACTGAGATTTGTACCACAGGTTGTCCAACTCCTGATCTATACCCTCTCTTCTAGTCTCAATAAATTTGTATAAAATCATTCCGAGTAGAGACTAAAGTATTTTAAATTGTTTATGTCCTTACTTAGAAAATTGATTGATCGGATGCTTATAAACATAGCACTTTGAAACTTCATACACGAGGTCTATTACTTCGGAAAATAATTCCATTGGAAATAAAATATCTCCTTGTGAAAATTGATGCTAAAATATTTTCCACTTTACATAGAACTTTCTATAATTACGAAGCTTCTGTTTTTCAATGAAATTCGCTAGTAATATTGTGATTTTTGAATTACAAAAATTATCTATAGCTTAGAATTACATTTTATATCAATAATAAGATCTCAGAAAGTTCACACGCTCTTATTTAAGTTATGATAGATTTATATATTACACTAGAAAACAAAACTATTCACATCTCAGATGATGAAATTTTTGGATATGACAATAACTAACCGAAATATAACAAAAAATTATTTTAATAAGCGAAAGAAAAGCATGAATTACTGGTGAAAGATACCAGTATTTTATCGAATACTCAGCTATAATCTTATCAAAACTTAACGTTTTAGTTTATTAAACGAAAAATAATGTATAAAAAATTTATTTTTATAATTCTTCATTATTACATACTTAGCTTTTAAAAAATTTAGTTGCTAAATCGCAAAATACTTTATTTAGAAAATATTTCAGAACACATCTTTTGAAGATTCAAATTTTAGAGAATTAAATTGTCTGTTCATTACAATAAACGCAATTTTGACATGGAAATGGTAAATAAAAGGGACCTATTTCAAACTTTAGCATGTACTGATGTTCAGAATAATATAAAAAATTTCAATTTTATCCCTGCATTAATCATTATCCAAAAAAGGCGCATTGAAGCGATTATTTAAAGTAATGTTTGTACTAAGATATATAAGATGATAACAATACAATAGTTTTCTTAATAGTTAAGGAAAACCTCGAGACAATCTTGAAGGAAATATATCCTATTTCAAAACTATTCAAAGTAGCAAACCATACTGCTTAAGTAACCCACGACACTATACCGCAGGCATACAAGCAAATATTTATACAGAAAGGCTTTATTATTATTTAACTTTATTGGAAAAAATTATTTATTTATTACATACATATAATGTACTATTGTACTATATGTCTTCAACCAAATTTGCATTACAAACATCACGTTTATGTGCATTGTAATGTTTTTATTGCTTTTTAGCACGTCCATCCAATTTCATACTATTCCGAGAAAAATCATACAAAATCTCATCAACTGACTTTATTTGTTTTTAAAAAAATTTTAAATGCTATCTCAAACAATATATTTCTTTCCTGGACACACAATAGACTTCACGCTATATTCTTCATGATGGCGGCACATTTTCTTGACGAAAAGGCGGGATTTTGCAGTCGCACTGGCGTTTATTGAACATCACGAAACTATCAAACACAACACATCGTGACTACCATCTGCTTTCACGACACTATCAAAACCATGAATAGAACGCTTTTCCCGCAATTTCTCAACGTCTCGCATTCAAGAGAACTACTGTCGTGATAAACTCTGATTAGTGGCTCTTCAAATCATAGAACGGAAAGAAAAAAAAATCTGATAAACTGTTAACTCCTCGTCATTTTGGAAATTAAAGAAAAAGATACAAGGGAAAAAAAAGGAGGATGAAATCTTCCATTGTTTCTATCCGAGGCAGAAACCACCTGCTACTTCAGTAGGCATAATTTGCTTCCCTCTTTTTCTTTCTTTTATGTTCTTTATGTCGTAGTTTTTGTTAAAGACTTATTGTTAGAATTTTAGAAAACGGCTGAGTTGTTATGGGGTAATTCTTGGTGGGTGGTTTTCACGGCAAGATAAACGATATAACAAAGTGATAGCTTTACGAAACAAAAATATGCAGAAAAGGGGATGTTGAAGTTGTGTGGGGAGGGATTGGACTCACGCTGAATGGCTGGTTTGAAAGTGCGTTCGAATTTTCGTGAAAAACATTAAGTCTGACCTATTTTGGATAAATACTATACCTTAGCATAGCTGTAGTTTCCGAAAACTAACAGCGCTATCATTGTGTTACTTTTCTTTAAAAGATGCCATGCTAGATAGAAAATATTTAACATATTAACCCTCGTAACAACCAGAATTAAAAGCTAAAATATATAGCATGTCATCTACAAGTAATTGGGAAATGGGTGTAAAAATAATTGTGTGCGAAGTAGATATACATGTTTCAAAAAGGAATCGTTCAGTTAATATCCATGCTTAAAAGACTAATACATAAAATAATAGAGATAAATACGCTGCTTAACATTCTAACGGGCTATCTCACGAGTTTCCCTTTTAAAACTAACATAGGGTAATATTCTTTAAAATCTTACTTGGAGTTTAACTTCCACTTCCTCACAATGGACACAGATTATGCAGATTAGTTTCAAGGTATAATAAATAGTGAAAGAGAAAGATGAGTGTAGAAATATGCAGTTTATAGTTGTTTGTTGGAAGCTCAGTGGCTCAGTATCACGCTTCCACGCCACAGGTCCAGGGATTAAATCCCGGGCTGGGGGCAAGGTCAACTCAGCCTTTCATCCCTTCAGTGGGTCGATAAATAAGTACCAAGCTGGGAACTGAATACTGGGGGTTTCACGCGTGGCTGACCACTTGACCGAAACATCTGCTCATGCACCCAGCGCCTAAGGTCAAGTAAACTGAGATAGTACAGTAGGCCTCGGCCCTCATGGGATGTTGCGCCACTGAGTTCAGTTCAGTTGTTTGTTGAGTTGAGATTTACTTTAACGGCACTCTATAAAAAAACACGAGGGCTACTGGAGACGGACCTCGTAATTCTGAACCTCGGTTATAGTTGTTCGTTAGCAGAGAAATTAGCTATTAGCAGTGCGTACGTTTTTATTTCCAGTTTGAGAATTAGGTTAATCAACTAGTCAGTAATTCCTTGCCTAAAATACAGGCACTAATTGGCTTTGAGAGAGAATTCTATTTTGGAAAGTTCTCGGATAAATCTTATTGAAAGTCAGATTCGAGACATCACTGCAAACAGTGAAATTTCTGTCGTTTTGTAAGAGATACAATCCTGAGTGTCTGCAAGTATATTTCAGGTATGGGAATTCTGATAACTTAAGTATTAGTTGATCGTTGGGACAGTATTCTAATAAAATCATTTGCTTGATTACTTGCGTTCGAGGTTATTTTCAAGTGTTTTGTGTCATGGCGACTACTCCTATTTTAAATTTGGGTTCAAGTCACAATCTCACGAGTGCGGGAATATCGGACTTAGAACGAGATTATATGCGATGCCTTGATTTTTCTATCAGCAACTTCTAGAAGTAGTTATCTTAAATAAAATAATTTTTCCCTAAGTTAAAGGTTGCTTGAAAACTTTATAAGGCAATGGTATAAGTACACTTACCACCAACTTAATTAATTTTTATATATCCATGGGAATCTATTTCTCCACCTATGACATGTTCTGCTGGTATTTCGGCCAGCATGGTAACTGATTTCTAGATTTTCAAGTTGCAAGCGAAAAGAGTGATCTGTAAATTTACTGAGAATTAAGAAAACCGTTCCAGATGATGTATAATTGATAACAGTTAGAGATCATACACCAACTTGACAAAAAACAAATGGACGTTGCCGTTTGTACTTTACTAAAGCATGTGAGAAAAAGATACGTTTGTATAGCTTGCAATATCCCCCTATATGTTGATCCCTGTTGTCTGAAATTTTATGGAAAATAATGTGTATAAATTCTTAAATTTTTGAATTCAAATTATATTTAATTTATATTTACTCCAGTATATTCTAATACTTGCATTTTTTTTAAAAAAAAAATATCACGCAGTGCAGTACAAAAAGAAATTCAAAACTTAAGATGCTCTACTTTTAAATAGCTCTCATTAGGTGGTGGGAAGCACACTTCTCACGAAAAAAAAATGGCCTTGAAAATCAAACTAATTTTAAGCAATAATCTAAAGGAAGTTCTTTTTATAAATTAATCTAAAATATTTTAACATAACATTACCAGAAAAAATAACCTTATAAAGGGTTAACATGTAGACGTACCAATAGATTTTGCTATGAAAAAAGTACAGATGGTGGTATGTTAACCAAATATCAGAATTTTTCAGTTATTAATAAAATGGGTTTAAACTAAAACACACACACATAAAATTAGAAATCTAGAACATGTACCACATTAAGGTATCTGATTACCTTAAAATTGTGAATTTTGCCAAAAGTCGACAAATATTTTTTTATGATTTTATTTGATAGACCATCTTATTAACTTTCTAAAAATACCAAGTGTATTATTTTCCGTTCACTAAAACAAAAACTACACGTGTTTTAGTAAAAGCGGATGCCATTACTTTCAGCAAGATATGTCACACTTTAAAACGCGTTTTACTCGAAATGTGTTTTCTTGAAAATGCTCAAACGGGGCATACGATTGCTAAAAAGTTTTTGAAAATAATTAACTAAAATTTTTGTGCATATTCTATATAATAGTAGAAGTGTTTTAACCTTCAGATTTATCAATCACTGTCTTATTATAAAATTTACAGTGCTTTATGTTAATATAATACTGTTTTTGTAAGAAATTTCATATAACTAAGATAAAGTGCTCTAGTTTTTGTAAAAATTCAAATATATCTTATCCTGAAGGTCATTTCAAAAATGAATAACACAGCAACACATCAAAATTGAAAAATTGTTCATAAACTTTTGGTACAGAATGGGCCACGTTTATGTAATTTTTTGTAAATTTTTATCAATTTTTTTCCATTTTAGTAATAAGTTTCTTTTTCTCTTCTTAATTTTAGCATATTTTTCTTAAAATGTATTAAATTAATCTAAAAACCATACAAAAATCCCCATAACTCCATTTCTTTAAAAGAAAATTGTTGCACAAGTAGTCGGATCATTGATAGCAATATTTTCAACAAGTAAACTAGCAGTACTTTCATTGAAAAGAAGTTTTAAGTAATTAAATAGCATACATTTATTTCATCTACAAATATGATAGTTATTCTTCATGTAAACAATATCTGATTATCTAATTTTTCTTTCCCAAACAACTCTAAGTCAAAAATGATTCATCCAGTAACTTTTCTGAAGCCGCTGCAATCATTCTTTTGTCCAGACTAGACAGTGTCAGGTAACACATTCATTAAACTCTTTATCTAAGGTTGTTAATTGGGCGTTGTCCTGTCTTGTAGATTGTGGATACTTTCAGAAAATTAATTAACAACACCCTTAGACAATGACAATGGATTATTCGAATGCGTATCTAGACGGTTTTCGGACTGCCAGAGATTTATCTCTTCTACAAATTAAAACAAGTAGAACGTAGGATGACTAATAGCGCCACTGATGGAAGAGTAATGTACTTATTGATAGCAATTCATTACAATTAAGCTAAATCTCAGGCGTTGAATCCTTTCCTGTTTATTAGAATGTTACATGTAAGTTTTAATGACGTGAGTCACGCGATGCAGGTGTATGACTAGCCTGAGAAAGTTTTTTTTCCTGTCAAATTTATTATGTCATGGAACATGATCTTAAAATGATGATGGTTGGGATCAAATCAGACAGTACCATGGGCCCAGATGACTGCTTTGGAAATCTGTTCAATGTCATCCACATAGAGGTTTCTTGAAGAAAACAGGCCCCCTATTTCTTGTAGAGCAGCTAGAATAACTGGACAGTCAAAAATATGAGCAGATGTTCGCTCTATATCTGAACAGTTATTACAATTCCTATAAATTCTTCTACCCTCCCTATCAATCTTCATTCCTCTATAATCCCTAGCCTATAGCAATGGTCTTTGTTATAAGGGTTGTCTCTATACTGATATTACAGAATTGATGCTTTACAGGAATTGACTTATCTTTCAATTTGAAATTTAAGACAGCATTTGATTCTAATAAGGTAACATAGAAAAAGTTGTCGTTATTCAGATTTCTAACCTCTTTCGCCAGTTTATCCTCGTTTTCATTGCCTGTAATATAAACATGTGCAGGCAGCCATATGATCTTAAGAGAAAAGATTCATATAAAACATGTTATAATTTTCCGTAAGGTTAAGCCTACATATAAAATTTTGCATTTAAAATAATTGTTTAAAAGTAACTTTTCATTGGTACGCTGTAGAGTAGAGGTCGACAACCTTTTAAATGTGGAGAGCCAAACCAATCTACTATATGATTTAGTGTGCCTCTCAAAAGGAAATATTTGAAACAATTTGACTCCCGCCACAATCCATGCAGAATTAGGGAATAGAAATCAAAAATATAGATTAACAGTTTTACTATGTATTAATTCTGTATCATTTAAAGATATTTACTATCATAAAAAATAAGCAAATAAAATATAACTATTCCATCTACATAAATTAAAATTGTACATATATTATGTGTTTTTTGACACATCTCTTAAAATAAGAAATAATCGGCATAAAAGATAAGGATTCCTTCAACATAATTAAATAAAAAATTTTAATTTTAATGTGAACCTTATCCCTCTGCACCACTTTACTTCATATCGCAATAACAGGAGTATAATTTGTGACTTTTAATTTGACACGATTCTGTACGGTCAGTTTCTTAAGTTTCTTTGATGACTCAAAATACTTTTCATAGGTGAAATGATTTGTTCACATATATATGAGGTACCTAAAAAGGAAAACAGAGAGTACACACAGTTAAAACTCTCCTACAATGACTTTGTGGAGGATAGAACCTGCGGATTCGTAAGCACGTAACATACCACTAGACAAAAGAGACCACTCTAGTCAGGAGGCTAATGTAGTGAATAAGTTACTGGCTTATATAGATGGTACCGCTACAGATACACATAAAAAGAAATTCCTGTACATACATGCATTATCTTTGTTATATAAAGTTAAGAGACGTATGAAATCTTTTTAACCTTCAGTTAGGCGCGTGGATCTCTCAGATGCATAGTAAAAATATAGTCTCGATGCTGTGTCCACACGGTGTATTGGAATACGTCCCTCTTTCTTCCATCTGGTCTTTCGTACTCGCCCCAGGATTCAGTCTCAAAGACGAGGGCGATTTCTTCATATTTCGGGTGGCAGGGGCTATTGAATCTGACAGATGCAGTGCGCCCAATAACGTCAGTTTTTATGACTTTGTACTATTTTGCTAATTTTGATTTTTTTTCTTCTAGTAAAATAGTGTAGTTTTCAGTTCTATACGAAAAATAATTCGAAACAGGTGTTTTGTAACTTCTTGTTTGATAAGGTTTATTTTTTTCGCTGGGAGTCGAGATACATCTGAGGGATGCCACGCGCCTAGTCTGTGACTGTATTTTATTCAATTCTCAATGTGGCTGGAATGAACTCCAAAAATATCTCTATGGGAACACGGCTAGTTTGTTTCGACTCAGGATTGAAGAAATATCTGATATACACTCATGGACAAAAAATTAGCGCACCAAGAAATAATTGCGGGATTATAACGAAACCTGGCATGAAGGTACATGTCGGGGAGATATGCAAATGATTAGAAATGCAGCGTGATTGCACACTACGTATAGCCGGTAGATGGCGTTTAACGTCGTTCTCCGTGGAGTATAAAACAGGTCACCAAAGTTTGTTTGAGTATGCTTAATCGTTTACAAAGGAAGTGCTAAGGTAGACATGCATTACGCCGTTTTTCGAAGACAATATGTGCAGCTGTCAGCTTGAGAGGGAGAGAATCATCGGCACGATGGAAGCTGGGTGGTCAGCTAGGTGAGTAGCTCGTCAATTAGGCCACTCTGATTGTATTGTGAGGAGGTGTTGGGACCAGTGGATCCGAGAGATGTCATTTACACAAAGATCAGGCTCAGGACGTCCAGAAGACCGCCACATCGTAAGAAATGCACGCGTACAGCCAATTGCTTCATCGGCCGCCATCCAGGCACAGGAAATACCTTTACTAGAGGACCCTGTGTCTTCTCGAACGAAACGACGGACATTTGGGATCGCGGTGCCCATTACGTGTGATGCCCTTGACGCCCACCCATCAACGCCTCCATTTGGAGTGGTACCACGCACGAGGAAACTGGACTGCAGCGGAATGGAACCAGGTCGTCTTTAGCGACGAATCCAGATTCAATCTCAGCAGTGATGACAATCGTGTTCATGTGTAAAGACCCCGTGGTGAACGCTTCAATCCTGCCTTTGCTTTAGTGCAACACACCGCTCCCACAGATAGTGTAATGTTATGGGGTGCCATTGCCTACAATACACGGCCACCCCTAGTATTGATCCGTGGCACCATGACAGCCCTGCGGGATGTCCATGACATCCTGCAACCACATGTGTTGCTCCTCATGCAACGGCTCCCAGGAGCCATTTTTCAACAAGATAATGCTCGGCCTCACACGGCAAGGGTGTCACAAGACTGTCTCCGCACTGTTACTACCCTTCCTTGGCCTGCCCGATCCCCAGATTTGTCTCCAATCGAGCATATCTGGGATCATTTGGGATGGAGAGTTGGGCATCCACCGAGTTTGAATGAACTAGAGGCAAGGTTATAGCAAATATGGAACGAAATGTCTCAAGACATCATACAGAACTTGTATGCCTCAATGCCTGATCGTATCGCATCGTGCATTCGCGCTAGAGAGGGTTCAACAGGGTATTAAATCCTCCGTTCTTTTGACTTTTTCTCTGAAATAAATGATCCTTTTTCTTTGATTTTCTAATCATTTACTTACATCAAAGTAGTCAATACGTATGTAAAATTTTGTTTAATTTTGACTACTCCTTCTTGGGCGTTAATTTTGATGTCCATGAGTGCATATACAATGCCCCATTTAAGACAACAACCAAGAGAAAGGAACTGGGAAAAGAAGGTACAGTTACCTCTTGTGAACACATAAAAATATTATTAAAATCTTGTAATGCATTATACGAAAAATCCCTGTCCTTGAACTTTGTAAGGTAATTTGTGAAGACTGCAACAAGGCATCTTAAAATGTAAACAGTGGTGACACGGATAATAACTAACCCTTACCTCTTAGATGTTTTTCGTATAAATATCTCAATTCCTGATTATATTTTAAATATTATTTTATGTCAAATATATTTTAATGTCAAAAAAATATCCCCAATAAAATTATTAAATGATCTTTAAACGAAAGAATGTAGCGATGAATCTGAGAGGTGCCACGCGCCTACCAATGGAACTTTTTGAAGCGTGACTAGTGGAGGGTTAAATGCATCTTATTATAAAGAGAATATAAAACTATAATTAAATATTTTTATCTTATGAAAGCATGCAGAACTGAGAGAACGCATTTTAGAGCAAAGTTTTCAGTTAGCTTATAAATTTCTATTTATTTCTTTGTATTTTCTTATATATTTAATGGAGAAAAAAACGAGAAGACGGGAAAATGAAACTAAGCATTTAATTAGTATTTAGATTTAATTCTTTTCAGTATAAATAAAATTATTGTATGTAATTATTATTATTTCTATCTGTTCGAATAAGAATTAATTCCAAAAATAGAAGATCCAGAATTCTAGTTTTAAGGTGCAATCGAATGTCATAATCCCTTTGAATAATTACATGCGATGTTAAATTAAGAAAACTGCTTTGTTTAAAACTCTGTGAATGTATCGCTCATTATAATATCTCTCACAATCAAAGCTCTAAATTTAAACTTAAGCCTAAAACACGCAAAGAAATAATACCACAACACCTCCTCAACCATTGAACTTCACGCACGAAAACTCCAATTATTCCTCACAGCACCCCAAACATGCTTTTTGCCACTCGCTGTTTTATTCAAATCATTTGGCAACACCAGTTTTCCACTGTTTACCTTTGTAGTTCTCTTTTTATTGTGGAGCTGAGTTGAGGAGTTTGATCGACCGCTTATTAAAGATTTTAATGATGCGGCTGTGTAGATAGTGGACAAAGATATTTGCCGAAGAACAAAACGCATTAGAAGAAAGGAACAGTTTGCTAAATTCGTTCCAGGTATGGCCCCAGGGTGGAACGGAATGTTTAATAACTCGAATGAAAGTGACTACTGCGTTACGGTTGGAAGTGCTCGTTATTCGTTTGGCACTAATTAACTCAAACGGATACTTGGTATCTGTTTTTGTACTCATCAATGTCCTTAAGCGGAAGATTAGTCGTAGACTCCAAATGACTTAGAAATCTATTATAGACTCTGCTTCAATAGTGAAATGCACACTTATTGCATTCTTGATATGCTTATGTACGATAAGCGCTTAAGGGTATCTGACTATGTTCGGAACCGTGATTCTGGAAAAGCGTATAAATGAATAGTTTTTTTGATATTTAGTGTCACTTGAATTAGAATATACGTATAAAATTGTTTTAAGAGTGTTGGCGCCAGTAGGCGAGAATTCATTTGCATAGATTTGCTCAGAACCAACTGTTACATCCTTTTGTATTCAGTTCGAAAAGTATAGCTGTCCCATATGGTTGGGATCCGTTTGCTTATTAAAATTTGTTAAATATACAGTCCATTAATTATTACAGCGGTAACAAGAGTATGTAAAAGTCATTTTTTTTGTTGCAAAAAATGGAGAAAAAAAGATATGTTTCCTACTTTTATGGAATATTTTCTTCTTAAGGTAACCGACTACCCTAAAATTTGCCAAGCTAAATACGAATTTTTTCCAAAAATTGACAAATTTTTTTTAATGATTTAATTTTTGTATGCCATCTTATTAGATTTATAAAAATACCTAGTTTATTATTTTCCATTCTCTAGAACATAAACTACAAGCAAGGGCCATTACTTTAAGCAAGATGTCATGCTTTAAAACGCGTTTTAATCGAAATGTGTTTTTTTTTAAATGCTCAATGGGGGCCAGCAATTGTTAAAAATGTTTTGAAAGTTTTTGTGTATGTTTGCGTAATAGTAGAAGTGTTTTAACTTTTAGATTTATCAATCACTGTTTTATTGCAAAATTACAGTCCCTTATGTTAATATAATCACTGTTTTATTAAGCAACTTGTATATTAACTAAGGTAAAGTGCTCTAGTTTTTGTAAAAATTAAAATATCTCTTGCCCTAAAGGTCATTTCAAAAATGAATAACATAGAAACACATCAGAATCGAAAATTGAAATTTTGTTCATAAACTTTTGGTACAGAATGAGCCCCGTTTTATGTTATTTTTTGTCAATGTGTACCATTTTTTCCCATTTTAGTAAAAATAATTTCTTTTCCCTGCTTCATTTTAGCATATTTTTTAAAATGTACGAAGCAAATCTAAAAACAACAACAACAAAAAATTTCCATACCTCCATTTTTTTTTTAAAGTGGTCGCAAGTAGTCGGATACCTTAAATGATATATTTCCTCCTTATATATTCTTTTATGAAAAATACTTTTATAATAATAATATTTTGCCTACATTTTGCTGAGACTTTTCTACAGAGCCTGAAGCAGGGTTTTGAAATATATAATTTAGAAGAGGGTTTATTCACATGTTTTAAGAAATTAAAGTATAGAGAAATTTTAACAAAAAAAGCCGGCTATTATTTCAATCGATCGTAATTCTGAAAATAATGGGAATTTTTCAAAAATCCTCGGCTGGCTCTGTATAGAAGTCCAAACTATGCATAAGCAAAATATTATTTTAGGACAAAGATGGGCAGATAGTGAACCGCCAAGGTAGTCAGAAAACCAAAAAGACAGGAAATGTTATCTATATTTGGATTAAAATATATTTATGAGCAAATTT